>WEIT01028028.1:60876-78834 GCA_013389985.1 Dryoscopus gambensis | reverse complement strand
CCAGGGCTTTCAGATGTCACCCAGCACCATTTTTCTTCCACCTGCTGGTAGAAGTAGGTCAGGAAAGTGCACTGAAGCTGATTCCATCTCACTTTTCTTACCGGGTTGGTGATTGTGATGATCTCCCCTTCACTGACCGTCAGCTCATTGTTTCCAGGCTCAGCAGCAAAATCATACATAACACGAGCCTGTATGTGGAAAAGAATTTAACAGTGAGGCTTCCAGCTTATGCAGAAGATTTCATGAAGGAAGTATCAGCACAAATCATCTTTAACTTACAAAAATAGTAAGCGGGGTAAGGCTGAATGTACAAAGAGTAACTCAGCATACAGGCAGCTGACTTTTCCTAGATCTGAACTGCAAATTCAACAGTAACAACAACTTTAAAAGATAAAAATCTCACATGGAGGTTGTTGGAGATAATTTACCACAAGGATTTAAGGCTAGTTGTTCTCTGTCATGTCCAGAATTATATGTACAATTTCTTCCAGGGGAAGAAGGAAAAGTTTCTAACTTTAGCAAACAATTCAATTTTTTTTCTTTTTGTACAAGACATATTCCAACTCCAATTTGGGTACAGGGAAGTATTTCAAAAAGCAAGAATTCAGAAAAAGAAAAACAAGTAACTGCAGATGTAAGTAACCACTGCTGTGCATAAAATGTAATATGTGAAATTATGTTTTGAGACTCGGTATGGGAAGAACTATGCAAATGCAGAAACAAGCAGTGAGAGTAGGCCTGTTATATCTGGCATGAGGAAGGAGGAAAAAAATAAAGCCAACCTAATTTTTAAGTGTTTAGATACAGAAAGTATCTGTATCTAAAAAGTGACTGACTCTGCTACTACACTACATAAAGAAATGTTTGAAACATTTGGTTTTACTAATAACATCATTCAGTGTACAGCAATGAGCTCCTTCTTGTACTTGGAGGGCGAGGGGAAGAAAAAAAAAACTAAACAAAAAGTAGTATTTTCTGCCAAAGGAGACAATAAAATAATTTCTGTTGAAAGTAAGCTATGTGATAGGAAAAAAAAATACCAAAAGACAGACATTCATCATCCAGTCTTGCCTGTCTCAAAACTGGAGGTTGTTATGATCCTCACCTAAACACATCTTCTGACATAAAACCAGAGGAAAACAGAACTTCCCACCCCCACATTTTAATTTCATGAGTATCATGTGGAAATACTTCTGGCTGGTCAAAAGATACTTTACTTCAGTGTAAATCTAATCCCAAATCTAATCCCAAATCATGCGCACAACAATACATACGCTTGGCCTTGTCCACTACAGCAGCACAACATTGCAGAAAACCATGTGTCCTAAGCACTCTGAATGCTCCCTTGCATGAAAGCTTTTCCCTTAGAATGGAGGCTTTCAGCACTTTCAGGTTATACCATGCAAAACCGAGATGAAGAGGCAAGAACTGTATTTGATAATAACACTGACTTCTTTCTTTCCAGCAGCACATCTGGTCTCCATGGAAATATAAGAATAAAATGCCTTACTTTCCTTAAAAAGTAAACTGAAGAGAAGCGGCATACACCTTTTGAAATACAAGAAAATTTTAAGCAGAGGTGTAAAAAGCACCACTCTCCAGAGCTCTTCCCTCAGCAGTAGTAGATGGAGGTGTTGAACAGGTCCTTTTTACAGCAGGTTACCAAAATCTGTCTGCTTTCTGCAAGTCAATAACAGCACTCAGATGCTGAGCATCTGAATCACGGGGAAAGCAGCTTTCTTAACCAGGGAGTCTTCTTACTCTTTTTCAAGTAATACATCATAGTATTGAATTCTTGCTTCTATTCACAGGAATGATGACAGTTTACCAGGACAAAGGCAAAAGACAAATTTTATCAGCCTTCAGAAAAATTGGCAAAACATCCCCAGTAATGACCAGACTGGAAAGGTAAAATAGATTTCTGTCTAATAAAAGAACAGATGCAAATACTAGATTCCCCAGATACAGCAGTGGAATAAAAGTTACTCAGAAAAAAAAAAGGGGAAGTATTCAGCTTGTAGAGAAGGAAAAAACAAGAGATACATAGAATTTAATAAAGTCATTAATGCCAAAGTCCACCTATTCACCTGCTCTGGATCCCTGTTTCAAAAGTTGTTAGAAGAAGTAGAACACAGGGAAAAAATTACAAACAAACTTTGCTTACTGCAGTTTAAGAACATGAAAATAATAATAATAAAAAGACTTGCAATGTTACAGAAATGGATTATTACAGAGCATTAAGAATTTGAGGTACATCGGAAACCTGGACAGTATATTGACATCTCAAATACATTCCTCATCTTCTTCTGCCAGTACTCTCCACTTCATCTGCATTTCTAGGCTTACTTGCCTAGGCTGAAAATGAAGACCTTAAGAACTTCTGGCAAGTAACCTTTAACACTACCCTCCTACTGCTGAGATTTAATGGGGAAAATAGTATAAACTCAACTAATTCCAAAGCAAGTAAAACTAAGTGACTAAATGTTTTCTCTCAGTTAATAAATGTATGGTTAACAATGGAAAACCCCCTAGCCTTTCCCTGGGCAGATACATCAGCCCCAATACCATTTTAAATTTCTGATAATCAGTTCCAAAATACTATGAAATGGAAAATGGTTTGACTTTCCAATAAGCTTTTTCCTCTTACTGGCCATAAATATTATGTCCAAGTAGCAGATAGGACTTAAAAGACAGATCTTTGCAACTCATGCAAAATTGCAAATGGGCATGGAAAAAGCATTTAACAAGAAAAGGATTTTAGCTCCTGGGCACCGCAATATACACACTGAATATTACAGCTAAGGTTAGGGACACTTTGAATATTCATTAAATGAGAATATCTGATGAATTCCAGATCACAGAATGAACATCACAAAGACAACTTCTCCAAAATACAGCTTAGGGAAAAAAACTGTTACAGTAACTGTTGTGTTTCATATTTACTTCTGATCATATACAAAAGGATCAAACAGTCCAAGCACTACAGGAACTTCAGAAATTAAAATATTTTGTTAGTGGAATAAAGGCCACTACTTCAATTACAGAATACTGCAAATGTGCAAAACAAGAAAGAACCCTTAACAAATCTATTAGCTATAAGAAAATTAATTTCTTTTACTAGTTGCATGTAAATCTCCCTTCTCCCACCACCTCCTCTGCTCCAATATACAAATGGTTCTGGATTCTGAAGTTGTTTTGTCAGGTCCTTTGAGAAAAAAACCCTGCTAACCCTGCTTTCTTTGCTCAGGTGGCAGCAGAACACCTGCACCGGGAGTTTGGAACACATCCTGACGTTGCTCTCATGCTGTCTCATGTGAGAAAAGGCTGGCATGGATTAAGCAGAACCCTGCAACAGCACATGCCAAGAGGGAAAGAGCTCTCTAATCCCCACCATCTCTGCACCTCTGGCATATATTGCAGTTTCTCTGGAATGAGAGGGAGCCAGCAGTTTTCTCTACAAGTCCAAGATGGGGAAAACCAGTAAGAGTTAAAGGAAAATTTAGCTCTTCAGCAGTACGGATACAGATATTTAGATTGTAATAAAGAGAAGGAAAGAAAAAGGAAACTGGTAATTCTCAGTGTTATGGAGCTGGTTCCACCTGCTGTAGTTATACAACTAGACTGCAGTTTCCCAATTTACAGATTTACTGACTTACTACAGTGTAAAGCCTCCCAACATCGAGAAGTTCTAAGCATTACAATCAATCTGTCTTTTTAGAATTATGATAGAATCATGCCTAGGAATATTAAAACACCAAAGATTCCCCACACTGAAAGGCAGTATCTAGATTAGTGAAAGTATTATTCCTCTGCAGGCCTGGAGCAGACTTAGCTTTCCTCCATGACTTCTGTCTGAATTGAGTACTTGCCTCTCCTTTCCGTAGTATTAAAAACCAAAAGGAAGAAAAGACCCAACAACAGAAAACCAAGAGCATTCGCCAACTTATTTCTGAAAGTAGACATAAGACCACGCAGCTATACCTGTCAGTGTTAAGGCTCTTCAGCGTAAATGAAGTGAGAAGGACATTGTCTAGCAATAGTCATTCAAATAAAATTCCAATGAAAGGTTACATTGTCTCTTCACTAAGTTACTAGATGAGTATCCAAGATCTCTGCAAACATCCTGAGCCACTGGCTCCTGCTGCATGTCCCCCAGAATACTGAAAGAGGTGACGAAGTAACAGAAACACCTATTTCTCACAAGAAGAATTTTTCTGCCTATTCCAAGATATTTCACTCAAGACTAGGCTTAGATGGAAAAGCACCTTACCCCAAAACTGAACAATCCTGATGTGCACAGGGCCACCCTCGCCTGCACTGCAGTTCACCTGCAGCAGGCTAGCTCTGTCATGGAGCAGGACAGTGAAAGCCCCTGTGTATTTCTCAGCAGCCATACACAGACAGGCTAACACCCAATGCACACCAGTTGTGCTCAGAGCAGCTTGTACAACAGCTCCCCTGCCCAAGCCTTCCTTGAGATCAATGATCAACAACCCACAGAGAGCGACTACTGTTTTTTCTTTAAGTTCACACTTCTGAAGCAAAATGCTTCTGTCATGCCGGACTTCCTGACTGCAACACAACAGTTCTGCGTCAATGTACGCTTTATAGCATAAAAATTAGAGAAGCCACTCAAAAATTGGACACACCTTTGAAAATGCTTTCCCTATGCACAGGACTTCATTGGTATTAGAAAGAGATCTTGTGTTAGGCCATAGTTTCATCTGTTTCAACTATGTGTTACAATTTAGGAAACTTGTACCACAACTGCTTTTCTTGGCCAGCTGGCAGTCGCAAATAGTACACAGCAAATATCCATAAAACTTTTGTAGCATGAAATTCCCATAACTGCACACATTCCTCTTCACAGTTAGCACTTCAGCAGTTCAGTGCTTCAGCCACCCTTCTCTGCTCTTGTCAAGAGACAGGGATTCATAGGTTTCAACTGCTTTGCGCCACTGTCAGAAATACAACTGCTGTATCACAGCAGCACGATGGCAACACCTTATGCTGGTGGCAGCAGTTCCCATATTCACAGAAAGAGGATTGAATTCTGTATTTCTGTTTTGGGAAGTATATGAGGCAGGTAAGTGCAGGTTTCTCTGAAACCTGCATTCACTGGAGGAGCAGACACCATAATTTGGGAAGCCTGACAGAATGCCAAAAATAAAATTTAAAAAAAATTTAAAATAAAGAAAAGTTAATCATTAGCATTGGCTCTAACCAAGTCAAGTCCTTAAACTTTAAATGGCCATGTCATTAAGAAGACAAATTTCTCTTCTAGGACAGCAGCTTAAGCTTTTAGCTGGGATGAACAACAAAGGGCTTTTGGTCACCTCAAGTAACTCCAGTAACACATTTGTTATGAATAAATGTCAGAACATTTTGCTACAAAACTGCTTCAGCTAGTACATATATTCTTCAGTAGGTCTAGTAAGCATAAGCCTTTGAAATCCAATGTTTGTGAAATACTGATAAGCCATATGTTGATCACACCTGGAAGCACAGAAGAGGAAAATGCATTTCTTTATTCCCAGACTTTGTTTTATTAGTGCTCTTCTATAGGTTTTTTGGATGTGGGTTTGGTTTTGGTTTTTTAATATATTTTTGTGAGGTTTCTTCTATTAGTTTTTTCAGAATTACTTTTTCCCACAAATATTGTTTTTAGAAATAAAATATTCATTCTCAAGGGCATTTCTAAGAGAACAAAACAGAAATAGCATACCTGGGATACAGGTTGGGATCTCAGGATTAGAGAAATTGAGAAAGCAGAAAGAAAATAATAAAGACAAAAACCTATCTGCAAATACATCAGGTGAGAAATTGGCAGTATCTTTTGATTACATTAAAAAAATGGTTCAAAATGAAGCATTTAATTTTAAAAGTGACAATAGTCTGCAAACAACAGCAATTAACTTCTAATTATTTTTGCATTTTTTTCTGTACTGTTTGATCTTTCACAGCAATTTGCCCTGTGGTTACTGTCTGTAAAAAAACTACTGGGTTTTCAGTATTTTACTGCTTAGAAGAAGCGCAAGGCATCTGACTTGTTACCAGCTGAAGCAGAAACCCCTTGCTCTCTTCACTGCGCCAGTGAAGCTCCAGGGAAGACACGGGGTAGGCATGTATCTAAATGACAGCTTAGCCACTGTTCTGTCTCACCATTCACAAACGGACTACTTAAGTTGCCATGTTTTAATCAATGCATTCCTGAAAAAACTATCCACAGATCAAAACACATGCTAAGTTCCACTGTGGACATTATAAAGAATACTGCAAGAAATTTAAAAGAGCTAGTGTCCAAAATGCTCAGAAAAACAGTATAAATACAGGAATACAGACAGGAGCCCCTCACATCTTTCCCACCTCAGAGGACTGAGGACACCAGCTTTCTTCCAACAGTGGCTAACATTTAGGCAGATTTAATCATTTCCCTACCCTTTATCCTGAAATCTAAGCTTGTTCAAAAGCTAAGTACTCCAAGTCTGAAGAGATTTTCACTGCACCATCTGCAACACTGAATCACAGAATCATAGAATGGTTTGGGTTTAGACGGACCTTAAAGATCATGTTCCAACCACCCTACCATGGGGAGAGACACCTTCCACTAGACCAGGCTGCTCAAAGCCCCATCCAGCCTGGCCTTGAAAGTATAAAAACCATTTATACTACTAATAAAGGAAACAGCTGGGGCTATGATTTGACAAAAAAATGCCTTTTCATTTTAGTCCGTCTATCAAACTCTATCAGACTGCAAGGCAAAGTGTGCATTTGGATAGCCTATGCAGAAATACCAAGTGGCTCTTTAAGTGCCTATGACTCTAAGCTTGGAGAGGCAGCTCCTCTCTGTCCTGCCTACAGTAAAGAAATGTCTACATGTTCCTCTCACAGGCTTTCCTAAGAGACAAGAAACAAACAAAAAATTGACAATAGAAGCATAAGAGGACACTAGGGACACTGTCTTCTATGACAGACTCCTACAGAAACAGTACCTTAGGAATTCAAGAGATTATACATTATACTAGAAACTGCCAGTTAAAGTGATAAAGATTTATTATTATGAAGAAGAGACACCAATGTTTATCTTTTTAACTAATACAGAGCAACTGGAGAAAATGTATATTGCTTGCATAGTTCTAGGCATCACTTCTTTTGTATGTACTCAATAATATCTGCCTAGAAAACTAGTCTGAAGAAACTGGAACATTTTATACTACGATTTTGTTAAACAATAAGCAAAACATAAAATTCACTTGTTTAATTAAAACCTCCCTTTAGTATTACGTTTCTTTTCAATATAATTGTGCTTTGCTTTCAGCAACATCAGAATTAAAGCAAACTCATTCAAAAAGTGAAACTAAGTTCAGTAAAGAACTCCATTTCTGGACGAAGAGAGGTCACAATATTTGGGTTCCATTACTCCAAGTTCCCTCACCAGCTGTAACTGCTGGATCCTCACATTACTCTATAAATTCACATTAAAAATGCCTCTTGACCTGCTGGCTCACTTTCCTCTGAGCAATTTTTCAACTCTAAAATAAGCTCACTAGACTGCAGCTAATCATTTGAAGTCAACAGTACTGACTATAAGCACATTAGAAGCAAATTAAACACAGACAAAAAGCTAAGAAACAAGAACTTGCATCATTTCTTCCTGCTAATAAAACATGCTTGCAGACAGATGCAGAACAAGGAGATCTCTTCAGCCTCAGAAGCTGCATGCGCCTACAATATTTCAGGCAGGTATTTAATTAAGTATTCACACTGGATTAAAAGGTCTATCTTATATTGGAATTGATAACAAAACATGAAGAGGTTCCAGAAAGTACAAAACACAAAGTCTGAAGCCTTTATAGAGTAAGGGACAGCAAGGCAATACTCAATTCCCACCAACATGCATGTGGTTTAAACCACTGGCACTTCTAGAATTAGAATGAAAGTGTAATAAGCTTATCTTGAAACCATTTATGTATGATTTTGTGTAAGAAAGAAATGCCTAGGCAAGTTTTCAAGTGTTAAAGAGACTTGGAAATGTTTTCTGTAGTAATAAAGACAATAGCTTACAGCAATTTGGGCTTTCCTCAGCGAGGAAAGGTTAGCTCTTCAGATCTACCGCAACAGGACTTCGCTGTCTGGCTGAAAATAATTTTTTGGTCATGAAAGACCACCTGAACTCTGTTCAGGCTAGTCCCACTCATTTTTTTGTTACATATTTTATTTTTGATTCACAGAACCTGAGCTTCTTTATAGCTGTCTACCTGTAAGCAAACATCAGCACACCCCAAAGCCCACTGAAATGTGCTCCTGGCCAGCAATACAGGCAGAATGTACATCAAGAACTTGCATTCAAGTGCATTCCTACACAGGAGGCCTCTTGTTCAGCTGAAGCATCTGGGACTAACAGTCGTTGATGCAGAATGAGGTCTAAAATGGTTATATGACTAAGATCTCTTAACAGTCTTAGAATATAACAGATCTTAAAATCCTAGGGTGTTAAAACAAATTATAACTTCTTTCCATGCAGTTATAACTCAGGTGGGTAGATAATCGTGCCACAGAGCATGAAAAAAAGCAAAGAGAAACTGCAATGTTTTCCAGATTTACAACAGTGCTTAAAAATGCTAAAGTCTGAGATTTTTCTATAAGCAGTTCAGTGGTTTAAAAAAGCAGCATTCAAATTCTGATATTTTCAGAATAACTATCAGGCACTATTAAAAGAGGTACTTGGTTACCTCTTGGTGCGTTCACACTGACTTATTTATGGGGTATTGTCAGACTCAAGAACAGAATCTCCATGCACCCAAGCAATACTGAAGCAAGGGAAATTCAGCTGCAGAAATACATTCAAGACACCCATGTGATTTAGAGATATTTCCAAATACTGACTCAGATACTCCCCTGAATCACATCTGAGCTTTCAGTTGGGTTAAGCACCTGAAAAGCCTTTATCTTGTTTAAAACATTACTTATAAACCAGTTTTCAGTTAAAAACGTACTGCAAAACTTCTACCATGAACGAGGAGCTCCAGTGATATCAGATCTTTTTCAGAATCAATTTACTGCACCACTCCAAGTGCCCAGACTTCCCCATGTTTTCCTTTCTGAACACCAACCTTTTCCACACCCTCAGACAAACTGGGGACTCAACAATTGCAAATTTGAGAACATTAATTCCAATTTCACCACGACTACAGCAAGTAATAACTGCAGCAAGTACAGCATGGGTTTGTATTTACGGATGTTAGGCAGGATGCATTTATCTCAAGTGTGATTAAAATCTCTGCCTAGATTAATCATTACTGTGTCTCTGAAATCAAATTGCAATACTTGCAGCTGTTTGCTGAACCAATATTTAATGGCATGTTTCAGAAGCCTGCTGTGCCAAGTTCCCTGATGTTTGCCTGAAACTTTAGGGCCATCAGTATTGCACCCTCACAGTTCTGTCCCCAAAGAACAAAGCCAGTAAGACATGAAGGTTTCAGAAAAATCCAGCAGCATTCAACAGAAAAATCGCCACATTGTGACCTACTCATTAAGACAGCTTGTAGTCACACAATAGTGCTGCCTCTACAAGAGCAGAGATTAGAAAAAATTAGTAATTATCCTAATAATTGGAGAGGCACAAAGTTTTGCTAAGGTTATCTAGTGAACTTCAAGCCCTTTCAGACTCAGCACACTATTATACATTGCGCATCTCAGTGTACCACATGCACAGGCCACTCTATAAGCAAATGAATACCTGGCAAAGCAAATTAAGTGCATGTTAAAATGATGCTACTTCAAATAAAACTTCATCTGTAAAATAGAGAATGGAATAGCTGTACTACTCTGAAGTCCCAAACATGGGTAAATATTAATAGGAAAACACGTGCTCAATAGCATGCTCACTGAAAGCAGCTGGGAAGGAATCTGAAATGCAGCAGGATGAGCTCTCCACATGGAATTCTGCTAAATTCTCTGTTACTTGAGTAACCAACATTAATCAATATACTAATGTTTTGTTATCTCTTAGTTCTTATTAGAAACACTACTTTGTGAAAGCCTATGTTTACTTTTAGTTTATGAATGCAGGTGAAGAAACTGTTACACCAACATAAATGCATTACCATTTTATCAGATGAAGCTTCTTTACTCTAGAAATGGGCAAGATTCACATTTTTTGAGTTCTAAAGTATCCAAGCCTACAGCTATTTTAGGCTTTTTTATTGGCAGTGTAGAAAAGAACAAGACCCTGTAAAGTTACAAATTTCATTTCATGATAAATGGCAGCTGAAATAAGCAAAGCTCAGTCATTAGACCTGGCCAGAGAACACCCAGCACTTGAACTGGACATTAATGACCTGCAATTTAATGCAATGTGCACACTACCAGTGTAGGCCTATCCCACTTGAAAAAAAAAGAAGAAAAAAAACCAGAAAAAGAATGCCTGGACAGATGCATTAAAAAAAAACAAAAAAAGAGTGATAATGAATGACAGAACTGGATTAAGTCATGCAACATTCAAAGTTTGACGGGACATCTCACAAACTTTTCTTATACCAGCAACTTTTACACTGACAGAAAGCATCAAAAGAGTCTGAAAAGAAAGTTAGAACTTCTGCTTCCTAATGAATTACTAGAAAATCTGGCAGCTTGAAAGAATGTGACAGAGCTATTGATAACAAAAATGTAATTCAACAACCTTCATACAAACTTCCAAGACTGTGGTCTAGTTACTTGCAATTTGGAAGATGCTTAATTTTGTACTCCACAAGCAATAATTTTCAGAAGCAAAATATAGGGCTATTAAAGAAGGAAATTACAGTACTGCTGAAAGAACTGTGCTGTAACTAGGTAGGCACTAATCACATTATATTATCATATGTAATTGCAATATTCAGTTACTGAATTAAACCTTGACCCCCCCCAAAAAAGAACTAATGCAGTGGAGGAAATAAAACATTTAAGCTTCACTCTCAAATCTGATGAAGCTATAGGGTGAAGTGAAGCACCCCATCAGTCATTGCCTTACTGCTGCAGAAAGATGAATTGTATAGGCTCTCCAGGTAATACTTGAATTTAAATCAGAACTAGAAGAAACAATAAATGTAATAGCCTTATATCAATTGTCTTTCTTCTGGAAACCAGTTATATAATCACTGTAGTGGAAAAAAAAATCCTCATACAGAAGAGAGAAACAGTTTAAAGCTGTTCTATGAGAATTTTTATAGTTGTTCTTGAAAATTAGCCATTTTGTTCCATCAACCAGGAAAGCAAACACTTCGCTGGAATTGAGATGACAACTTATTTTTGCTCCAAACATTGAAAACTGCAGTCTCAGAAGGCTGGGAAAAGCAAAGCAAGTCCAAAACCTACTGTGTTTACACAGAGATACCATATGAATACACAAAATAGAAGCACAACAGTTCCCTTGCCAAGGAGGAGCAGATGGCAACTCAGAGCAGAAGTCAGTAACTCAATGACAAGTCATAAGAAATAGCACCCATCAACCAGTTGTACACCAGTCCCACTTTTTTACAAGAGCGGGACTGAATGATTTCACCTGGGCAAGTCCAACTTGCAGAAACCCCAGGCCAGACACGGCTACTCTCCCCAGAAGCAGCTGTTTTGCTTGGACTCCCCAGAGACCTCCCACAAGCTGCACTGCCTACCTTCTCACCACCTCCTCCTCCTTCCAGCCACCTATTTTGCACACTGGAAACCCCTCCTGTATAGTGGCTTCCTTTAAGGGGCAGGGCCTGGGGGAAGAGCTGTTCCAAAATACAGGAGGAAATAGAGCTTTTACCCAGAAAAACAAGTTCACACACAGAGTCACCGCCCTGACTTTACCCAGCACACTTCTATGAGCACACATCCTGTTACCAGCAGCGCCCAGGAAGGCTCATGTGCCCTTCATGCCGTGTCCTGAATGCCTCCTCACAACTGCACAACAGCTAGACCAGGCTGCGTAACAGCAGCTCCCTACAAGAGCTGTCCCTTGTGCCCTTCTCCCCTTACTATGGGTCTCACAGACTACTATCTGTCCAAGTTAAATGATAATGATTCTGGTCTTAACTGCTGGTTTGGGTTTTTTTGTTGTTGTTTTGGTTTTTTGTTTTGTTGGTTTTTGTTTTTGTTTTGTTTTGTTTTGCTTTTTTGGTGGTTTTTTTTTGACAGAGGTTTCTTATTCATACGACGCTCAAAGATAAAGACTGTTTTGGAAAAAAAAGTGATAAGGCTCAGAGTTTAAATTAAATTTTCCAGTAAGCAATATGCGGTTCTTTTTCTCTTCAGTAGCACTTGAATTTTGCTTCTTGGACTACTACAAGATTGCTCTGTTGTTTGAACTTTCTGTTACTTAGGAAGCTCCTTTCCAATCATAAACTGCTGAGAAAGTAGGAATACAACTAAAGAAAATAAAAGCACAAGCTCTGATTTTCAGCCCTCAGAGAAGCATAAAGTGAATTTGGATGAAACTGGAATTGTGAAACATGCCTTGAAATAGAAGAGGTTTAGCTTTAAATGCTGAACTGCAATAGCTATTTACTTAAAATAATTCTAGATATCTAAATGCTCATCTGTCCTACTGCAGGGCTGGCTGAAACAAATCACTCCCACTATTTTACAGTCTCTTCTCTATTACCTGCTTTTAAAATGTTTTGCAAGACTGACTAATTCCAACACCATCAATGTTGCAATTGCTTGAAAATTTAATACAGGAGGGAACCCACATATTTGAAATGGTAAAATTCTCAAATGATTTTTACCTTGGTGATCTCTGTAAACTCTGAAATTTGCCAGATGCCCTAGTCAAATAAGGAGGGGTTTATTGAATATTCACACACTCTTCTAGGAGTTTTTTCAAGACCTGAAAATCCAAGGAGGAAGGTAATTCAGAGGAAAACCCTGAAAGAATGGAATAAAATAATCTTTTTTACGAAGCTAGAGTTAACTGTAAAGCCCTATTGCTGAAATAATACCAATATACGGAGAAGTTCTACCAGAGTGAAAATCTGAAACCCTGAATCTATAAACCAGATGTAGCTTATGACATCTGATACCAGACTTCCTTCTCTTTAGCTGCTGTAATCATGTTTTTAAATGATGACCTCTGGTAATGAGTCTCTGATGACTCAATGCCTAGGTGCTCAAAATAACTTTGAAAAACTGAGTCAGAGAAATCGTTACTCAAGCCCAGCATCATACAATCTTACCAGCTCTCCAGCTTTCCAGCACAGAAATGAGAAGCCTTGAACTGGTAATAGCTGCAAGGTAACATAAACCACGTATCACTGAACCTTTAAAAGACCATAAGGCCTGACAGAAAGACAAAAGAACAGAAACTCTGTGTCTTCATAAAATAAGACTGTATCAGTTCTCATGTTCATCCTAACATCTCGCTCCTCCAATAGGTCAGGAATCTGTGGTTAATCTGCATTACCAAACATTTTCACCTTCTCTAGTCATCTCATTGCCCTTTAAAAAACAAACCACTAAACCAAAATAATCTAAAAAGCCCTAGGAAGTATCCCCACATCTACTTAATAATAGCTGAAAAAACCCAAACATTTCGCACGATCAGGCCATAAAAATCAAAATTATTACTTCACCTAATTAATTTTGTCCATCGCATCCTACAGATACAGATCAACTGTGATCGCATTTTATCTTTATGTCTTGTTTTGCTGAATTTAAATAACAGAACATATTGAATGGATTATGACGTGATCTGCATAGTAGAGGATCACCCCAACTCACAGATGTGTTAAGATTTATTAACTGAATCTTCCCTTAAGATGAGATTTGCGAGAGGAGTCTACTTCCAAAGTTAGGACAATACAGAATGTAGATTAACAGAACACAAAGTCTGGGTATTCTGGAGGGTCTGGCACAGAGGGGTGCTTCACTTCCCAGCTGCAAATCAGAACAAAGAATTGTTTCTGACCAACTCATAATGCAAACATACAGATTCGTGATGGTATGAAGGAAAATGTGGGACTTCTTTGGGAAGCCTTACACTGCTGAGAGCAATAGAGAACGAAAAAGAAAGATGAAAGGAAGGATACACACTTAAGGATAATAATCTTTAAGTCTAATGTGTTGTTACCATTCCCTACCTGAAATTTTCACATGTAAATCATGACCTTCCCTCACCACAACAACAAGAACCATGCTGAATTCAACTATACCCGGCCAATGACATTCACAAGAGAAAATCCAACATGATTAGATGGACAAGAAGGCCTTGAACAGCATTTCCTTGTTTTAGAAGTGCTGTTAAGTTGTATCTTCTTTAAAGAACAGAATTTTCAGTCTAAGCTTTCATCTCAGTGGACTTCCTCACACAAAAAAGGGCCCGGTCCTAAAACCAGAACCAGATAAATGAGTCCTCAGAGTAGACAAACCATTGAACAATCAAGAACATAATGGTGGGATACAAGTGCCCCTAAAGTTATAAAGAAAAAATTGTTGGTATTGACAATAAGAGGGGCCTAACTTCATGAAGCTTATCAACAGCTGCCTTACAAAATACCTCTCTTGGGAAAGCAATGTCACCAACATCAACGATGTTACTTCAATAAATCAGCTCCTAGTTACAACTTCTAAATTAAAATTTTCACCACATGTTAGCAGCACAGGTTCCAGAAGAACTGTCTTGCCCATAGCCTATCCAGTTCTCTCAATAACATCACTTCCTTCTGAAATCAGGGCTTAAGAAATGGCAAAACATCAGCCTTTTCAAGAAAAGGACTTGCCTACATTTTAAAATAATAAATAAGTTTAAAAATAGGCTAAGGTAGCGAGAACGTTGTTTAAAAGCCAGCATATTGCTTCCTGACATTTTTACCTCTCCCTATTCTATGAAGCTCAAAAACAAAAGAAAGGGCATGAGTAAAGCTGGGACTTGGCAAACTCCAGTGGGGAAAGAATAGGAAAGGCCAAAGAAATCATGAAGGAACAAATAGAAGAATGACAATCTCATCTGTGGCTTTTGCAAGCAACTATGACAGAAACACATTAACAAAACTGATCTTCCTTGTGACAAAGTTTTGAAAATTTTTTAGGCTCAGGCACTTTCTGATATAATTTGTGACACAGTTAAAAAAAAAGAATTAGTAAGGTTAACTCTGTTTCTGAAGGAAGCATCCAAAAGAAAAGTATCTAGCTTAAAGCATTGGTTCTTAAATGAGGACATGAAATTGCTTTACCTCTAAAGTCAGGTTCAGTTAAATGACTGTAAAACTTTGGAAGTCTTCTAAACAATCTTCTTTTTTTCTTATTTTGATAGGGTTTAACACTTGTTTCAGTTTCTAGAGCATGTAACCTTGAGCAAACCACAAAATCCACTGCCAAGCTACAGTAAGGACCTAGCCAGCAAAAGAACTACCTCCAGAAGCCTCAGATCCTCCATTTCCCATTTATAATTCCACCCTTCTTCGTGAAAGTCTCCCCCTCCCAACCCAACCTTCTGTATCAGCTCTGAGCAAACTTTCAACTACTGCAACTCCCTAGAACTGGAGAAATGGCCCCACTGTTTCCATTCAGTGAATTTTTTTTGCTATTTCAGCAACTCACTGCAGCTTAAATATAGGCCTGGCAAGTGCTGGAGTAGACTCCTGGGATGTGCATATAGCATGGGATGAGGAGCAAGAAAGGAGAAGGAGCACGGCCACTGCTAGTTTAGCTCACAGCATCAGACACAGCCTCCACAGCCTTCAGAGTGCTTGAGGCCTACAGCCACCCCAACCGACTTCAACAAAAGACTCCCTACCTAATCGCCAGCTAACAAATATGCTAGGAAAGTATCAGTAAAGGCTTCTTGGTATGAAAATAGTAGTCCTTTCCCCTAAAAGCTTATATTGTTTCAATACGAAATGCATTGATTCTGAATGCTACAGAGTGGAGCCAGCACAGTACACAACTGTAGACCATGTCTTACAGGAAAACTTCAGGAATTTAATTGCTGTTTATCAAACTTTATCAAAGTGGGAGCAAGAAAACTGGCCAAGGATTACAAGCTAGCTATGGAAGAAATCCCTTTTTTCATCCTTCATCCTCATGAAATCTAGCACCTTGATTCAAACATTCATAAATCTTGTAGAGAAAATGATAAAGCTAAAAACAGAAGCTGGGCAAGTTCAGATTCAAAAGAAAGAAGCATGAACAGCAAGAGAGTTGATATTTAAAAAAAAAAAAACAGACTGGATTTTCCATCATTGAAAGCATTCAAATCAAGACTGAATTTCCCCCCAGCCTTCCTTGGAAAGTATAAATATATGTATAGTATAGTTTAAACAGGAATTAATTCAGGAAGCGCTAACAGCCCGTGCAGGACAGGCCAGGCCAGACTGTCAGTCAGCTTTATCAGCTATATAGGATTTGACACCATTAAAGTGCAAAAAATTCATACTTCAGACAACTACTTACAGTTTTGGTTTGTTACTATTTCATGTAAAATACAAGTAGGCTTTGCATATTTCTTTCAAAAAGAGGCAATTTTTGAAGGAGCACAAGCAGAAGGTAAGAAGTTTGTTTACAATTTTAAAAACAAAATTTACTTTGCAAATGAAATGGTGACTGGCTAGTTGGCTGAGCTCCTAAAAACTGTTTTTTCAGCCCTTACACTGCTCAAAAAACCAATGTATCCCTTAGTACAACCGACATTTGCACAACATGAACAAATTAAAACCCCAAACAGGGCAGTTTGCAGAGAGGGACCCATCTTCTGGGTAGAGTTGACAGAAAATGAAGTAAGCTTCTCTTCAGTACTGCTCTTCAGGTAGCAACATAAGAAAATAATAACAATAAAATACCAACCCTTTACTGACTACCACTTACCAATTTGAGCCTTCAAGTTAAAATACATTACCATATCTTGCAATGTGTAGAATGAAAAAAACTGCGTCACCTGATTTCAAACCAGTCCGGGTTAGGAAGTCAGAAATTATACACCCTTCTGTCTGGGGCCATAATGTCTCCAAAAAAATATTTAAAGAAGAGCAAAGTGAAAGTTTCCAAATATATGAATAAAATGGATCGTGTGTTCAGCACAGAACACAGGATCCCATGAGGATACTGCACCTCAAAGTGAGCAGAGAAACAGTAAACTTGTTTAGTACAGTATCTGCCTAACATCCTGCGTATTATGTAGTATATGCACACCAGAAGAAATTTTCTAGCTACCTCCAAGTTTGATTAAAAATTATTCATACACACATCCCATAAATTAGTGGAACCCACCAATGTTAAAACCAAGTCTATCAACAATATTCTAAAAGCTCAACAGGAACATAAATTTCACTATATTGACTATATTCACTGTATTTTTAAACTGCCTAAGTGATTTTGAATCCTAAAATCAAGTTCTCTGTGCTTCTGAAAAAGTTTATTAAAACATGAGCCACCATCAGCTTACATGGTTACAGAGACAGCTACTTATACATTAAATCTGACACGTTCAAGATGTGGAATTTCTTCAGCACCAAGAAGTGCAACACAAATAGAGCACTGTATGAGAACCGCCTCAGTGAAAGGAAGTTTTTTAAACTGCTGGCCACGCTAATGGAATCAGGTGACTCAAAGTAATACTTCAAATACCAAAAAAGTCTTCCTGAGATACTTGGACAAGTCACAGATGAGTTGCTGGTGTAGTTAACTCACACCTACACAAGCCGAGATGCTTTCATCAATCAGTATAATAAACAAATATTGTTTATTTAGAAAGAGGCCAGTTTCAGATAGGATGGGCTAATTTTGACAGTTGCATTAGTAGCAGATACTGTTGAAGAACTGAACAAAACAATTTAACTTCCTGTCTTTTTTTTTTTCTTATGTAAAATCAGAGCTTACTATTAAGAGGTCGCACAGTGCGGACTCTGGGCTCCCACCAGAGACACGGCACAGCCACCCCTGGCTGGCACCGAGGGGGTCAGCATCAGCCGCCCGGACGCGCCGGGGCGGCCGGGGGCGCGGGGGGCG
>WEIT01028028.1:14633-60331 GCA_013389985.1 Dryoscopus gambensis | reverse complement strand
CCGGCTCGGCTCGGCACCCGCGGGCAGTGGCGGAGCTGTTTGCCCGCAGCCTTTCCGTCAGGGCCTGGGGGAGGGAGGCACCCGCTGCGCTGCGGTGATCCCCGGGGGAGCCGCCCCGGCCGATCCCGGGGGCGATGGGGGAGGACGGGTCTCCCCCACCCCCAGTGCCCTCAAGGGCTTCGCTTTGTAGTCAGAGTTTGGCCTCAAATTCTCGCTCGCGTGGGGGAGAGAGCCCGCAGGAAGGCGTTAAGTACCCCTCGGGTGCCTTTGAACGGAAATTTCAAAGCAACTGTACAGCAAGGAAAGCAATTTTTTCCTCGGCCATGCTCCATCCGCAGCTGTCAGGGCGGTGTCCGTCGTCCCTGACCTGTTTCAGCCGGGCCTTGGTGTACAGCAGCAGTAAAAAGCACCAAGGAGCTGCTCAAGGTCGGTAGCATTCCTGTTGGGCGCTCTACGATCATCTCATAAAAACTAACTGCGACCCCACTTGACTTGCAGCCTGCAAGAGAGATGAAATGGGAAGCTAAAGCAAAGGGAATATGAAAAGACAGTGGCAGATCATGCAAGGTACTGCACCATACAAAAAGTGCAGCTTCTCATTGGTGTATGTGTAGTGGTTGGCCTGGAATCAGAGTAGAAGGAAATACACGGTATTTCATCAGGGATGCCAGGGAGAGCCCTAGGAGGCAGGTAGGCTGTAGGCATACTGCATAGAACTCTACCTCTGTATTTCCTTGCCCAAAGAATCACAAGCTTTTCTTCTGCTCTTGGTATGGTTTCTCAGTGAGAACTTTATTAAAAGAGAAAAATAGGTTCACAGGGTTTGGTTGGGTTTTTTACGTTGGAAAAAATTTTCCACGTTGGACCCGTGAAATAGTTTCCATGGAGAGTGAGGATGAGGAAATAAGAGGAAGCTGGCTGTTCAGTCGCCACCACTTTTTGAGTGATTGAACTGATTAACTTCAGAAGTTTTCAAACTCATTTGCTTCTGTTCTTAACTTCTTCAGAATTCAATTAAATACAACACTTCCAACTTCCTATTCTCTGCAACAGCAGTACTTAAAGTGAAACCTTTGTGTGTGGCCCACAAATGACCTTTTAGGACGTACCTTTAAGCAGAAGTATTGTATTCAGCATCAGCTTTGCCATGTGGTCCCTCAACAGACTGACATTTCATTTTGCTTAGAAGCAAAACTCCCTGAAGCTGGCTTCATTTCTGTACTAAGAGACCCTCTTCTTCCACCTTCTCACCAACAATCTTCCCAACATGGTATGTTTTGATCCAGTCCTCTAGTGAACATTTTATAATAAGGGGAGAGGTATGAAATGCAGAGACCCAGAACTGTCTCCTTTAGGGATCCCCAACTGATAGGTATGTGAAGCACCCTCTGTCTTTTCTCCAGACGCTGCTTTGCGATGTGAAATATAATAAACTTGTGGCTTTAGCATAAGCTCGAGTCTGTGTCACTCTTTACCTGTGGTCAGCACAGCTGCCAGAAAAGTTTAATGTGCAGCTGCTACCCAGTGTGCTTTAGCAGAGCTCTGCTTGCCAGCTGGGGAATGGAGAACACACTCATGATTCGTTCAGCCTCTCTGTGTGCTTAAAGCCTCCAGTCTACAGTTTTCCACTGTGAGATACTCCTGAAAATAAGTCTTACTTGACAAGTTTGAGGGATGAAGGAAATATTACTGTTTTTTTCAGTTTGAGAGAATATTCTGGGAAAAAATATTTATAATAGGATCTTTCCAATACTATTTACAACTAATGGCAGTTAATTCTCATCTTAATGAAGATATTCTTAGGAATCACTTTGGATTGCAAGTAAACATATCTCTTCTTAGCTGTAAGCTTTATTATTTCTTCACACAGAGGGCCAAATAGCCACAAATTGCTAATGAAACCACCTAAAATTTCCAAAACTTCTGAAATTAGTTACTTTTCTCTTACCGAGCTGTGTCCTAGTTAATTAGGACTGGATGTTAGCTTAGCATTAGACATAAAAGAAATCTCAGTGGCTTCAGTGGGGTTGTTTACATATCTAAGCATTTGGTAGTTTTGAAGTATAGTGCTCTGCGTGGAGCTTATCAGCTTTCAAACACAGTTGACTCATTATTCACTTTGTACTAAAGCCCCAATGCATGCTATAATAAATATCTCCACCGCTGATAAAAACCAATCAGTAACAGAAGAAAATCCCTTACCCAGCACATAAGTGGCTTTTCTCTACAGATTTCTACTAGGTGTGTATTTTTGCAGTTAGCTGGTCTGCAGTGGTTCCCAGGAACTCAGAGTTCATGGAGAAGTGATGTGTTGCAGAGCCTCATCAAACGAGAAGCTCCTGCCAACAGTGCTATGCAGATTTTTTAAATTAAAGATGGACTCTCAGAAGGGACATGGAGAACATTTGCTGAATACTGTTCTCTGCTCAGCAGGGCCTGCCTGTAGCTTCAAGCTCACAGGAAGTCAGCGACCTTGTGTGTTCTGACTTATGCAAACTTGGTGGGGAATGATAAAGAAAAAGTGTTCTTCAGATAACCTTCAAACTGAAAACGATCTGGAGAAAGACGTTTTGTGTTTGTAAGCCACCGTCCTCAGGAGCTCCTTGAGGTGGTGCACCTTGGAGTTGTCCCTGCTCGCAGGCTGCGCCCTGAGCAGTACCTGGGTGATGCACTGCAGAGACGGAGGTGGCCCTGAGGCGTTTATCACAGCTGTGGAGACATTTTGAGCAACAATTACCACTAGTGGCAACAACTTTGCAAATGGAGCAGGCTGTCAAAGATAGGTTTTTCCGAAGCCTTTGCAGGAGGCATACAGAGAGTATATTGTCCGAGGTCTTTCCTTTCAAAGGTGTTTTATAAAGTAAGAAGTGATTGAATTTTTTTCTTGGTTGAAAGCCTAACAGTGTGTTGTGCACGATAACATCAGTTCCACACTAAATGCTTTTAGCTCAAGATTTCTAACTACGTTGATCAGGAAAGCCTAACATTGGCTGGGGAGTAATTACAAAAACATTTCAACTATTTCTTATTCCTTTTAATTATCATGTTTACCTTAGTCACCTGATACACACCTTTTCTTGTTTTAAGAAGGGGTACAGATTTTTCACATTTTCAAGGCCTTGAATTTAACTGTACAAGCAATTACTTGGTTTATGAATCAAAAAGAGAAGTACTGTATTGTTCATCTTCAGAAGTCATATCTGCACACCTTCATCCACTTCTCCCCAAAAGGTTCTTTGAGCGTCATGCTTCCTCTCAGCTGAGCAGCAGTTTCTCTTTCAGAGTTGTGTTAACACAATTTCTTCAATGTTTCTGAGAAGTTTGCCAGATAGCAATATAAAATACTGCTTCCTCCTATCTTCTGTCTCCTTCCCTCCCCCGGATTTGGACAGAAAATGATAGGAGCTGCTACATGCATGAAACCTAGTGTTATCTGCAGAGAGCAGGAAGGGAGCAGCTGCTGCATCCCATTTGTGCATTGCTCTGTTCAGCAATGTCCAGTGGCATCACTTGCAAATGTATCTGAAAAATACATTTAACAAGATGTGTTCCGAGGGAAAAAAAAAAAGAATATTTTCCTTTCTTTTGTGTTGGGAGTTTTTGGACAGAAAGGACATGAAATCTTGAATCATATGGCATTTGCAGGAAAGCATAATTTTACCTCTCATTTACCCAGAACTTTACGTGGCAGTTTAAAATTATGCTCAAGAGACTGCAGAAACATTTTCCAATCTTACTCTGCACCTGGTGCTGGAAGATCACTATCAAAACAGTAAGGCAGCCAGTCCTGAAATACTACTGGATTTAGGTCCAGACTTAACTAGCTCATAAAAGCTGCTTTAGAAAATTGCACCCAAAATTGCACCCAAATTCCTGTGAGTTTTCCGTCTCTGAATTTCTCTCTAAATAAGGAGTTCTGAGAAAAACTGTGCTTCTTGCATTTGCTTTTGACTTAAGGATTTTATCTCCTTAGAGCTGGTAATACAATGCCATTATTATCTAAACTGTGGCATATAATGTGGGCCCTTTTCAAGTTAAGTTCTGATTTTATATAGTTACATTTCTAATAAACACACAGCCAAGACTGGTTTTGTGCCCTGTATGAATACGCTATTTTCTTTACACTGTGGGAAAGGTGCAATGTCATGCTATGCTAAATTCTATACTCTCAGGATGTTGGGGGGTTTTTAACACATCTTTGTGAAGCTGACAGTTTGGTGGACTCCCTGGACTCAATCTTCTGCTTAAAAATCCATAAAAACAGCTGCTGGCCATTGAAGCTGTGAGAAAGCTACCCTAAAAAAACAAAACCAACCAACCAACCAACCAACCAACCAACCAAAAAATGGAAAAGGAAAAAAAAGGAAGCAGAAGAAAAGAAAAGAGAAAGAAAGTGAAGAAAGTGTGGGTGTTCCAGAAACAAGATGTTGTTGCAATGAGTTTTTGGACACGGTCAATTTTTTGGAAGAACATTTTTTCTCTTTTTCTTTTGTCAAGCTGATTGCAAAGGTCATGTTTTGGTGCAACTTTGATCACACTCAAGGGAGAGGGAGATGTGTGGATTAAACACCTAGTGCAGATCCTTATGGATGAGCACGTGGCTGCAACAGTTAGGAGCTTGCTTGGTCATGATGATCTATTCCTCCTTTAAATAGTGGTGAACTTTCCTTTCAAAACCTGGTGAACCAGGTTTTTTTCTCCCTTTTTTCCTTAACTTTAACCAATGTTTTGAGCAATTCTGTAACTCCTTTTCTAACTTTTCAGCAGAATAATCAGTGATAGATGTATGTAATTTTTAGCAGTATAAGCTTTGAAAGAAATTAAACTAAAAATCATGCTTTCTTGTGCAAGGGATAAAACATTTCTCAAAACACCTAACATTCATATAATTCTTTTTTGCATTCCCTTCTGAGCTGTACACTGTTTGGTATTATACATACTTACATATGTGATAGGATACTTGTACATGCATATATGTCATGCACTTTAGATGGTTTGCATTTAGATTTTTTGTTCATACTTTTTGGTCATTTGTGTTTCAATGCAAGGGCTGCTGGGATCAATAGGTTTTGAACTCAGCTTTCCTGAAAAATAGAACACAGTTTACTAAAAAGTATATTTTAAAAGGGATAAATGTTTCCATTTTTCTTCTTGCTAGCTTTAGTAAAAGTGACATACCATTAGCACTATTGATTCTTACCACCAGTGACCCTTTTCATCTGGTGTGCTGACTGCCTGTGGCTTATTTCCATTTTTCCTGTTATGGTGGAAGGGCTGTGCCAGCTGCTGTGCCCTCACATCTCAGGGGACTGCAGTCTCAACAAGCAAAGCAATAGGAGTGTGATCCACTATGTATTCACCTAAATGTACAAGTACATAAATGATGAGGTCCTGTCAACTTCAATAAGCTTTTGCCTCTTAAGATTGCACGGAAGGTGTTTTCCAACACACAAGACAGCTGATTATGCTAAAGATGTAATTGATTATTCTCTGCTGATGTGTTTAGATGAAAGTCCAGCTGTTTATCCTCATTGAGTAGCTCACTGAGAAGAAAGCTACAGAAGGCTGCAGGACAATTGTGGTCTGAGCCCTCCTGCGCTGGTCTCTGGGTTTCTTTGGAGGGGAGCAGTAGCACACTGACTGAATCTGCCAGTGTAGCACCAGGCTGCAGTTTTTTGAGACAGCTTAATGAAAGTAGGATCAAATCTATGGGCATATATCTATGGGAATTTATCTAAATTCAAAGGACAGTCAATATCAAACCTTTGTAAGGCATGCATTGCTCTGCATTGTGATGGTAAGCATGGAAACCTGCAGACTCTGTGGATAAATGCTCTATCATGAGTATATGCTTTTAAATGTAAATAAACTCATTTATGTGCTCTCTTTATAAGAACAAGAATTATCATTTTACCTGGCCAGCATGGATTTCAAATGTGTTGTATCCCTGGTTTACTGTTTGCTCCCCAGTGTGCACAGCATTCACTCACACTTTTTTCCCCATGACACAGGCAGATGTTTTGGAGCAATACAATTCTGACTTTTCAAATAGTTTGTGATTTTCCATTTCTAACAATTTATTACTTCATTACATTTTTTTCTGTTTTCATCATGGAAATTTTGGGGATTTCAGGGTCTCTAGTTGACTGTGTTTCCATATACAAGGAATTCAAACCTGTAGTATTTGTTTTATGAGATCACCAAAAGACTAAAACAGACCTTAATGTCCTTTAGCCCTCAAATTTTATTTTGAGGTACTGATCCCTTTAGAAATAATTGACAGTGAAATTATTCACAGGAAGAAGCCGCTGATCAGCAGCATCCCTGCATTCATAAACCCATCTTTACTGAACACAGGTCAAGGTGATGAGAAATGCTTCAAAGCAAAAGCAAATCAATATTAATTTCCACTAGCTGTTGTTCATCTGCATTTTCTCTAGTAGGGTTAGGGTCTCCTGCAGCTAGAGAAAGGGTTATGAAGCCTCTTTCTAGTGTGTATATATTTCTCACTTGCGTCAACCCATGTTAGATCTCCAGTGCATAATCTGTCTTTGAGCCCAGACAAGCTGAAGAGAGGATAAAATAAAGGGAGAAAGTAGAAGCTTTCCTGAATTTCATTATACTTTCATGAATTTCATAGACTAGATGTAGTCCCTTTATAAGTTTCTCCTGTCTTGAGGGAGGATCTTGGAATCTTAAGCTCCCTTTGACCCTACATTTTGTGATTTGTTTCTGCTCATTGTAGCCAATGAAGATCATGCTATCCTAGTACAGAGATAATAATGTACAAGGGAAGAAAAAGGAAAGCCTATGGCTAGATGATGGGCTACAAAAGAGGCTTTGTAGGCTGCATACCTTGCATTGCTGCTGAGCAAATTATGTGACTGTGGGCAGGTCAGAAAATTTCAAGTATCTATGGGGTTTTTTGTGTTCAGTGCCTCATATTAGGTTTTGAAGAAAAGCATTTTTCTTTGGTTGCAGGGTACGAGATCATTCATTAGTAGGAGTATTAAATAGTCAGAAGTTCCAAGATACTTTATAGAATTAAGTATTCAAAACTTTTTTAAAAATCCAGTATTACTAGCAAAACCAATAAGTCTACTCAAGCATTTAACTTATTACCAGTGTTAAAATAAAAATGATACCTTAGGGATTTAAGTGCTTCACTTCTTTCTGCATGTGAGATATTCATACTAGCTGACACTTCTTTTCTTCAAATAATCAGAAACAGCCCTAGGATTAGCTCTAGCTACCCAGGAAAGGCAGATGTCAAAAACCCTACAAATATTTCCTGGAAATCTGACTCTTACACTGAGGTTAAAGAGAGAAGACAGAGAGCAAATTCTGCTTCTCCCTTTTCTAGAGTACAGATTTTCTTTTTTTTCTTTTTTTTTTTCTTTTTCTTTTTTTTTTTTTTTTGATAGAGGATAAAGTTTGGAGCTTGCTTTGAAGAGGAGCTCGAAACATATTCTGTAAATTGAGAGTTCCCCTTTAAGTTTACAGAATATTCTTGTTCAAACTGTTTAAACTGAAGGGGAACATAGCAAACGCAGCACCACTCAGTCATGTGTCCTGTTTGTGGTTAGTCACACAAAGCCAATTTTTTCAGATGCTAAGCTCTACCCTTTTTTTTTTTTAAAAGAAAAAAGAGTGAACACAGCTGCTCTTGACATCAAAACCAGTCACTGAACAAATAAAAAAGCACTATGCTATCAAAGTAACAGCTGACATTTAGAAAGGACTGCAGTGAGCTTACCTGAGAGATGCTGAGGACAAGACCTGCTATATGATGAAGTACCTTTTCTCATTTTCTTGAACCCAACCCATGCATTTTTTCAGCATATCACATCATTCAGTGTGTCTCTGGTGATGTGTTTACCCAAAAGGTGTTCTTTATCAGGAGGCTGCTGGTGTTTCCTGTCATTGCTACATCAGTCCAAGGTCTTTAGAAGAATAAAAATCTGCTGCTACAGACAATGTCACAAAATTAAATTAAATTGAAAAGATACTCCTTAAAGCTATAACAAATGGAAAAGGAAATGTGACTGTAACATGACATTTAAAAAAACCCAAACAAACATAAAACCCTTTAAGCACTGCAGTGAGTCATGAAACCTACCAATATTTTTAGTTTTCTTTTGTGAATCTTCTATTTCCAAGCTTTGTTTTCCACCATAAACATATAGAATCCACCCTGAATCTGTGTGAGGTGGGACTGGTGGCAGCCTACGGTGGTCCCATCTACAATCATGGCCTTCTGTATGAAGGACTGTACCCACGCTGAACATTTTTCCCACAGTCCTAAATAGCTGACCTGTCTGTCATGTTTCCTAATCGTCTCCTTCTTTGGCTTGCAAGGCAAATTCAAAGCTTTAATTCCACATCAGACCCAGAGATTTCCCTGGCATTTTTAATGGCAGTGAAATTGAGGAGTTTCCTAGCACCTTTTCAGGCCCGCAGTGTCTCTGCAGAGAAACGCAGACCACTATCAAACGAGGCAGTTGCAACGAGATAAAAATCTGAGATAAAAATCTGACCCTTACCTCATCCTGGTCCCTACACATGGTTCCTAACCTGCCAAGCAGTTTTTCCCAGCGCACAGAAACTCACTTTTGAATGCATCCTCGAGGACACTTCTCCCATTGCTAACCTCTTCACTGTTTTCCCTAGCAATCCCCAACCAAACCCTGCTGAGCTTCTGCTTTGACCCCAGCTGGCAACAACCATTTGTTGGTTGTTTTTTTTTTTTTTCCTCAGGCTACAGCTGTTCAGCAGCTTCCTTGCACAAAAGCAGTTCTAACTGCAGACTTCTCCTCATGGACAGATGACGTAAAGACTTAAACTCTCCAGCCTCTCAGTCACATGATTTGGGGAAGGATGGGGACAGACAAGGTGGAACTTTTGCAAAAACACTGTTCACCTGGAGCTAAGAGATGTTCCCTGACACAGGCAAACATATTCATGTGTATCCTATGCCCAGTGAGATATGCTCTTCCTAAACAAAAAGGACTTTTCCTTTAAATCAACCATCAGAATATCCAGATGTGATCCAGCAGGCATATCTCCCATCCATGTAGATGCCATTATTCCATTCATATGGCCTGACTGCCTGGAAATATCTCTGCAGCCAAATCTACAGTGGTTTTGCCTGCAGCAATTGCTGCTGGCTTACTGTCCTCAGCCAAATGCCTCTGGCTGTGTTACAGCCTTGGATTTTGTATTCTGGAGTAATTTTCTCATTTGTTTTTATGTAAGACGTTAAGTTTCCCTTAGGACTGTTTTTTTTCTGAAGGGTAGTCTTGACTCCTCATATGTTTAATTACAGAGCATGTGAGAAGAGACACTTCAGGTTGTTTTCTACTGAGCTCCTCTGACACCATCCCTCCCTCAGGTATCCCTATAAACTGGCAGTTTTTGCTTTAAGTGTCCTTCCAGTGTAACTGAGCCTGATAGCTGTTATTCCAGCCAGTTGGCTTCTGGGACATGAATGCCAACAGACAGTTCAGAGTAACCTAATAGCATTTATTATTTTTCCTACCTGCTTAGCAAAGTCTAGATTTCACAATGTCAAAATAATTGGAATGTTACCATCCTGAGGAGAAGTTAAACCAGCAGATTTTGCTATGGACTTTCAGTGAGCTGGTCAAATGAGGAAAAGGAGTGCAGTCTTATTTTAAGGCACTGGTAGATGAATTGCTGTGCAATGAAAGTCTCTGTTGGCTCAGTGACAACCTGAATCAGCAGAGAGCTGGGGCCTGGCAGGGATGATGATGCTGCTGCTGCTGCTGCTGCACTTTGCTCTTTCTAAGGCTGATTCTCTGCAACCAGTGGCAGAAGCGTGTGGGGAAGTGCCCCGGCTGTTCTAGGGGCTGAAGGTCACTTTAAATAAAAGCTGAATGTGTAAAATCTTTTCTGTGTCAGCTTTGTGTTCCTGTATCATTATTTGGCCATTCTTTCTCTCAAGTAGAAAATTGTCTCCACTGACAAAGGATGTAACAGTGTATACCAGTTTAAATCAAGTAAGTGTCTTATGTGTCAAGCAAGACGAGACACACTTGTTTTACTGTGGAATCTTTCTGGCAGAACAACTCATGGGCCCCATAACTTCAGTGTAAGTGCTCACAACAACAGGTACTGATTCTCCTTTCTGATACCACACAGTCACAAAATCTCTGGAAGTGGCACGCTGCTGTTGCTCTGAACATCAGTCTGTGCAAAAGACACCTGTGCTATTACGCCAGCACAACAGAACCAAGCATCTGCAGTACTCCCTGGATCACCAGAAATCCCAGTGGTTTGCCAGTCTTCCGTGACTGTTGGTATTGGTAGGCTAAATGCAATCACTGACATCGGTAAACCATGAGGTTTTTCTCTGGCTCTGTTTTGGCCTGGGAGCATCTCCAGGCACACTGGATTTCCTAGGGCATACACTTACTTTACTGGCTTATACCAGTGTACACAACGTATAATAGCAGAGATCCTGACCATGAAAACCCAGCAATAAGATTGAGTTTAGACAAGGAGTCAGATAAAGTTCTTCAGTAGTGTCAGAGTTTTTCAAGAGTATGGGTGAAACTGCTCACATCTTAGACATGTCCTTATTCAACCTACTGCATTCTGACTACCATCTATTCCTCTAGATAATACTAATTCTTAAGGACCTTAGCTGAAGAGGTGGAAACAGATTTTATGTAGAGCAGTAAAGGGGGAATAAGTGAGATTTGTTTAGTATGTCATCTGTGTAGTTTGAAACACAAAACTTAACTGGGTGCTTATTCTATAGGTCTGATAGGGTAATTATCTTGAAAGTTATGGTGTGTAAAGACATGCAGAGGCCTTTCGCACTGGATGGAGATTCTGGATTCAGCAACTTAGACTTGGGATTTATGAACTGATGGATACAACTGACAGGAAAAAAGTATGGAAATGAACAACAGTATTCAGGGCTTCTCAAGACTGAGACCGATACAAGACTTTAATTGGCAAAGTGAATATGTGTCCTACAAAATGTCCTAGGCTAGAAAGCTAGAAAGAAATACATACTAACAGCTATGCTTCCATAATAATTCAGAATTGCTGTTTGAAGTACTGTATATCTATTTTCAAACACATATAGTTCAGTAGATAAGAGTGTACTTGCCAAAGCCTTGTACTTGCAAAAAGCTAGAAAATTATTCTGTAAAGTTATCCTCCTTTGAAATAAATTTAAAAGGAATAAATTTATAATACATTAAAAAGGAATAAATTTGTATTAAATTACAAAGGAATGCTAATTGTCACATTTTTATTACAAAGCTTGGCTTGGATAAACTAGCACATGAAATAACTTAAAATAGCTTTTCAGTCATTTCTTTGGTGATCTGAGCTTTGAGACCTGCATAATTGAGTAAGAATAATCTGAAAAGCTGACACATAATTTGTTTTATCTAAGATGAGTTCCATAAATTTGCCGAGCCAGTTTTTAGAAGATGCTAAGGTTTTGGGTTGGCGTGTTTTTCTCTTTGTTTTGGTGGTTTTCTTTTTTGGAGAAGTTTAAAAATATTGACACTAAATTCTGTTGAATGAACAATGATATCTGACACTTTTTGTAAGAAAATGTCTCTGTTTATAAGATTTTGGAGACTTCTCAGCTTCAAATCCCTTATAAACCAAGAATTTCCTCATAACATTTTTTCAAACTACATTCTTAGCTGAAGTTTTTGAATCTGTGAGTCCTGTTGCTGGATTTACAATTTCAAAAGTTATTCCACTGATAGAAATGGACAGGAAAGCTTATTATGCAGCTACTTATATATAGGGGGAAATAACATACTAGAGCAGTAAAGGAAATCATAATATTTGGGCTACTGAAATAAACAGGGTAATAACAATATTTAGCATAAATGTGGAGGAAGTAATAGTTCAGAAACAGGTAGTATCTATTTTGGGTAATGGATAAGCCACAGCCTAATGGGGAAGGAAAAGAATATTGATTCTTTATAATAAAACTTTGCATTTTGTCTTTATTAAACAACATGCTTACAGTCCCGTAGCATAGCATTTCCTTTTATATGGGTCCGAAAGCAGGACAGGATGGGGGATGAGGCTTGAGGAGATAGGAAGAAAGGCTTTGTAATGCCAATTTTAAACAGAGGAAAATGGAGGAAGCAGCTAATTATAGTCTTTTCAGCAGGAGGAAACCACTTGGAAGAGTCTTGGCCCTTCGGGAGAGACTGGGAAGGTAGCCGTCAGGATGGCTTTACGGTGAGTGGTCCCAGCAGACAAAGAGCATCTGTCTAGGCAAGGAAAGGAGGTCACATTTAAAAGCAAGCTATCTAGGGTAGAGACAAAGACTGATCCTAATCTCTTAGATATGTTAAACCTGTTTTAAGTAGCATTTACCATTGGTTTGTTTGGGGGTGGGGGTGCTAAAAGCATGTTACCCACATCTTTTTTCAAGATGACCTGTTTTCCTCATCTGGCAGAGACAACATGGAATTTTTTTTTCTGTCAAAGAGAAACAAACAAACAAACCCCTATCAGGAAAATTGGTAATTTATGTTAGAAACAGATATTTTCTGAATGGATTTTGGTTAAGCTTTTTAGTAGCATATTTCAAAGAAGATTTAATATTTAAATGTGATCACGATGCTTGATCTGAGAGAAAAGTTGTGCAGGAGGCCAGGTGGGAGCACAGTTCAGAGACAGTAATTGGGCCTTGACCAAGAATATTTCACACCTGGGAGGAAGTCTCTTGTTTGGGATTTTGGAGACAGCATTATCAAAGCTACTGAATATCACAGCATAAGATGGGGAGCTTAATAGGTTCATCCTGTCATTCTACAACCCTTCTGCAGGATCTTTCTTCTCTAGCTGCTAAGGTGTTTTATCTTGCACTGCTCATTAAGGAAATGAAATAATAATGTTTCCTAGTAGTTAACTCGGGTGCAGAGAAATTATGTACAAGAATTTGTAACCTTTGCTCAGGTTGGTGATTGCTCACTGAAATATCTTAGCCAGAGCAGTCAGTGGGACTGCTCATGTGTTTTCCATGGTCATCAACATGAGTAAGGATGATACTACCCAGCTCAAGGGCCTGCTACACGAGGTTGCGTGGGAAGTATGTGGAGGAGCTGGCAGAATTCTCCTGATTCCAGCACCTCTGATGATCAAGCAGAAGTTCAATGGTATTAAAGTAGGAAGTTCTCTACTACAATAAAACCAAATTGCAAGAGGTAACACATGAATTAGACCCTGTTGTAGGGAGACAAAATTTAGCCCACAAAGTCCTTTCTGTGACATTAGGGTTTTTATCAGGGGGAGAAGCTGTTCCTACAAACTGTTGTGTGCCATCCAATTGCCAGAGCAAGACTTTTAAGGGCAGAGGTCAATGGACCAGGAGAAGAGAAACGTCTGATTTTTAATGAGTTAAAATGTAGAAGGATGGAGTCTACCTCTGAATAAAGTTCTTGGTTTTGACCTCATTAACCAAGTCTATGAAGTAAACAAAGCCTAATGCACAGTATTAATAATGTGATATTTTATGATAATATTGGATTAATATATTTCCCAAAGCAAAAATTTCTATAGGACTTCCTAGACTCAGGGACTGTGGAACTTGTAAGTGGGAGGAAAATATTGTAAATGTGACCATATTTAAATTCAAAGTGCTAACAGATTAGAGAGTGGTTTAGCCACCAAGTTGTAGCTAATTCACAAAATGCCCTGTATCGGCTCCACCCTTCCAGCCATTTCTTTGGACTCATGGCAGATAATTTTTCCCCACAAAAGGTGATGCTCCCAGACCAGATCTGCTCCTCTCTTGACACTGAAAATGCTAGAACAGGTGCTGGTGTGGGAAGCAGCAGCTTTTTATCCAGGGCCATCTCCAAGAGGGAAAATTACAGGAGGGCACAGTCAGCACAGCATGCTAATTTCCATTTTCCCTGTTCTCAAGTGCAACTGGTGTTTTTAAGTTTATGGTAATAATTTGTGGTAATGAGGAGGCTTTTAAAACTCAGATACTTTTTGTCCTCTGCAAGACTGAAACAAAGCAATATTATTTGTGAGATAAATGCTAATCATTCATTAGTAAAACTTTCTGCCAAGTTCCAAACCCTTTGGCTTTGGCTTAGCTGATGGAATGTGTACATTTGGATTTATAAAAGCAGAGACAGTTTTTGACTACAGGAAATTTCTTTTAGCACTTAAATAGCAAATGAAGACAAAATAACACTTTTTACATTGTCTCAAATTTTAGGAAATTGTAAATAGCTTCTTTTTTTCCCCCCTCTCTTATTTTTCAGCTTTTCATAATAACATAAATAAAGCTGAAGTGTTTGTTGGTTGGTTTGGGTTTTTTTAATGGAGACTTTACAGACGGGTGAGCAAAGGAGTTCTTGAATTAACTCCATTCAGCAATCTACTGGCACTGACACTGCTCAAACACTACACTCTGCTCAAGTCTACACTCTTCATGTTGCTTCTTAAAACTAGGCATTATGCGTTCCTTTTTATAGCCAAAGAGCCCTTGCGCAGATTTATCTCAATACTGGGAAGGAGCCCTCACAGAGTTTTAGTCTCACCAAAGCTGACAGACACCCCTTTACCGACTGTGGACAAGGTTTGGATCAAGCCTTATGCTGAGCCACAAGTCAGAGCTGTGGCTGGGTAGACAGATTAACCTCTTTTCGTGGAATGGAGCATGACTCGGTACAATGAGGAGGCAGTTGCTGCCTGCCAACAGGAAGAGCTGTCTTTTACAAAATTTAAATTGACTGCCCTTCAAACCCACAAGATTTGGAGAAGGCTGCAGAATTGCATTGTTGCTGTCCACGAACTCTCCTGCATGGCAGTCTGGGAGGTAAAGAGGAACAAGTCTTGTATTTCCTAACTTCTTATCGTTCCTAAAAATGCAAGTAGCAGCAGTGATTTGTGAAGTTTTAATGCAGTTCCCCCTCACTGGCCTCCTCACCCAGTCCTTGCCAGGGGGAGAGCTGGCTTACTGCAGCAACAGCAGTTCTGCCCAGACAACAAATTTCTGTGAGCATTGAGATCATGGAAGCTTGTGACATCCAAACCCTCATTTCCTGCAATGCTGGTGCCTGCAAGGTGCTGGCCCTCACTGCAATTACAGTGGTGTCTGTCTCTCTGTCTATTCTCCTGGAGCACAGGAGCACTGTTTATGCAGGGACAGGTAGTTTTGCTTCAGGTGCTAGCTTGTCTCTACTTCTTTGCTATTTGATAACTTATTTTTGAAGGTACTTATTGTACGACAAGATAATCTGTTTTACAGAATACCACAGAGAGATATTGAGTAAGTACACACAGCTACCCATACTTACCTGGTCAAAACTTCATACGCACTTTAAAAACTCTGGAGCACGTTAAGATTTCTTAGGCATTTTGTACAAACACAATAGTTTAAGATGGATACACCATTCTATGGTCACAGAAATATGACTGAATCCATACTTAAGGTAACTTCATTGATTTTGATGGGTCTACAACAACATTATATTTGATCACAAGTCTCCAAACCCAAAATCTGAATGTCTCTCCATCAGCGCTTTGCAACGACAAAGAAGGGAGAAAAACCTCATGTTTTTTTCCAGTCACTACTGCCTTTACAACTTCATTTCACTGCAGCTCAGATTACTTTTCTTTTGAAGGTAGCATGTATAATTATCATTTATTGAGCTAGATGCTAACAGCACTTATCTGGCCTCAGACATGTAATAGAGCTGTGCTCTTAAATCTTGACAAATCATTATTTAGTCCTAACCTTACAATTAAACTGTGTGTTCTGTGTTGCTGGCCCATTGCCTTTCTGCTTTAGAACACCCCCTGATCTGTGCCAATGAGCTTGTTGTCGAGGTCACTTCCATCGTGGCCAGCATTTCCTCACCTGAGGGCTCACACCCAGAAAAACACTCAGTGATTCATCACTACAGCCTGAAAAGGCTGAATTATCCACTCAGGGATTCCTAAACCATGAGTTTTCTGCTATTTCATCACGTGCTTTGCTCTGGATTATAGGCAACTTCCTTTTCCCAGCTCTCTAAACCTGATGGGTCAGCAGGCATTTAATCCCCTTTGCTACTCAATATTTACATATCCTCCCTAGATATGGTTGCACTGCGTGTTTGTGTGTGTGTGCGCACGCATGTGTTTTAATGACTTGCTGGCCAAATTTCTTCACAAAGTGAATCACACTCCTCTGCCAAATCACTCCTCCACCCATCAGCAAATACAGCCTATTCACGCTACTCTGATGCAATACTACAAATAAGGAACATGTGATAAGAGATTCAGGAAGAGCTTGAAAAACATGGTGACAAGATCCTGTCTCTGGGAAGCAACCTATACTGGAGCAAGGCAAATGCACGGGGCTGGTGTCCCTTACATGTGCTAGTGCTGAGCTTCATCCTCAAAACAGTGTCGGCTGTACCCTATTTTTTCTCTAAGTTCCTTGTACTCTCATCCCTATAGAGAGACCTGCTGAAGAAAATGACCCAGTAAACACAAGAAACCCCAGAACTGGCTCTGTGTAAGTTACCTGTGTGGAATATCTGACTACTTTTTCCAGCATAGTATAAACTTTCCAAACAAACACAAGCTCAGCTTATATGCAGGCATTAAATGAGAAATTTTTCAGAAGAATCTTGTACTCAGAACATAGAAATCTTGGAAAAGCCAGCCCTTGATAGCTACTTTGATGCCTCTCACAAATACTTTGGAGGAAGCAGCAATTATTATACACAATAAGAATTTATGTAATTTAGATTATAATTAGATTTACGACAGAAGAAATAGATTTAACATATATCCTTGGGCAAGACTCAACATTTTTTTTCTATTAGATCATGTAGCAACTATCAAGGTTGCATCCTGTAGAGGCAGTAAAAACATAAACCAACACAAATCTTGAATTTCACTGTAATGACCTACATACCTTTAATCAACCTTCACTGCTTTATCTGTATGCATCTGCTTCAGTCTGGGTTTATGCATAATTACAAAATAATTTACAAAAAGACCTTCAAAGAACTTCATAGTATCTTTGCATATTTAAGTATCTCAGAATCATCCTGACTAGCAAATGACATAATTAGACCCAAACAGGAGTGAAATTCAGGAGGTTTGATGAAATATTCTTTTTCACAAGCCACTGGAGGAAATTCAGTGTCAGACGCATCCTGAGAAGATGGATGGTATCCTGCAATTAAGAGGCCTCTATTCTACAAAAAAAGGCATTTCCCTTTCCTACCTTCTCCACTTGTCAGGACACTATTGCTTACTTAGGGAAAAAGAATTGAGATATGGGGTTATTTTTTGAACAATATCATGCTAAATTTAGGTTAATCTCCTTGTCTGCCTTAGGGCAATATGCCAGAGGGATCAGGAACCGTTATCACCACATGGTTACCAAGAGGGCAAAACATACTGCGGTGACAGATGGATTCAGTCTGAGGCAATTTTTATTTTGCCATCCTCTGGCAGAGCGGAGGACATTCCCTTGCACTGTGTGTAATGGACTGGCTCACCCTTTCCCCAAACAAATAGGGCAGAAGTAAGGGCTGCTGTACTCAAGTAACTCCTCTTGTTTCTTTAGGAGCGTTGTGAAACCATCTCCTGCTGGATCCAAGAACAATCCTCTTTGCTGTCCCACTACTGCTTCTGTCTAACATAAATTATTAAAAAGCACACATAGGCATTAACATACAGTGTTTAGTTCCTGTACCCTTCTGCCCTGTATCCCAAGCTGCTCATTGGAGACTGGATTTCCTAAAAACTAGTTCCTAAATCCAAATTTTTATCTTGTCACATTGCATTGTAATTAGAAGTCATATCAGCACCTCGCATGTTATGCAGAATTCCCTGTCAAGCCACCTACCCAAACCTCAGCAGATCAGAGTGTTTCAAGCAGTCCAACATCCTGAAAATGTACTATTAATATTGCACTTTGTGTTACTTGCAAAAGAAGTGCCATATCCCCTCTGAAGTAATTCTTGCCACCACTGTCACCACTTGCTATGTCCACTACAGTTTGGCTGTAATTACTAAATTCATTATTAGAAGCAGATTATTATGATTATTGATATGTAAATGGAGCATATACCTTAAGAATTAGATTTCCTTTTCAACTGATGAACTGTGTTGATTTTCTTGTTTGTTTGTTTGCTTATTTAAGATACTAGAATTAGATTCCTCAGTATTCTAAGCCATAAGAAGAATGGTGCTAGGAAGTATTTTCAGCTCTTTCCAAAGTCATATGGCCATGGTGATGCTGACATGAATTTCTTTGGATTAAGCTATACTGGTGATTACATTTTGTGCTTGAAATGACAATTTTTCTCATCTTGACTTTTTCTCTTCCGAGTTCTCGGATTTCCTCAGATTTTATACTGTTACACACTTAAAAAAAATTTTCCCCTTATTATGTAGAGTACAGAATACAGTGAAAACACTCCAGACAGACCTGTACAAGGTCTGAAAAAAACCACCCAGTTGCACAGAAGGCCAGCTGGAAAGAAGCAGCTGACTTATGGGAAAACCAGCTGTTTGTGATCTTGAGGTGGATCGCCAGGGGGGACAAGAATTTCCATCTTGGATGCAGGGAAACAAAAGTAATTTGAGATAAAAAAGCATATATTGTCTGTACATCGGGGTCCCTTAAATAGATACGAAAAGTATGAGTATATGAGATAATAGATACTGACACATTTAAACACATCCTAAAACTGGTAAGTTTCCTGGGTTTGTTTAATCAAAATGTGTCATAATTTATTTGGATTAGAACCCTAGCAATTGATGTTTTTAATCAGATGCACACAGCTGGATCAGACTTGTTTCAGAACAATATTTTCCATTTGCCTCACATTAGTCACTTTTGGGAAATATCAGCTTTCTGAGACTTCAGACCATTTGTTCCAGGGTCATCTCTTACTGACATCGAGTCTGTTTAGACAGAGGCTTTTTGACACAAATATTGCATAAAGCATAAATATAGCATGACACTTTCAGTGACTGTCAGCTCTGTGACAGAGCTGGATGCTTCTGCTAAACAAAGCCAGGAAACAGTCAAAAGTATCTTGGAATAAAAAGGCAGCAGGTCAATGAAGGTGACCTTTTAGTAACCTCATATTGTCGGGGCCAGAAATGCAACCAATCTGGCTTTATTTAATTCAAGCGACATATTATCCTCTGACAAGTTCACTAGATTTATATAAGGCCTACATTAAAATTGTAAAGCAGTTAAGTTTTTTAATTTTATGTAATTTTAAATAGCACTGTAAGAAAAGTATTTCTAATATTGCCATTCACTGCATTTTAAGGTCTATTGTTCTTTCCATGAGCAACTCCCTCAAGGAGAGGATAGATTTCATTTGTGAAAGTTCCAGTCTGGTCTGAAATCTGGCATGAAACCATCCAGATATATAACTCAAACCATCTGGATTCATAACATTATTAACTTTGATCAAAAGTATGCAATGCTTTCAGAAAAACTATTTTCGTCTAATGAGCTAACACTGTAACACATTTTTCTGTGTTTGTCGTGCTGCAAGCGGTGGCCAAGGACAGTGCCCAGAACTTGGATGTCAAGTGGATCTTGGTGTCTTGTAGGTTCCCCAAAATCCCCCAAATTATGGAGGCTGGAGGAGCACCCCGCCAGCCATCTGCAGGTGCGTTCAAGTCCTCTCTCGGAAGGTAGGAGCCCTCCGGCAGCCCCAGGGAAAGCTGTCCCGGCACAGCGCGCTAAGCCGGAGGTGTCCGCTCCTGCCCAGCCGTGCCAGCCTTGGGGCCACGCTCCTCCGGGCAGCACAAAGCAGCTGCAGTGCAGGAGAGGATCTGGCTCTCCAGTTTATGGCAGGAGCACACACTGGACTCCTTCTCAGCGCACAGGAGCAGACAGACGAGGTTGTGTTCACTCGCGCACAAGAGGGTGTTTATTCTGTCCTCTGCAGGCTGCCTCTCTCCCAGGCGCCCGCCTCTCGGCTTCCCGTCTCCTCCAGCAGCAGAGAAAACACGGGAGCAGAAGCCAAGGACTCGTGAGCTCCAGTTCGACTGCTGGTATTGACTCATTGTTTGGCCTTACTTAGTCATTTAACCTCTCTGTCCCTAGTTCCCTGCCTGGAAAAGGACACTGCAGCTGGACTTGCCTGGGCAGGACAGCTCTCCCCAGGAAGCGATCAGTGGCGATTTCGGAGAGCAGCGGCATCAGCTCTCTCCCTGCGGCAGCCAGCCCACAGCCAGGGACAGAGCAAAGTGCAAGGGGCAGAGTCATCCTGTGACTCGAGGTATGCTGCTGCTAATCTTTAACCTACAGGAGCCATTTTCCTGAGCTCCAGCAGCGCAGATCCCTGCAACTGGGATAATGTGTTGTACACCGAGCTATTCTCTGTCCTTCTGTCATAACAAAGGAAATCATGGCTTACCTCTGCTTGCCAACAGTGTGATCCCCTCTGCTCAGAGATGCTGGCTGGCTGCCACATTCCACTTGGAAAGAGGGCACAGAAAGGGCTGCAGGTAGGACCAACAGGCCAAGCCTTGGACACAGAGAGGCATTTGGAGGAATGGAATTGCTCTGCCTTGGAAGGTACCCACATGTCCTTGCTAACAGTGAGGGACCTTGTAGATACCAGCCATTACATCAACAAACCTACTGCATGAGAGGCAAGTAATGCTGCCCAAATGGCTGAACCAATATAGAATGAAGATTTGTGTCTGTGTGTTGTTGCCTGGAGAATTTCCTCCTAGCAAAATTTTAAATTTCTGCGACCTTTGGTAAGGGTTCTTCACTGCTACATGTCACACACAATGTGACTAGCAGTATAATAACATGGTTTTATTATCATTAACAACAATGAATAGTCACTTCTCTTTCCCCCCCTAGTTTCTAGATTTAAAATTCTGATATGATGGCATTTCTTTCTCAGCCATAAAAAAACCCACCAAGGCTAAAGGTAATTTATCATTTGGCTGCAGGAGCTGAAGCTTAACAGAGCAACCCAATGGCTTCTGACAAAAGCCATTAAGCTGCCAACACAGACATTTGCCAATGTTAACAGATAAAAGAGATAGCAAAATATTTCAAAGCACCAGGGAAGATGTTGGAATGCTCTTTAACTGAGAGGTGTCTCGCTACACTCACTCAGCCAGGATTAAGGTAGAACAGGGAGCTGTGCAGTTCTGGCCAATATAGCTACTCTGAGCAAAGCTTGAATACTTGCCAGGGCACCAGCTGGCTGGCTGCTTTATAATTCCTATTGCTCTTGCAAGGATGCAGCATTGAAGTGCCCAGCAAGGGGGAAACTTGGGCATGTGTGCACCCCACAGATCCCACGCTTGCAGGGCATGATCCGTAGGCAGGTGCAATGATGGGCTCCCATTCACAAGGCAAGGACTGTGCTGGGGGCTTGCTCTGGGGAGGGAATGCAGTTGGAGTGAGGCAGGAACAGAAGACTTCCTTTTTCCTTTCCATAAGAGGTCAGAAGGAGCAAGTCAGTTGGCCTTGGAAGGCACACTTCAACTCTGCTCCAACATAGCCTTACTCAAATGCTTCACACCAAGTCTTCAAAACAATTTAAGCACTGGTCACCTATTTAGGTGCCTGCACTCCTACCAAAATTGCCAAAGCAGGTAGAAGGTGCCCACTGTCTTTGCAGAGTTCATCTTTACCAGCTGGGTGTGACTGTGCTGGTGTAGAATCAAAGGCACAAGCAGTCCATCTCCAGGACTTGAAGAGAGGTTGTGGAAGAGCCCAACCATACTCATCACCTCAGCTTGGGGCCACAGGCAGGTGGAGCACGGCTGAGGTGCAGTGTGCTGTGAGCAGGTGCTGGCACATATCCTGGGCAAGTGCAGGACACGTGCAAAGCGTTCAGGTGTGACAGCGACAGGTCCTGAACCAGCACCTCAGACAACAGTAACAGCCCCACACCAACGGATAAATACCCCAAGGCAGCTGCAGCTCAGGGAGTTGCCATGGGGGGAAAGCTCCTACACAGAAGCACACAATCCTCTACTAGGTCTGGTAAGGTCCCAGGTTTTGCCAGCCCCTGGGGAGGTTTCTGTGGTACATCAGTTCCTGCCCCAGTGAGGGACTCTGGTGCAGTCTGCTGACAGAGATTTTGCCCTTCAGCTTCCCCCAGGCCTCTTTTTGCAGAAGGAATGATCTGGTCCTAGGTAACGTTTCAGATCTCGCGCTTTGGCGAAGAAAAGCCAAAGCGTGCTGCTTTGACTAATAATTCACCTGAAGAGATAACTCACTGTGTTTCAGAAGCAGGGTTTGGGAAAGCTATTTTTCACAGAGGCTATACTGCACTAAAGGGATCTAATCAATACTGCATCCACAGTAATAGGTTAGGTGCATTAAACCCCATTAATTTTATATAACAAATCATACTATATTCTACCCCATAACTTCATATACTCATATCAAGTACACGGATAATTATGTGAAAAAAACCTGCAATCTGCAATATGAATGTTGTCCAGCCTCATGCGGAAGGACATTCTGCTTCACAGTGGGTTTGCAATCTGTTAGGACTCAGGTTGGCTCTGAAGTGCTAGTTACTTAATAGAGTTTAACATTTGGGAAGGCAGGAATTGCAGCAGGAGAGGACAGCAAAAAGTTTGGCAGGAAGGAAAATGAAACTCCAGGCTCAAAAATAAAGTAAAAATGGGATATACTAGTGGTCCTACTTTGTTAATCTGAAGTTCTCTCTTGCAAATATACCCTGAAGAGAGAAGACTCAACCCTTTTCAGCATCTACAGCTTGCCACCTAGAGAAGGTGGAATCCAAGACTTCTTCCATTAGATAAATAAGCATGGCTTTTTTTACTGTCTTTTATAAGAATCCAGAGGGAGTTTGGAACAACACCTCAGGCATGTCTTACTGAACGTGGCAAAATGATAGGGAAAAAAGGTCACAAATCATTCCTGGTAAAAGTAAAGCTGTTTAAGAGCACAAGGTTTTGTGTGTTTTGCTGAGGGAACACCTTCTGCACAGACACTTGATTGAGCCTCAAATTCCCCTACTTGGGAAAAAATGGTTGTATTGCACAGTTAGTGCTGTACACAACCTAAACCATTGGCCTCTGCTGAGTATACATAGGGAGCACTCATTTATCTGCTTCTATTCACCAAGAAAAATACTTGTTCAAACAAAACTACTTGGTTCACTGGATAGTGATAGAGTTAGTCCAGCTGGATATCTGTGCAGCAGGCAGCAGAATGTGCCCCTTTTTAACAAAATGCAATGCAAAAAAGCTGGCAAGTGTCATGCACAAAGGCTATGAAAACACTGATTCAGGCAATCTCTCTTTGCTTTCTAAAAATTGCTTTGAGAGATCAACAACACAAGCAACCACAAGGCAGCCAAACTCTTCTTGCCCCAGTCTCTTGCTGCCCTGGGAGGAAAGCCTGAGTACTTCTCCCAGAGCCTCTCAACCTTGGTGGTCAGCCTTTCCTGCCCTTCTGATCACAAGGTCTTATTTCACTAAAAGCGGGCACCAGGGGAGAGGAAAGGAAAAGCATGGGCATAATTAAAGCTCTCTGGAATTCAACTGGATTACTGGAACCCCTGTGGATTTCTAGGAGTGTATGCTAAAAGCAAATAACATATCCGAGGCTGAGCACAGGGCTTGGGTGACAGATACTGGCTGTTGCCATCACTGCACAAATATCAAAGGGCCAGAAGTCGAAATGACATTTTCACTGTTTGTAGACCCTAATTAACGCTGCAGCTTCCCATGCAGGCACTGTGAAAGTGCCATGCAAGAAGTCATCTATCCATGTTTAGCTGAAAGATGCTCTATGGAGAGATTGATGTATATTCTCTCAGCTTCTGTTGAAGAAGGCTTTGTACATTGCTACATTTAAATGCACACCTGGATGGTTAAAGCTCCACGGTTACTTGTAGGCAGCTGCACAAAAGGAGGTACCCCAGTTCAGCTCGAGTGATTAGCTGGATGCAAGTCCTACAGAAAGCTTTTTCTGGAGACAGCCCAGGGGGTCCTGAGCTTTGCTCTGAAGATGAATGATCTGCAAGGAGTGCTGATCTCAAGAACCGGCCCTGCATCTGTCTCTGTGTGCAAGCAAATCGCAGTAAGCCTAAATTCACTGATGACCTTGTACCATAGACAAGCAATGCATCTGTTTGCTTTGCTTCAGAAGGCAAAGGAGAAAACAAACCAAACAGCAACAACAAAATATTTAATATGGAGATCAAAAGTAAGAAAACAAAGTGTTTGAAAAATAATTTTTGGGGAGGAAACATGTATTGACAAAGCAAGGAAACCCACTACCACATGTATCACAAATGGCAAGATCTTAGTGAGAATAAAAAGCAGTGGAAATTTCTAGGGAAACCCAAACCCACCTTTTTATATTCGTCTTTTTTAAACAAAAAATGAACACCACCATCCTGGATATTATGAAATAGCTAAAAGTCATCAGGTTTCATATCTTGGGCCTGCCCTTACTCTGAGAGATTATTTCCTCACTGCTCAAGGCAGGACATAGCACATCTTCCCTCTGGCCATTGCAATCAAATGTGACTGGACTAAACAGATCACTGACCTGACAACCGCTCTGGTTCCATGCTATATGTGTAATTAAGCCTAAAGAAGAGGCAACATTTAAATTTACAACTTAAAAGTAACACATAGTTCTCAAACTTGCTCTGACTTTCTATTTTATTAATTGTACAGAGACATCTCAAAATGATTAAAAGAATTCCAAGTAATAAGGAAATAAAGAAACTAACCAGCTCCAGGAACCTTTTCATGTGAAACCAGCCCTGATTGAATTAATCTAAATGATTTATTAGGACACTACAGATGCCACCCCTTCTGCTCTCATGGAATTAAATAAAAGAAATGAATACTTAAATTAATTTCATGTTGAACAGATTTGATCTACTAGTGGATTTTTAGGGAACAAAACTATGATATTAGTCAAAACTTTTCTACAGACAGCTTTTAGTTTTACACTAGTGTTAGTGAAAAAGAGTGATAAAACCTATTATTTTCCTGAAGTTTGCTGAGATGAACTTAACTTAGAGAAGTTCTTAACAGTTTTCTGGACTTCTCAGTAAGAAAGAAGTTACTCATTTCAGTAAGGTAATTTGTAGAGAGCAAATGCTTCAGAATGAAATAAAATTCACTGAGCTGTTAGTATCTTCTTGTTCATTCAGGCACTGGGAGAACAGCGGCAAGCCAAGCAGATACAGCTGATTCTCATTCCCCTGTGTCTATTTTAAGCACGTATCACTACCTTTGGCTGACTGAAGTCAAACCCACCTCCTCTCTTTGCAATCTATGGGCTTATCAAAATAACCCAAACAATCAAAAACCCCCAACCAACCAAAAACCACGCCCCAACCACAAACAAACCACACAAACAAGCAAACAAACCACCCCAGCTACAACCTGGAAAATTGCCATTCAAATTCCAGTATGATTTAATGATTGGCTGAAAATAACATATATCTACCCTTCAAAGGTGTAGTAATTTTAGCCAACATGACTATATCTGAATCATCTTGAAATGTGGGTTGAAAGGACAAAAGAAGGTACAGAAGTAAGACTGTATTGTAGATATAGACCTACGCAATGTGTAGAAATGCAGATGACAGAAAATACTGGCTTACATGCTCCTAGGAAATAATAATAAGGATTGAGAAGGCTAATTAGTAACAAGGGTAGCTTCAGCACAGGCACATGTTCAGCTCTGGATAACCACAAAGGAGAGGAAGGGGTCATATTACTGGGATACTTAAAAACTTGCTGTCTACATTGGGAACAGTGCTAGACTGCAAGGGAAAGAAGTTGGAAGGACATTTGTCTTCCCTCTCCTATTTTGCATCCAGTATGGACAGCCCCAGCATTAGGACAACACCATTTCATCCCTGCTTCTCGAGTCTCTCAGCACACATGTCTGCCAGACACTGGCAAATACACTTGATCTGTGCCAACAATGAGATAGCCTCATTCAGGCCACAGCCCAAATATTAGAAGTCAGAATATTTCCTCCTCTCTTCCAACTCTGTGTGCTTAAAAAGGGACTGGCCTAGATTGTGGCTTGCATGGTCACTGCTTTGAACTACCCTAGCAGCACTAAAAGACTCTAAGGCTGATGTCACTGCAAGGTCTTCACCTTGGAGAGTAAATCTCCAGCGGCACCATGACTGTGCAGCATCTGCACCACATTCCTCTTGGATGAGGAAGTGTGGATCCTCGAACTCTGCCAGCTCTTTTCTCCTGCACTGGATTCCTGAAGATATTACCAGATAATCCTGAGCTGCAGCAATTTTTAGGACACCAACCTGCTACTCAGAGCATCAGGAGAGCTCACAGTTATCACTGGTTGGGGCAGCATAGAGAGTAAAGTCGTTTTTGTACAATCTCCCCCGAGAGCTGTGCCATCCCACCTATGACCATTGTGTAGGATCCATAAACAAGGACTCCATAAAAACTCCTTCAGGATCTGGAAGGTGGCAGCAATATGCCTCAGGAAAGCACTTCCGCGATGCCTTGAAGAGACAGCTGGGGGAGGAAGGACAGGACTTAGCATTTCAACACTTTGGCATGTCTGAACTCCTGCGCAACTCTTGGAAATCTGAAGGACAGATGTATAACGAAGCCAACAAAGCTGCACCAAGATCTTCTGGACCTGGACTGCAATCTGTCCACACAGATTCTGGAAGAGCAGGAAAAGGTTTCAGTTCAGTACAGAATCATGTGGCTTGGCAAACACTGCAGAAACATTGCCTGGAAAAGTCTGGCAGAGCCAGAAGTTCTCAGTTCAGTTCCTAGGCTGAAAACGATTGCTCTTCCTTCTGCTAGCAACTGATAACATCTTTATGGCAATAGCAACCATTTTTTTCTTACTGAGGTAAAAAATTAAAAAACAAATTATAAATTTCAGCCTCTGTTAAGTCTAGTACAGCAGCAACAGCAGCAGCAGCAAACAAGAACAGCTCATTTTTTAATGGATTACTAACAGGAAGCTCAAAAGGTAGTCTTTAGGTAGTCTGAGAAGCAATTTGGAAACCATTATTTTAGGTATCATTAGATCCCTGTATAGCATCTAACACATGGTCAAAGTTACCACAAGCTTTCATTCAGCAGTCTACTGTAGGAAACCTGTTCCACTTAAGAAATATGCCACTTTGCATTATATACTAATTAATAATATAGTATTTACTTATCACTTTATTTCTTAGTAAGTATATAATAATAAAGTAAACTTCAACTGAAGTGCAACATTGCCACATTTTCTCTCCTTACAGCGTGGCACAAGAACGAAGCATCCTCGAATGGAGGCAGCTTAATGCCTGACGATAACTCGAAAAGGGGAGCAATTTTCCTCTCTGCTGACTGTAACCTGCCATGACTACCAGTGTCAGAACACATTTATCTACACACAAATATAGCTATTATAATGTGTTTAGGTGTAGGTACATGTGTACATATTCAAATAGTAAATTTATGTAGTAAAGGTCTCTGTGAAAAATAGTTGATCCCTGACAAATCTATAATGTGCTATAACATACACTTAAAGCACATCACATGATAGCACACATTACTCCATCAACCTGGAGCACCTGGGGACCGCAGAGCATGATAAACCTGAACCCCAGAATTCTCAAGCTGAAAATCACTGGTATGTGTTTTCATTGAAGGAAGCAAATTTAAGTAAATACAATTCCTCTCTGGAGGGGAGGGAGGGAGCAAGAAACCACATTTTACATATGAGGAAACAGAAGATTAGGAGATTTCTGCCTGGGAACTGCATCTTTGTATTGTAACACAACATTAGTTCCCAAAATGAGCCCAACCAGTTTGTAGAACATTTGGTACAGTAAACATGATGACAATAAACAACTTGCTTGAGATCACACGCAGCAAGTCAGCCATGCAGCTTCCTGAGTCCTACGACTCAGCCACCGAGGGTAGGTCTGCATGGCACACTTGCTCCAGATGACTGGCTCTGCTGACTGAACACCAAGATTAATTAGCCTATGATTACTATGCAGATGTGCCTTAAACAGTTCCCAATCTTACAAAAATCCCCTTTGTGCTACTGCCTTCTATTCAAAAGAAGGCTTTCATCTCAACAAACAACAACTTGGAAAGATCATGAGGTTTGAGTGTTCACAAAGCATCAAATTTTCATAGAAATGACTATTATAATTTCGCGTTTCCTCCTTTTTTTTTTTTGTTTCCAATTCCCTGTGTAAGTGATAGCTTCAGCCAAGCGGCCAGTTCAGAGCTCTGTTATTTCAGGCCAGTGATGTGTTTACAGGATTTCTGAGGACTGTTACCTTCACCTCTGCTTGCTGAGATGCCAGGCTTTTCAGATGTTTTCTGCCAAGGGCTGAGCTGAACCAGAGCCCGACATGCATTCTAGGCTCTACTTCCCTTTCGTACTTCTCTCTTCCTCTACAACTATCTCATCAAGCCATTTGTAGGTAATAATTGAAATTGCTTTGGAAAAGACTGAACTGTTGGAAGTGTAGTTGACTGTTTAGGGCAGGGGGTACACGTACCCAAAGTTTCTTGCCTACACACCTTTCACCCGCTCCTTGGAGCTCCCTTTCAAATCCTCTGAACACCCTAACAGCGCTGCACGAACCACAGTACGAAACACATGGTACCTGCCTGCGAATGGTAGCAGCCACCTGGCCCTACACAGCCTCTCATCAAACATCGGCAATGCTGCTTAATTCTAGTTCTCTGATAAATAAATAAATAAATACAGCAATAAACCTCTCATACAAAGAGGCTGCATTTCAAGTATGGGAGAGAAGGGAGCTAAGGACCCCAGAACTGACCAGTCTACACGCTCAGACTCCTGCTGGGGCAGCTGAGCCCCAGGATATTTCACACCAGAACAAGCAGAGTCAGCACTTACTGCAGCATTACTGGGGAGCACTGTTGCTTCCCATGACTGAGAAGAGAGCCTGAGGGACTAAACGAACACTGCAAATCCACAAGTGTTTTGCAAATGGTAGGTGACTTGAAATTACACATTGTTTCATTTGGTTAGGTATTTGCTATTTATGCTACTTTCTCTGGGGTGAGAGCAGGGGATGTGCTACTTTTAAGGTCCCTTCCACAGAGCAATCAGGAGGCAGCTGCTGGAGCATAAAATTTGTTTACTCTGTGCTGAGGAAGCAGAACTGGCATGTAAAAGCAAAACACAGGCCCCAGATAGCCAAATGATTTCAGCACAACACATATTGAAGTGCAGAATTATGTACAACCAACCTCCTTTCTTAGACCTAAACCAGGTAACAGTTCATGCCTGTAGAAATACATGATTCTTTACTCCATTCCTTTCCTTCTCCCCTTCTCCTTCCCCATCCACCTCCCAATCATTTCTGAATGATTTGTGTTGTACAAAAACTTTATCAGAACTGTATTATGAAGACAAGTTTTCTTTCGAAAGAATTATGCCAGTTGTATGAGGAATTTCAGATGAACTGGCATCAACAGACTGTCACAATGCATCCACTGAAATGAAGTTGTTTAAAATCTCCATTATCTTCCCCATGCTTTCAGGTAAGATAGTAGGGTCTAAGTACTTGTTCAGATTTTCTTCACTTTTACTGCATCTTAGGAAAAAAAAAATCAAAATAAAATCAAATCCAGTAAGATGTCCTGAATCTTCTGTAAGACGTCCATTGAAGACCTTTGCAAGCGGAATTAATAAAGCCTCCCTAAACAACTACAGTTACTCGTTTTTACAGAACAGCCCCAAGAGTCCCACAGAAACAGTGAAAAACATGGTTCAAGCAAGTAGAGCCAGCTGTGTAGCAGCTCTTCAGTACAGGATTTGGGGCTCAGAGTCCCAGATTTGGCTTTCCATGGGGTTGCTGCCAGTCCAGTGAGAGGTGGGAGAAGGGGAATGAACATGGTCAGAGAGCTGGAGCCTCACCAGAGCAAACCAGTTCGCCCAAGGAGAACTCAGGTGCTAGCGGCAAGAAAAGCGCTGCCTGCCCAAAATGCACTCAACAGCCATGACAAGGGGTAATGGGAACCAGTCACCTTGTGGGAGATTTAATCTAGACTCTAAGAAAATTTAATTTAAGATTTAATTTAGACCCCAAGAAAATGTGTCTAATGAATTCAGGCTGCTGAAGCAACAGAAGGTGAGAGCCTGGAGAGTTTCCCTCATTAAACACGATATAACTACAAACAGTTCAGGTGTGACAGAGACAGGTATTCGTATGTCGTGGGACACAAGGATGAGCTAGAAGCTTTCAGGGTCCCTTCTAGCAATACTTCTTCTCAATAACTATTTCCTGAATTTAATCTGGGGTTCAACACTCAGCCCATATGTTTTGTTTTCTGGGAGATATAACGTACTGCAGTACTAACATCTGTTTATCGACTTGACTGGGCCATACACCTGCAAGTTAGTTTTCTCAGAATGAAAATGAGAGTAGGGAACAAAAAACCACCCTGAAAAACCATATTTCACTTCCTCGTACAGCTAAACTTTCCATTCCCAGAGCCTAGAACATGGGTTAAATTAGAACAAATGACACCAATTTAAAGATTGGGAGGCTTCAGCAGAAAAAAATCCACAGGTAATTTCCTGAAAGACACAAAAGCTTCTTACTTTCTCGGAAATTATAAGAGACAAATAAAAACTCCAAATCCTAGAATTTACTGAAGGCAACATTAAAGTAGCAAACAAGAGAGGATAACAAAATGTAATCTGTTTGCTAGGTGAAACATGCATCTCTCAGCACTGCAGAGCACCACTGATTCTGTAATTTGAAAACTGAACCCTGCATCGATGTAAACCTCTTTATTTAATTGTTCTTTTAAAACATTAACCTGAGGCAATGGTGACTCAAAGCTCGGCAGATAATGCAATAAAGAGATCAAATGAAAAGGGATTTTTTTTCTACTTGTTTATCTTTTTTAAATCTTATCTGATCAAACCACTGGATGATGAAGTTTTGTATAATACCACGTGTGCTGGCTTCCAACTCCTGTTACATGCAGTAGGTAAAACTATCAATTGCTTAGCCAATTTTGCAGCATTACAGGTAGGTAGTAAAAGACTTTCAGATGATCTTGACTGCAGACAAAATTTTACCTTTTGGAAGTAGGGTCCTTTTTTTCCTCATGGGCATTATTACAAAACTCTTTCCTATTTACACCATTTTGCTAATTTTGTCTATATCAGATCCTGAAAAAAGAAATTATTTTTCTTTGATTGATAAGTATATTAATTCCCAATGAAACTCCCATTTCAAGAACATGGTCTTCACAAGATAGAGACCACAATTTTACACAGGCATCATATGTGAAGTCACACTTCTTTCTTCAGTTTCACTAAAAACTACACTACAAACTTCCCATATTATTGTAAGTGGGCACAATTATTGCCTGGAAACTTTCCTTTTTTAACAAAACAGCAGCCATGAATTATACTTCAGTAAATAAACTTTTGCTTAAATGAATGGAAGAGATACTAAGATGATCTGATAACACATTTGTCTACAGCACAGATCCCTTCTGCAAATATTTATTTTCACAGGAAAAGAAGCAGAAAATTTTCTGAAGGACTGAAACAGCAGATCACTGAACCCAGCTGCACTGAAACAAGCAGTTATTCTGAAATAAAGAACAAACAGCATATGTTTTTATAATCCAGTAGATTTTAAATGCTCCACGGTACAGGGTTGTCGCTGTTCCTGTTACCTTCCAGATCTCAGTGCACAATCCTACATCCCTTACTTTATTTAATGTAGAATGAAGAAAATTGAACAATGATGAAAGGGAAAAAAATACACCTGAAAGCAACAGATTTATTTTAATACTGAGTGAATAATTTTTCTTTTTGTATGTGCCTGTTCACTCAAGTGTTAAGTATTTTCTGAATTATAGAACACATAACCTAGCTTCAGCCCTTCTGGAAAGACAGGTACTAAATAATTTACTGGTTGAGTCGTCCACCAAGCCACTTACACAAAGTAATCTGCTGTCTTGAAGCTTTCAGCAGACTTTCAAATGAGCTCAAACAATTACTTTAGATAAAACTCAGAAACACAGGGGAGCTGCAGATGTATACTGAAAGAAGCTCTACTCTATGGCTTCTATTCTTTGAACAGGAAAACAAAATCAGATATTAGTCAGCATTGCATGTGTGTGGATAAAAGTCCATGCTATGGTGGACTGGCTTGTAAAGAAAGTCAAAGCATAGAGCAAAATTGTGCAGATTGTTTAGAAGGGTCTTCTAAGGAAAAACAGACTCAAGCACTCATCCTGAGCTTGAGGATGTGGCTCCTCCTACAAACCTTGAAGCTACCACGGAAAGATGACAGCAAGCTGTTGTATGGGGGGGTGGAGATGGGCTCCCATCAGTGTGCTGAGGGAAGGGCTGCCTGAGGGAGCCTGAGGCAGGACGGACGACTGGCAGCATCCCTGTGAAGTTCAGCAAAGCCAGCGCAGAGCACGGCAGCCGGAGCACAATAGCCCTGGGGCAATACAGGGAGTGTGTATGTGTGTATCTATATCCATACATATATAAACATTACAAGGCTGTGGGAGATGGTCATGCTGCTGTGGCAAGAGAATTGTAGAAAATATGAGTCTTGGGCAGGAAACTGATAGCCTTAAAATGGCAAGAGTGAGGCAATGTATTTCTTCCACCACCTAGCTCAGAGTCAAAATTGGTGTGCTCCCTATTTAGAAAGCAAATGCAAACACAAAAATGAGTAGTGATGACAAGTGCCAGTTAAGTGTAAGTAACAAAGGTGAGTGTGGCCAGAAAAAAGGCCTCCTTTAAAAATCCCAGAACTCTACAGCAGCTCTTTTCCCATGTTAATTGAATGTGCCTTTTTGTTTGTTTTTGAAATATATTTAATTGACAAACCCAATACAATCTTGTTATTTTCTATTCTTTGAAACTCATGCAACCATGAGGAAAACTTTTTTCAGGTCATGCATCACCAGAACAAGTTTCAATTTATCCACTCACTTGATCATAAATACAACCGCATCTTTGTTACATCTGTAAATTCCTATGTTCACTGAGGAAACTAAAAAAGACCTACACAAGTAGGGAAAAACCCACACATAAAGTCCTGTCTCAAATAGAAGATATAACTCTTGAGGCCCAGTGAGGCTACAGACATCACCAGCTTCCAATTTAGGAACTGAACATTTGAAACTCCATTTACAGCTGATCCCTCCTTGAAAGAGGTGCAACTAGAAATTAAAAGAGAAACACAGCTAAATGTTTCACTAGGTGAAACTTCCTAGTAAAACATCTTGTTCTAGAACCAAATCAGAAAAACAGAGCAGGACAGAAGAACATCCAGAACCCTAGAAGAAGGAAGTGCAGGAGAAACCACAGAGGTACGTATAAAACTCAAGTAGCAGGAAAAAAAAAGCCTGGAAAGATTTCCTGCTCCTTGTTTGGGACAGAACTGTAACCAATTGCATTGTCCATTAGGAAAAGATTTAATATTGAGCACAATAAATCCGTGAGGACAGAAAAAGCACCTCAGATCTACATGATGATATGTCTTGGGACAACACCAGCCTCTGTGAAACCAGCACAACACCTTACCAAGACATCAAACATGGATATCTGTTTAATTTTTGATAAGGGTTATACATTATAGAATATAACAGAACAGAATATTAAAAAGCCGAGTTAAAAAAACCTCCAAATCAACCAGACTTTCTACACTTAAGAGTAGTACACTGGTCTTTTAATCTACCTTATTCATAAAATATAGCTCATTTAATTTCAAAAGCCTACATGTCAAGAATGTTACACCAACATGGTATTTGCTATTTATGTACCCCTGAAATGATAAAATCAAAATAAATACACAGCCTCTGATTAAGTGGGGCTGCCTGAACTAGGTCAGTGATTTTGGCCTCTGAGCTATATTTTTCTTTTGGAAATTCCACTTCTTATCTAAACTTACCAGCAATCTCAAGACAAATATCCAAAATTGTGATTTCACACAAAGACACGCATGTGGTTATATTTCTAAATTACTTACAAATTGTAAAATTAATCTTAATAACTAACCATGTCACACTGCATGTCCTTTAACTCATGTCAATTCATGTCAGTGCTCAAACATTTTGGTTATATAAAACTGCCTACTGCCTAATTATAACCTTGGGGAACTATTTGAAAAGGGGGTGGGTTTTTTGTTGGTGTGGGTTTTTGTTTGTTTGTTTGGGTTTTTTGAGAAATAAGCAAAAGGTAGCTTCAGGAAAAATCAAGAAATTGATGTGTTTTGAGACTGATTACTTACAGTGTGCTTTAATACAGAATTCTCAGTATGAACAAATCGCTACAATGCAGATGTTCAAGCACGGATAACATTAACAGCATGCTGGGTCAAGAGTTAGTCTCTAGACTGAGATAAATGTACTAACAAGTTGAAATTTTTAGGCCTGTATTTGTGCCTAATTTGCACACAGTCCTTATGAATCATGTACCAGGCTGCAAAGCAGCATTCCCCACTCATCCTCCTTTAATGAAAAGGCAGTGCATCTGTCACTGAACTGGTGCTATTAACAACTCGTTGCTGTGTACCTCAGTGGAAAGACACTGAAATAAAGACTTTAAGGCCATCTCTTAACACTCACGTGTCTTTCCCACAAACAGTGGTGTGGCCACAGACAAGCATGAGTTTGTGTGAATGTGATACTGCTGAAATGAGACTAGATAAAATCCAACATGCTACAGCGCACTTCTATTTTCTCTAATGTAATTCAATATTCTTTCCTTACAGCCAGTGGGAGACATGTGCCTCTTTAAGACATTTTAGGTATGTAATCTAATCAGTGCTCCTTAATTATCCTGGACTTACGTGTCAATAAAATTCTGTAGGATGCTATTGTCATTACAGCCAGCAGAAGCATGTAGGAAGAAAATACGCAACCATCAGTCTTAAAACATGAATCCATTCCTTAGGCATCAGGATCACTAATTACTATGTCAAGTTTGTAAGATCAGAGCGACTGCCTATTGAGCAGAAAGCAGAGGCACAAAACTTGCCATAATTCAGTAACAATATAAATAGTTAAAATAATATATACTTTAAACTGTTCAAATAGACTTGCATAAATTAAAGCAGAAGCCATCTCTTTATAATAATTCATGTTAAGTCTCACCAACTAATAAACTGATATGTAGTAAAAAAGAGGCCACAAGACTTCTAGACAAGTAGTAAGACAAGAATATTAGAAACAGCTGCTACACATGTAATTATGGAATAAAGCATTTAACAGCATTCAACTTTGTTTTCTTCTTCACATATAACTGCAGTGAAAGATAGTGCGTACCTTCTCATGGCAGAGGGGTTGGAACTGGATGATCTTTGACATCCCTTCCAAACCATTTTATGACACTGTGAATACAAAAACAACAGAAGAACTTTGAGATGATTTTTTTAATATTTCAATTTCATATATGTAATAAAATAAACACTAAATACCTACTGTTTATTAAAAATTAAACAACATTTGTGTTCCAAAAGATCCTTCAATTCAGAACCTGTGGAAACTTTTCTGAAATTTGTTTTTCCATTCAATTTAGGAAGAAAACTAAGATAGATAAAAATATTAAATATCTTCTGTATACTAGAAAATTAGCTGGTCAGCACTACAGAGCATGCTTTTAATTTTCTGTGACCTACATAGAAGGAAACTTAACATTTCACTAAAAAAAGGAAGTTTGTCTAGCTGTGTCCTTCCCAATCCAGCCAATAACCACCATCAGCTGCTCCACTGCCACAAAGCAGGTAGCAGGGCAGACATATTTGAAATCCTGTAACCAATTTTCTGTTTAGTGCAATGAAATTGTGGATTGCCTGCAAAACCATGATATCCCTGAATTATCAACTGTTTCCAGCACAAATCCAAAACATAGTCCCATACTAGCTACTATGAAGAACATGAAATAGAGAAATGAACTTTCCCGTGTGAACCCGTCGTGCACTAGCTCTCTCTCTCCTGACAGAAGACTCAGGAAGCAGGTCCCAGGACTTTACCACCTTTGCTACCGAACCCCTCATGCTTAGTGACACGTATATGACAGGAATCACTCACAGCCTTCACAGGAACGCTGCTGTAACAACAGTGCCACCACCTCGGCTGAACTTCTCCCCGTTCTCTGAAGTTCATTCCCTAGCAAGTACAACCTCTAAGTAGTCCAGCTCATTTCCACCTCTGAGCTGGCAGCGCCCAGGGCAGTCAGATCCCTGCAGACTGCCATGGACAGACTACAGAGCACAACCCCAAAGCGAGACACTTTTGAGCCTGCTTTTCTCAACTGTAGATGGTGCTTTTAAGAGGAGCTGAAAAAAGGCTGCAAGAGTTCTCCTCCTATCACAGATCATTCAGCCAAATTGTTTAGGGTGGTCCCTTCATGTTTTTTCTGTAACTACACCTAAATACACACAGATCTAAGTTCCAGCAGCTGTTACCAGTTTTGAATTTGAGGAGATTTAAATTATACTTGGATTAAACTGATTTTTGCTTTTCCAGGTTTTCAGAAGTGGCAATGTAACTGAAGTTGGGAAGCACATAAAATACATCAAGATAACACTGTCATTAATGTGTTCTTGCCAGTGGAAGTGACTTCATTATATATTGTGAAGAAAATATATCTCTATGGGACAGATTTTTCCAGTTTTCAAACTACAAACTTTATCTAGCCTGTAGTCCTAATTTCTATTTGCACATTATTCACAGAAACGCTGACTGAATTCCAGACTTCATGTTAAACTGGTGAGACTAGTGCTTAGGAAAACACTTCACTAAAGAGTAAGCAAATTTAATGAAGGCATCACCAAGAAACACCAAACCATACTACACCATTCATTTTTCCAAGGGAATGGCACTTCTGGTATGGAAATACAGAATGCTAAAATGACTAACAGTATGTAAATTCAAAATGCTAAAGCAATTTCCATTTTTAACATGGTCATTGTCCTTAGATTCCTGTCAACTTCAAAGGAACCAAGCCTCCACCAGTTTTTATATTTACAGATATACTTTCAAAACAGAAATAGAGAAAGATATTAAGGGCGAGGAACTTGAGGGCAAACAAACTCCTCACATTTTCCTTACCATCTTCCTACAATTACTTTCTCTCAGAAGTCTGACCTTATTTTTTTCTGGAATGACTTCTAAGAAATTTCTCAGAAAAAAACCTGAATGCCAATGAGTAATGGCTGTTGTTTTGGTTTTTTTAAAAAAATATTGTTTGATTAATATTGACAGCTGTCCTCATTTTCTTTCCTATGGGGCTTTTTTGTTTATTCTCCCTCCCTTTCCCTCTACAGCTTACAGGTAATTCTTTTCCTCCACGCCACCTGCTAATCTCTGTTCTCCTTTCACTCAGTCTTCTCCCTTGCATCTTCTTATTCCTGTCCTCTCTGACCTACCTTAGAAACAAACTCCTATTTAATCTCTTTAGAACATCCAAAACTTATTCTCCTCCCCAGCTTACCTTGGTGGTGGTGAACTTTCAAATCGTTTAGTTGAATGTTAACAAACAGTTGCCTTCTGGTGATGGAACTGAATTCCTTCAACAACTCATAATTTATCTACATATCCACAAGTTTAAACAGCTCACTTAATCTCATGAGCCTTTTGGGAGCCCAGGCAGTGCACTCAGATGTCAAATTGCAACACCTTTAAAGGCAGGCAATCAAAATCAGGGAGCCCTGACCCAGATGAATCCTGAAAACTAGGACAGATCTAACTTAAGTGAACTAAATCTACATGCAACTGTCTAAAACACATTTCATTCATATTTTGGGCCTAGGTATATTTGAAAGTGTGTTGAAGTGTACTACTTGATTTCATGTCAGATCCTAAAACAAGATCATTTGGGCAGCAACTGGCTTTTAAACTGAAGACTCAGCATGGCCCATGGTCAAACACACCATGTTCAGCTTCAGAGTACCACTGCTGATAAGGAGGGGAAGGGAGAAAAAAGAGTAAATCAACAAATACATGATGACAGTTCCAACATATAATTTAAATCAGAATATAACTAAAGTAACAACTGGATCCCTCTATAAAATTGCTGAGTTGTCCTTCAAGCTGTACTGAATTTGGGAACTAAAAGACAAATAGAAGCTCAATTTTGTTGGTTCTCCAGGGAAGCACCTTTGTTTAGGATTTTGAACATTAGGCAACCATTTAGGTACTGTGAACTAGTACAATCACTCTACAGATTTTTTTTTTTTAAAAAATCTGCATTACCACAGGTTGGTCATCGCATTTGTAAGACATGCTACTAAAACATAGGTCTTTGGGCTTATGAGATCAGTTTGCTTCTTCTGGGAGCATTCACTAGGATCAACTGCAAAACAGCTGATCTTCCAACTGTAAGATTCTTTTCAAGGAATGCAGAAATACAGCTACCTGTATCATCAGTTAACAGGAAGAGACAAAAAGTTACCAAAGGATGTACTATAATACAAAAATACAGTAACACTTGAACATTTATTATATTACTATTTAACTGGTATGAACATAAAACTCCCTTTCAAGACAGAAACGTCTTTGATAAAACGCAAGAATAAAGAGCCTTTAAAAAATTTTATGAAGCACTGTATTTCATTCTACAAAGAATATTATATAGACAACTAGAATAGGAAATATTATTAAAAAAACCAAAGCAGAATAAATATTTTAAATCAGATCAATGAACCAGTTTTTACACATTCAAAGATTTTAGGCTTTTAAGAAAAAAATATTCACTCTTCTGAAAGTATCAATTTTTATTCTAGATTTATAAATCAAACATGGAAAGAGCTATTTAATAGCAGTATACTGTCACAGAAAAAAAAAAAATAGAAAAACCCCTGTGCAGCACTCACAAGGATTATAATTTTGGATCCTTAGTGTGCATGCTCTGTAATCATACTTCAAAGTAAAATATCAACAATCAAATCTGTAGAGAAGGTGATGAATAGTTACTTTGCTGACTCATTCCAGATGTATACATAAGTTCCAATGAAAGGAGGGCTCACGACTGAAGACAGGTGTGATGGAGGTGAGGGGACGGGACCAAAAACCCTGTCAGAGGTACCTTTTTGATCAACCTGCTGCTGAATCACTGCCTGCTGCCAGTCAAAGGCCGCAATTACAGGTCCGGATGGGTTAGGACTTAGTTCCGAAGCCTTCCAGCAGATGTCCTCGCAAGGCAGGCGTGCCAGGGAGGTTCAAGACGTCACCATTTAAAACAGTCAGATGGGGAGGAAAAGAGACTTAAGATAGGGGTGATATAAATACATAAACGAACTGTAAGTATTCAGTGTATTCCCAAAAGCCAAATTTAAAAACATAGGCAGCACGTTTAGAAAATAAGGGTGTCATCTTAAAAACTAAAAAAAAGTCACCTGAACAAGTACATGTTTGAAGTAGCCCATGTGTTCCCACTGATGTTTGGTAATTCTTACACTTCACGTGTAAACAAAACAGAAGGTTCAAAAAATGGTGAAGAGCACGAGCACAAGGCAAACAGCATAAAGACTCTAATCCTGTTTCCCTCCCTTCCCTTTCATGTTAAAACTGACACTAGAGTTTCATTGTGCACAGAGCCTTCTTCACTACTCCCTAGTGGCAATGACACAAAAATGTTGTCACGAAGTTGGTATTCTTGGAAACATAAAATCCATCAGCTATTTCAGGGAGACTTAAAAGAACAATTTCCTTAAAATAATCATCCTCATCATGGCTTGTACAAATGGAAAGTTTTGATACCACATTAAAAATATTTGACTTGCCCTTCTAAGTAGTGAGTAATGCATGCACGGTTAACTATTCACAGACACCTATGAGAGAAGAGAATGATTCATCAAGTACTGGTCTATAACCTCAAAGCTGGCATTCTGTACCCAGGTCTATCAGACCAGTATCTCCAGCCCTCAGTCCACTGCCCACTTTAATGCAGATTTTCACGGCTTCATACCTGAGAAGCTACACCAGGGAAAGATGAAATCAAGAAGATGAGCATCACTGACTTCTTCAAGAGCAGACACAGAAGTGCTGAAACTCTGGAAAATGCTGGGAAGGTGGCTACAATAGCTGGGACAGACTTGTTTGCCAGAGCTTCTTCAGGGGCTCACATAACTGGGACAGATTTGTCTGCCAGAGGTCCTTTGGTGGACCCATTTTGGCACTTACAGACAGAAAGCATTGCTATGTTCTACACACTAAATTAGGTCCAAGATAACATCATCAATTACAGAAACAGACTGCTTATGAAATCTTATAGGAGTAGGGGTTTTGTCAGTATCTTGTCTGAATCTTCAATAGCATGGGTGAATGATTTTTTGCAGGCTGATTGTTCTCAATTTCAACAACAAAAGTTAAAAGAAAAAGGATTTTTAGCTTGGAGTCAGTGAATGACCACGGTCAACAATACAGAAGTGTTACATTTCTTAACTGATGAATGCTTTCATGCCATAAAAACATCAGATAAAGCACATTGTGCACATAGTTTGTCCTAGGAAAAGAAGAATCCAGGTTCCACACCCTGAAAAGCAGGTAAATACAGTATTAAAACTACTACAGTTTTTCAGCTTCTCTTCAGCTATCACAAAAAATACTTATAAAATTCTCTTTAACCCTTTAGTTGTGCTTTACTTAAACAAGCAAACAAAAAGCACAGAAAAATTCTATGAAATCAAGATTTCCATTTAAAATATCAAAGGACAAATACAAATGAAGAACAATGGCTGGGAAATTGCTACAGACTATTAATCATTTAAGATTACTTCATTAAGCTCTGTCTTTGGCTTGAATCTCAAGCTCCTCACCCTTCAGCCACAGGGTAAGTAACACTGAATTACAGTGCAAGCAGAGGTTAATTCTACTGTTTCCAAATAAAGACTTCCTATGGGAACAAATACACACCTCAAACAAAACCATAAAAAATGGTGAAGCAATGCTAATCATAACCAGCTATTCCTCCATAGCTCTAGTTTCATCAGGTACACATATTCCAGTCAAATCTTTACAAACTATGTCAACAAGTGATTTCCCCCTCTTTCCCCATGAAAACTGTGCAAGGATAACTGTACACATGTCCACGAAATAGAGGATGTCATTTTATTGGAGGTCCACAGGTAATTGTATCACATTAGGGAGTAAAAGAATCTTGTGGTATGGCACAACACAATACCTCACTTAAACACTTAAACAGAAGGTTAAATGATATGCAGCATGATCAAATCAGTAATTCATCATCTTCTAGGCACCACTGATTAATTTAAAATAAAATTTCATAAATTGAAAAAATATAGTCCATTAATTTGTTTGTTGTACTGTCTTTAAATGAAACAGCACTCTCAAAGTCACAAATAAAAAAGCAGCACTTTCTCTTAATACCAACACCACTGTAACACATACTGTAGCGTGGCATGCAAATCCACATCTGCAGTCTTTTTTTTGTTTTGTTTTGTATTAACAAATGGAATGGTAATTTTCTATCTCAAATATTGGTAGCATAACATGTAAGTGCAGATCATTCTGGCCACAGGTGTGGTAAGCCGTAACAAGTGTGTATTACAAGAGCATAGAACACAGAGCATGACACTTACATCCAAGAATCTCTCTCTTTTGTACTGTACATGGTGTTTGTTACAGGCTGACTTCCAACTTGCTGTACCCAAGCTCCAGGAAACAAGATTATTGACCTTTTCTGGTTTTATTTAAAAATAAAATGCCATCACCATCAAAGCACAACCATTAACAACCTGGTCCAAAAAAATGCCATAGCTCCATTGAAAAAAATAACTTGTCTTTTTAGTAGACTCCATTATGCGATAAAGTTTCCATTAGAGACATGTTATGAAGCCTTACAGTGGTACTGCAGCGCCATTCCTGTTAAGTATGGATTTGTATAGACACCAGGAAATGGTGTGATGTTCAAAAAAGCTGTTCAAACTGAGCTAAGCTTCACGAGACCACGCACTGAGTCTTCATGCAACGAGTCCTGGCTGGCTAGACTCAGGACGTGCATTGTATGGCTGTGTGTGATAGGACTTCCACTTGGCAGCATCCCAGGGGGTGATGGAGCTTCTTCAGGAGTGAGAAACTGATGGCCTTCGTGCTCCTCTTTTAATGGTATGATGTCTGTCAAACCTGAATCTGATGTGAGATTTGGCATAGAAGATGGTGGTGTCGGTTGCCCTAGAGTTAGACTTGCACAAGGCCCACTGATAGAAGTCTTTCCTGGTAAAGGGAGCTCTTCACTAGTTATGCTTGGCTCACTCTGTAGGAGGGGGGTGGCAGCAGCCTGCAAAACGAATTTAGTGCTCTGAATGCACTGGTCTTGGTCACACTGTAGAATGGAAGGGTGTCAAAATCATATAAAGCAAACAAAACAGAGAAAAAAAAAGGGAGAATATGGATAAAAAGGCATGGAAAAGAATGGGATGTGAAGAGAAAAAAAGAGAGCCATTAGTATCATTCCATGGTTAGCCACCCAAAAATCCCATTACATGCTGCCCAGGAAAAAAAAAAGAAAGGCATGCATAACTGAGCCAATGCTTTGGACTATTATCAAACTAAATTATGATAAATATAAACATTTACAGTGTTCATTTAAGGGTTCTTTAAAAAACACTAGGCAATTGTTTTCTATAAACTGGTCTTCATATGTAGGAATTAACCTACCACAGAAGTTTTCCAGAACAAGAATTCCTTTGACACAGAAGATCTTGTAAAGATAGATAGTACCTCCACAAGTAAAAATTTTTTCCCCTCACAATTTAATACATTATATATACATTCTAGACAATGTCCTACACTATACTCCATACTCTAGAGGATGTGTAGAATCCAGGCCGAACTGCAGATGCATTGAGATCAACCTTAATGATTTTTATGCTGTTTCTTGATTAATCCTGACAATGTGACGAATCAAGGTACAAAACACAAGTTTTCTGGCAAGCACTCTCTCAATAACAAGCCAAATTCAGCATTATATAAATCCAATTAAGCTCACTGAGTGTTACCAGAAATGGGTTTTTTTTTGGCTGTACACCATTCCTAAGATCTGTTTATACAAAATTACGACTCATTCCTTGAGATGACAAGATGGGTATGTGTTTCAATAGTGTCCAGCTAGCCAAATGGGTAGTATACCTACTGCCAAATTAAGTTTTTTTTAACATGAATTGGCATAATTTTTGAGAGATTCTAAAGAAAAAATACTTAAGTCATAGCCTGATCAGTTATAACATTGACGTTTTTGAAAATCTTGTTAGATTCATTTGCCATAGTACTGTTCTGCTGGGTAAGAAAAACACTAAAATCAGTGAATATAACTGCAAATGCAGTGAAGGACATTTGGAGGCAAGCAAGCAGAATAAAAGATATATCCAGAGGTAAGACATGCCTATTCACTGTTGTTATTTCAAGTATTTTGTTAAGGCAATATGTTCTGCTCTATGCTTGACTTCTTAGATTTAGATCAAATTACTACATATTACAAATCCGTCATCTGTTCAGATTTTCCTGATCATAACCATTGTTACTAACATTATAGCAATTCCCTAAAATGTCCATTTGAGTTTAATAAGCCACTGTGACACACTCTCTGCAAACTCATGGGAAGACTTTTGCCTCCTTTATTGTATGATGAAAACCATGACAAACAATGTTTCCTCTGATATTCTCAGGTTCTCCTGTTCACCACTGAACAGCTTAATGATGGACGCACACACATTACATTCAGCAATTGTGCATGCAGACTACTTGGTCGTAATAGATAGGTAGTGTTTAAAACATGTCTAAGTGGTTTAGGACTCCCAGACCAATTATTTTTCGACAGACAGAAGCTCAATCCTTACTCAGTTATGTACTTCCAAGACTTCTGCTTTCAGAAAGATAAATGGACTGACCTCCTGTTATATAAATTGAGTTCATATAAATTGCAAGCAATCGTCCCCCCACAAAATGATAAACAGCCTAAGCCAAACAATTGAACTGGTTCCCCATCATTTCAGAGGGGTTACTCACAGGCTTAAAGCCATAAGCTTGCTTAAGTACCTTACTAAGAAGAAAACTGTCAGCATCTTTTTAAGTCAAGCTTTCAATTAGCAATTCAGTGTGAATAACTCATTCTTGATTAATACCCTGTTATTCACGCCTGCTTATTCAAATTAAAACTTCAACCAACCTTACTATGCAGACCTTAAAAATACGTTAACTGAATTTTCATACTTCAAGACGACCAACAAAACCTATTTTCTCTGAAAGGCAGTAGCCAAAGAATAAGTTAAATAACAAAGGAATGCTTATAACCACTGGGGTACACTGAAAACAAATAATGTTAGCAGCTGACTTATTGCTTTAGTGAACCTTCAGCTCTGATCTTTAAAAGGAAATCATTAATGTGTTCCAGGCAATACAACTACACAGCTTTATATTAGCTGAAGATAATTTACTTGAACTCATTGTATAATCTGAATTCATTTTCTTCTTACAGAACTCTACTGCATTCCCATTAAATCAATATCAAAAAGATAAAGTAGCGTCATAAAGCTCCATTAAATAGTGTTATAAACTTCTTCAGGTGCTGTATATCTCTTCTTCATTTTCCATGCATTTGTCACTTCCCTAAAGCCTCTCCTTTCATTCAGATAAATTTCAGGTTTTTTTTTTCCTGTCTGCTTAACAGTGATCAGCACAAAATCCTGAGGAAAATACAGGCTGTAAAGAGCTTTCGAAAGTGAACTAGTGCAGGGTCTAGGCCAGAAAAAGTATGTGTGTTCTATGAGGCTCTCAGAAACATCTGGTAAAAGCAGCACGTAACATACAAGTAGACTATTCTTGAGTCTAAACAGCCAACATATTTCCTTTCCAACACGAAAATCGGATTTGTTTATAGGGTTGGCATGCTGGTTTTTCCTCAATTCCGTTATTTCACTCTTGACTGAATGAAATTTAGGGCAGGAAGTCTTACCTGCTACTAATCACATAAATTATCCAACACTAGAATTTAAAATGAAACACAAAAGCCTATGATTGTAACATAGAAAGCTAAGCATTGAAATCTAAGTAACTAAAAATCTACTGTAAAAATTATTCCACCAGTACCTTATTTCAAATACGCTGGCTTTATTTTCCACTTAAAATTTCCACTGTTTCAGTTAAACAGCAGATTCTGAAGGTAAGACAAGTTTAATGTTCTACAAGTACAGAAGTTGAACTAAATATATGCACAGAAATTTTTAGATATCTGTTTATTTCCACATAAAAGGCACAAATTAAAGCAAATTGGACAAAACCTAGAATTCTGTGTTTATTTCACATTTAATAAATACAAACAACTAAGGAAAAATATTCTTTTTTCTGAAGAAAATCTCTTTTTTCTAAGCTGCACAGAAAACACACAATAACATTGTTGTACATGGCAATATATTTTTCACATTTCTAAATGTGATTATTTCAAAATAATTGGAATTATTTACTTTCAATATTAAATAAATTTAGTTAATTTCCTAAATGCTAGTAACATTCAAGAATTATAACAGTTCTCAGAAGATGGAGAAAAGCAGGTTGGATAGTCTCATAATCTCTGAATAAAGTATAAACAATACGGAATTCAGAGGAGGCTTACAGTGCTATGAATTTACAGGACAGATGCTGAAATGCCATATTCTGGATACAACAAATGGGTAAAGAGT
>WEIT01028027.1:13524-30204 GCA_013389985.1 Dryoscopus gambensis | reverse complement strand
AAATGTCCCCTCCTTCCTCCTTCTCCTCACTTTATACACTGAGCACAATACCACATGGTCTGGAATATCTCTTTGGTCAGTTGAGGTCACCCGTCCTGGCTGTGTTCCCTCCCAGCCTCTTTGGCAGCATGGCCGTGTGAGAAGTAGAAAAAGCCTCTGTGCAATCCCTGTTCAGCAATAAGAAAACCAGCACAAATCCAAATCATTGTCCTATACTAGTCACTGTGAAGAAAATTACTTCTACCCCAGGCAAAACCAGTGCAGTTCCTTTCCATCTTAACACTTGCTTGATGAAAGAGCAAGAAAAAAGATTTGACTTGCTACAAATGAAAAACAGATTGAATGCAGCAAAGACTGTTCCTCAGCTCTTTAAGATAAAAACCAAAAGGGATTCGTGTTGCTCTCTTGCCCTCTTTGGTTAAAGCTAAATCTCATCTGTGCCAAGTGATGGATAAGTATTTTTGAATGGTCCTTTGTAAGACTGTCTTATTGTAAGATTGTTGTCGTTTTGGCTAACTACAGTGTGTGTAGATGCAAAATGGATGGAATGGTTTTTTACAAAGGTGCTAAGGAAACTTTGCTGTCTGAGCATGCAGGGGCTGCTCTGTCAGCCACACTGGCACCACCCGCTTGGCACCGAAGCCCCCCTGCAGCGGCGGACCCAGGGAGGTGACGGATTCCCCGCTCGGCTCCCTGCACACCCCACACTCACACAGTCAGACCAGTATCCTTACTGGCTCAACTTCAGGTTTCCCACGGCAGAGTCTCAGACCCCTGGGTCCTTAAAATTGCTGTAGGGCAGAAATGATTATCAATATGAAATCACATATATTTCGGTAAACAAAGGCAGTAATGTTTGTTGGCTACAAGTTACATAGTTCTGTTACAAGTTAGTATCCTACCTTCTGTTGGTTATATGATTCCCTCTGTTCTTAGGCTAATTAGTCCACATACTCAGTCTCTCTTCTTTTGGGTTGGTGGGTTTCTTGGGTTGGTGGTCTGTCATGTTTGCCATCTTCCCTTGCCAGAATTGCCTTATACTCAGTTGGAGCTGATTCAGCACAGTTGCTGAGTTGGCTTTGTTAGTTTCTTCCTTATCTAGGGAGTTCTGCCAAATGTCATTGTGGTCTGTAAATTCTGCATTCTTTGTGCCCACTATCAGTAGTACATCACTCTCCCCATGCTTTGTTAACCTCCCCTAGGAACTGAGGTCATTAAAGCCCATCAAGCCCTAAACCTTAATAAGGCAATTCTACCAACAAGTAATTTATCTTTCTAATATCTGGACATCACAGATAGTCTGTTCATGGCTGAAAAGAGGAGTAGGTCTGTGGTTACCCTCCTAACTCTTGAGCTCAGTGTGATACTTGAGAACTTCTGTCCAGCTGGGCAGCTGTTTGGGATTCTTTTTGTGGTAACATGAATTCCTGTAGCTGCCCATATTTTTTGTATTTGTCTAGCTGTTGCCTTTCCCTCTGAGCTTTATCATGAAACCATTTAGCTACAGTCTACATAGTCTGTCAGAACTGGCTTTCCCCCAGTTGTCCATATTCTATCAAAACCATCAACCCCACCCCTGAAACAAACCAATTACAGTAAAATATTCAGCCATAGGTAGCATGTGTAAAGGTATCATTTCATTCTCCCTATAGCTCACGGAAATGCATCTTACAAACAGCCATGTTTGTCCTAATGACATTAAAGATCTTTATGGAAAAAGTTATATGTGAGTATTTGTTTTTTCTTCGCAGGTCACTGATGAGCTGTTGGAAAAAATTGCATCAAGAAGCCAGAATATTACTGAAATCAATATTTCTGATTGTCGCAATGTATCTGATACAGGAGTATGCATATTAGCAATTAAATGTCCTGGGCTCCTAAGGTATACTGCCTACAGGTGTAAACAGCTTTCTGACACCTCCATTATTGCAGTCGCCTCTCAGTGTCCTCTTCTTCAGAAAGTGCATGTGGGCAATCAAGACAGACTCACTGATGAAGGCCTGAAGCAGGTAACCATCTATTCCACAAATTTCTTCTGTAAATTTAGTATGTTTTAGCTTAACAAGTGCAAGATACCCTTCCTTAGGATTTAATTAAAATCACAAAAAATCTTCTGTTTTAAAAGTAGTGTATGGAGACTTCTTTGTGGTGCAGTAAATGCTGTTCTCTAGACTGCTCATACTTTCTTTTTTCTTTTTAATACCCAGGGATTAAATGATCCCTTTTGTAGTTAAATCTGCAGTTTGACATCCTATACTTCACTTCTATTGGATTCAGTTTTCCTAAGCTTGGTTGCTATTTGAAACCTGTGTTTAAGTAACTCATTTTTGCTTCATGACTGCTGAAGGTGACTAAGATCTTTATTTGTTAGGTGTGCAGGAAGGTTTCATCAACTCTCTGAGAGTGTTAAAGTAGCATATAGGAGTTAGGGTAAATCAAATATGCTGTTGAACATAAAGGCATTGTTAGCCACATATATACCCAGTAAATAACATAATTCTTATGTGCTGCTCTTATCTCCATTTTGTTGACTGTAGTTAGCAACTTCATTTTGTCATGTATGTAATTAGAATCTTTCTTGTTTGCATATAGTGTTTCAAAGCCTGAAAAGAAAGATAATTTTTAATGGGGGGTGGAGAAGCAGAAAAAAAGTCTTTCCTCCCATCTCTTCACTTCAGTCAAATCCTGTTGTTGTTTATTTTTTCTTTGATTTCATTAATTGCAGCTCGGTTCAAAATGCAGGGAATTGAAAGACATACATTTCGGGCAATGTTACAAGATCTCAGATGAAGGAATGATCATTATAGCTAAAGGCTGTCTGAAGCTGCAAAGAATATATATGCAAGAAAACAAATTAGTAAGTACTTACCCTGATTTTTTTTCTTCCCAAGGCCTTTTGATTGTCAAAGCTTTCTCGTGCTCTTTTATATTTTTAAAATTTTCTTTAGAATGGCTGCTTTTTGCAAGTGAATTGCTTAAAAGCGTTTCTGGCTGTGAAAATTGCAGTTCTGCAAGATGGCTTAGAAGATGACGCAAAGTACAAGTTAAGCTAAATATATTAACTTCTTTTTTTTAACATTACGTTTCAGGAGTAATTGTTTGGGATGTGCATGGTCTGTGTAGGAAAGTACTTAGTTCATATAGAATGTTTATTTTGTTTCTACAAGAGCAGTAAAAAGTGCAAACTTAGCTAAGCTAAAAGATACTTGGAGCTTGGGTTCCTGATTAAAAGTGATACACTCTGATAATATTTTCTTGAAATATGTCACTTTCTCATCAGGATAAAGTAGAGTACTGTGCCTGTGCTAGTAGAAGGAAGTTGTTGAGGAGGAATAAAATAATCTTGTGTCCTAGTTCTAAACAGTCTCTGAAATGATGGTTTCTAGTGTAGAAAGACAGTAGCTTGTAAATGGTATAGCAGAACACTGACTTAGGGATTTTTTAAATTTTATATTATTTTTAAAATTTGTTTTTTGCAAGAAAGTAGTGAAACTTGCTTGCAGTTGAATTTTTAACTGTCAGCTAAAAATCTTGGTTATAACCTTTGTTTCAAAAGTGCTGAACTGGAGCAAATAAATTGTGTTTGTAAGAAAACAGCATACCTTGTATTCAAGAATCATTTGATATTTGGCTTAAAATAGACAAAGAGATGCTAATGCTTGAGATTGGGGGTTTTTTAAAAATAAACCATTCTCAAATCAACAAAGAAAGAAAAAGGCAACCAGTTAATGCTATTGATCAGAACTGTAGAAAGTTGAAAATTAGGCGATAGATAGAGACCTAAATTGAGATTTCTGTGTAGTTTAGATGGAGAAAAAAGGCATGCCCCTTCTCCTGTATTGGAACAAAATCTTGAATACTGTCAAAGTTAGTCCTTATAATACTTACCTTAATACATAAAAAACTTTAACTATGAAAAAGAAAGAGAAATAAATGTTCTGAGAAGTCTGGAGGGAAAAACATCTTCCTTCCTTCTCTAGAAGGAGAAAGGTAGGTAAATCCAAATTATTTATCTTTGAGAGGAAGAGGAAAACCTTCAAGATTTGCATAATTGTATGTGGAAGATGGTTTGATAGTAATTAAGAATGCTATGTGTTTAAATATCTACATAAATGCTTGATCACTGGAATATATGTAGGCAAGGTATTAGCTTTCCTTGTAAATGCATCTTAAGAGTTCTCATCACTGGAGTTACTCTTCTCTTTATAGTGTGAAATGTAACCTAAGAAGTTATTGCAGTTATTAGCACTTAAAGACTTTGCGGTTTTAATATCTGAAATCATTTAAATCATTTTAATATCTGTCATCAAAGTTCCTAGTTGAAATGGAACATAGGAAGTATCTTAATGTTTTTTAAGGCAATAATGACATGTGCTCTTAACTTGCACTCTACTTGGTTGCCTTCATTGTTGAAAATGTAACACTGATTTTTAATTGGAAATAAGACAAAAATATTTGCTGTGAAATGAAAAGGAAATTTCTATAAATTTTGCCCCTTATGGTAATTTGTCAAGTGACTTATCAAACTGGTTTTTTGCCTAATTTTTCATGAATGTGCTTTCTTTTTTTAGTATCTAATTGTACTTAAATTCCTGCCTGTCCTTAATTTTTCAGGGTAAAGAAAAAGTCTTGTGGCAAACTTGATATAGCTCTGTAAAATTAAAATTCAGCTCCATAAATCTTCATATGTACACATGAAATAAGTTGTGAAGCTGTTATGAACTCCAGGGTGCTGAATCCTTAGACTAAAATAACACTTGAACGATGCCACTAGATGACAATGCTGAAGAAGCCACTGTGCTTTCCCCTTGCTAGGGACAAGAGACTTTCAAGTCTTGCTGGCACTGTAGTTTTGTGTAATGAACCAAGACAGCTTTTTGGAAGTTCTCATGCAGTTGTAAAATAGAAATTTTCACATTGCAAAATAAATGAAAAATACGGGAATTGTTTAATTGTTTAGCTGTGGAATTATCTTAAAAGGGAGTAATGGTTGGCAAATGGATTGTCGGATTCTGTGAGTTACTTTTCTCCCTTCTAAAAAATCTCCTTAGTATTTGGTGTGGCACATGTTACATCCTGCTCTTCTGGTGAGGAAGATGATTTGGGGAAATATGTGTGTGTGTGTTTTCAAAATGAATAAGTATTCATTCTCTGAAATCAAAATATTCTGTGGCAAGAAAGGTGTGCTGGACAAATGAGGGCTTGGTCTGTGTGTTTGAAGTTCATACATTCTCAGTATGCTATAGAAAGAGGACTCCGATCCCTGCCTTTTAAGCAACTGCCATAGCATCTGTGTAAATAATGTAAACAGTCTTGTGTTTTGTATTTTCTTGTTTATTCCTTTCTCAGAGGCGCTCAAAATCATGTATGTGACTCTTACAGGCAATTTCTTTTAATTTCAAAATGTGTAGTGCATTACAGATAGTACATGATGGTTGAGTTTTCATGTAGGCTTGTCTCACACTAATGGATTTTACACTTCAAAAATAGGCAGAGGCAACCATCAGCTAAATAATGCCTCTGCGAGTGTTACTTTCCAGTGAAATGTGTGTGGATCAGTTCAGTTGCTTCATCTGTTGCTAAGTAACTCCATTATCAGACTGCTGAGCAGCAACAGAGAAAGGAGAATTTATGTTCTGATTGTTGAATATGCTAGACATTTCACAGAAAAATAGACCCTTTCCTGTTTTTGAAGTACTGATTATGTCATGGTAATAAGCAAGAGCTGCAATTAATAAATGGGACAAAGGACGTAGGAGGAAAAAGTTAATGTTGCATGGCTAGCTTAACAGCAGAAGGTGGTTGTTATTTGCATAACTGTTTAGGATTTGTATCTCTTCAAAACATGTTTATTTTTCCTCTGGCCTTTGAATGAAAAGATAATTATATGCTGAGCCTCTTTTCTAAGGCATACTGGCTAAACTGGGAACCTAGTAAAAAAAATATTATAACTCTTCAGGACTTACCAAGTGTGCCACTGTGTTGTCTCTGCTGATCTGCCCCCAGGCAGTCTGGTACAACTGAATAATCTCACAGAATTTCAGTGTAAATCGAAGAACGAATTATAGCTCTGTCCAGACAAAACTAGAAAATTTCTTGATTTCTTGGCTGAGTTTAGATGGACTTCTTATTTTATGATTGTGACTGGTATGCTATAACTTCTGTGTTTGCATCTGTCAGAGACTGAAAATAGTTTATGCCTCAAACATTGATGTAAAGTTTTAAAGAAGGTACAGCCACAGAAACCTCCTTGAAGAACTTCGGACTGTAAGTCAGACTGCTGATTAGATAAAAGGAGACCCATTGTTCAGTCATCTCAGGCTGAGCGAAAGGTGTGCATCCACAACAGGCCAAAGCCTCCAGCTGCCGTCCCAGCTGAATTTGGGGTGGGCTGGGGGGGAGAGAACACAGCTCACAGAAGCCAGGTTTACAGAGACTGCCCCCAGACGAGGGGGAGGAGGAGGTTTTGGGTGCATGGTGTAACCTCTGGTGAGAGGCAATAAACACCCATCCTCCGTTACACAAACTGGCCCAGCTGTCGAACCCCAAGCCCTACAGGACATTCACGGGAGAGGCTTTGCCCCACAGGACTGCACGTGATGCAGCAGACCCAGAGTCTGCTGTAGGAGACCGCCCCTCTTCCCCCAGTGGGGGCACGCCGGGGCATGGCTGCCTACCATGAGCATATACACCCATTCTGTGCTTTTTGGAGGGACCTTCACCACCAAGAAGACCAGCTGGAGGGGATCAGGGGAGCATCACTGGGATCCATGGAGTGGTGATATTTTCCTTATTCTGTGCCTGTCACTCTCTTTCTGTCCCCCCCACCTATTTTCTACTTCTTTCTTTCTTTCTCGCTCTCTCTCATATCTGCCATCAAATAAAACCCATATTATTGTCACTGGCATATGGTCTCATTTGCACCTTAATTTGGGCAGAGGAATTTCTAAAGAACCATAATAATAATTGGATCATAACATTTAACATAGATGTTTAATGTGAATGAAGCTGGTGGAAGATGAACAGGTTAATTTTACTGTGATCTTCATACCAACTGCTTTTTTTCTTTCCGCCCCACATGGTTTCGTAGAGAGCACACAGCTTCAGCTGCGAAGTCAGAGAACTGCTCCACACTAACACGTAGTACTCTCACTGAGTGAGGGGTACTGAACCAGAACTGCTTTTATTGCAGCCCTTCACAGAAGGGTGGAGTCTAAAAGATTTTAAAGGTTTTGTGATATACAGAACTCAGTGACTACAGTGCACCCAAAGGGAAGGGTTATCTCCAGAAGCTTTTGCACAAACTGTCTGTTTTCCTTATTACGAATAGAGCAGATCTAGATTTGGAAGCTCACTGTAGAGCTGGAGAAAAACCTTCTTCACTTAACTAATTTGATTTCACATGCTATTTCCTTTTAATTGCTTTTCTTTAACTGGTAAGTTAATGGCTAAAATTAAAATACAATTGTTGCTGAAACTTAACAGGTTGTAGCTACAAATTTGTTCCTCCCTGTTCCACTCAGAGTCTGATTTTTTTTTTCTTTTTTGTGGTGAACTAGATATGAATAATGAGAGGGAGCTTCTAAAGATAACGTGTGGTGGAGTTGTAGGTACTGTAAGAGAATGACAACATTCCTACCTCTGTACTTTGTTCCCTTGCTCTCTTTTCTCTTTTACAAGCTTATTTAGGAATGGATGGGCTACTATAGTAGCTGTTATGGTACCACTTCTTCCTTTCCAATAAAGTGATGTCATGAATTAGACCCTTAAAGCCAAATCATTTGTTGGATGGTTCCCAAATATGTTCATTAAGACAGTTAGAATATAACTTGACCGTGTTTCTATTTCTTTGTTAGACTCTTGACTCTTCAATTTCAAGATAACAAAGTTTTGGCCCGGTTGCCAATATACTTGATATGTGATAACACTTTTACAGTAAATATCTTACAGGTGGCTATTTAACAATTTTTAAAGATGAGTATTCTGTAAGTGTCCTGCTTACCTTTGCAGTTTGCAGCAGATAAGAGCTGATATTCAAGCTAACTGTGATGCTATATTTGATAGAAACTACAATGCTTAAGATATGTGAATAATAAACTTTAGTTTGAGTGAAAAAGGATTAAGGTAGACTAAACAAAACATTACAGTTTTGTCACACAATGAAACAGTTAACATACACTTTTAAAGCATTGACTGGAATCAACTTAGTATAAAAAGCATAGGAAGAAATAAACTGAATTTTCATATTTTCTGACTAATCAGCATTCTGTAATCTGATAAATTTATTTTTGTCTTTTAATGATATTCCCCTCCCCACTTCTGTTTTTACTTTGGGAAGCATTTCCCTTCCTGCTTCATACTTGTCATCTATGAAACACTTACTTCAGCCTTGTTCCCTGTGTCACGAACACTGAGAGGAGAGTGTATTTTGCTCTGAGTTTAGCCCAGGCAAATTGTTTCAGGAAGAAAGTCAGTATTTTAAGCCATATAAACTACACAGTGTCAAATGTTTAGAAGATATGTCAATAACTTACTTTCTTTCAATGGTAACAAGTAAATGAAAGAGACATTTTGGGAAAAATATTCCAAAGGAATGTAATTTCCCTGTCCTTTTTTCATTTCCCACAATATATTCCGTATGCTATACTTTTTACATACAGTTGCTCAAAACTGTTCTTCTACTTGAAGAAATTTCAGAAAAAGAATTGTTTTCCCATGTTTCTTCAGGCATACTTTCCCAAAATACTTTTTAACTACTTAATTTCATTTTTTGAGGTTTTGAAAATAACTGTAGTTTTTCTAGACTTCTCCCTTCAAATACTATTTTTACAGTTAAACCTGCGTATTCAGCAGGACCCTGTTGCTGGTTTTCTTTGCAGACACAGGCACCTCCTCCTCCTTCAGGTGTGACCTAGGTTTCCTGCAGCAGAGTCTCAGCCATTGGATTTATAAAAATAACCGGTGTAATAGAGTGGTACAGCGTCAGGTTAGCTAAGGTTGGGTGCCTTCAAAGGGGGATCCAGAACAAAGAAACCCCAGACAGTTATACCCTTATGACTTATGCCCCCACCTCTTATACACTCTTCTCATGCCTTGTTCTAATGGTGATTTTTGATTTGCTGTCTTCTAGCACTTTACTGAAATCTTTCTCCATGTCCACCACACAGGCAGGCCTTTGATTTCCTGTCTTGTTAACAGCTTCTGCTGACAACTGTAGCCTTCTTATTTTCTGTTTGTTTTTGTTTTTGTTTTTTTTTTTTTTCTGGGCACCTGCTCACTGGCAGGCATGGAAAGCTAAAAAACCCGCTAGTCTTAAGATAATAAACATTGCGTAGCAGCAACCAAAACATCACTATGTTATCAATATTCTTTTCATACTAAAGCTAAAGAACAGCACTGTACCAGTTCCTAGGAATATGACTCAGCAAATTAATTATTCTGGCTGAAATCATATCTAGAGCTAAGTTCACAGCTTTTGGCCTAAGCCTTCAGCAAATCCAGCTACTGCTGTTAGGCAAGCAACACACTACATCACACAGCTTTATAACTTCACGTAGCTCATTCTACTTAGGACTTGTTTATGCGGAGTAACTAGCATCTCTCAATAACTAGTTGCTTGCTAAAATTATATATACATATTCAGGAAGATTGTGGAGTCGTGGAATGGTTTGGGTTGGAGCGGACCTTAAAGAGGTCTGTCACCTTCCAGGGCTGGAGCAGTCCACAACATCTGGACAACCTGTTCCAGTGCCTCACAGTAAAGGACTCTGTACACACCAAGATTGATTTCTCTGCTGTGTACACTGTATATCATACCTTCAGATAATGATATTTGATCTTCTATCAAGTACTAAGTTAGAGATTTCTAAAGCAAAAGCTTTGTGCAGATGGCATGCTGGTAGAATGCCCTAGTAATGATAAAGTCCCTCCTGTATTTTTGTTTCTCAAACACTTTATATATGCACCAAAACCACCTAATGTACCGTAAATGTAAGGTTCAGGACTTTGAAAATGTGCTGAACAGCTATACTGATACTAAGATGAGGTGTGGAAAGTCATGTTTTCATAAGAACCATATGAGACACCTCTCTGGTAGTAAAGATGTGGAAAAGTTTGTCTTTTGACAAGCTCTTCTGAAACATTTACTTTATTCATTTTTTAACAACATAAAATGATTCAGACAGTTTTTTAGAAACCTAACTGACAGAACCTTATTTCTCAGAGTTCAAATTTTTTTTGTCTCTTTTTGGCCTTTTTTTTTTTTAGATCTGTTGCATTTTGACCAGGGCAGTTTCTATAATACTGTTCCTGCAGTGAAATGTTTATGCCGAGTTTGATGTTAATAGAAAGGGAAAAAGCAAAGCTTATGTACATGTGCATAATCAGCTCCATGTATCTGCTGTAAAGGCCTTAGAACCACAATGCAGGAGCCAGACTTTTATTTTCTGTGTAACTTTCTGTAAGTAGCGTGTCAGTAAATACAGTGCGGTGTTGTCACCCTTAGGTGGCGGCATTGACTTTGTAGTGGTGACAGGAGCTCCCGGCCCGTGCTGTGGGGAATTGCCAATGCACAGCAGATAATTTCTGAATATTGTGCTGGTTCCACAGACCCTGTGTTCCCTTCAGCTGCCAGGATTGCTGTCAGAGTAATTCTTAAATGTCTCAATAAGGTCAGCTGTATGGTTTCACCACTTGCTGCTTCTTTTCTGTTTTTTCTTTTTAGAGAGGTACTGCATTTCAACGTTGTGAGTTTACTTGACATGTACAGAGTGTTTGTACACATTTCAAAGCAACCAACAGCTGGAGTTATAATCTGTATTGTTGCATTAGTTGTATTTTTGACTCTTGTTAGGTTACATGTGGGTTACATGTGGTTGATTAATGGCTGTACCTACGCTACTGTTTGAAAAACTTCGTTTTCAAATTGATATAAAGTTAGGTATTATACCACTTAAAACATGTCTTTGGGCTGTAATTTGTTACCACTTTTAATGACCGTTCCAAGTACAAAAATGTGTAGTACATTAGTAAACTAATATAATGACATAGAAGTGAGGGATGCAATGAAATAGTGGAAAAGTGGCTGATGCAGAACATTTTTCTACTTTTTGGTCACCATTATAAGATGATTATTCATTTGATACTTTCAGATGATGTATTTTGCATATAATTTTAGAAAAGGTTAAATACGTTTATTTATACCTTCAAGTGACGTCTTTATGCCTGTGCATTGATGGCTGGCATGTTAGTGAACTTGTACATCAAACTTAGGAAGAACTGTAACACATAATGTTCTCAGTGTTGAAGATTCTGGTACTGAAAGTCTGAATGGGAGGAGGTAATACAAAAATCCTAAATGCAATATACAAGCAAATTTCAGCAAGTTGTAAGTTTTGGATTTTGAATTAGAATGTAGACGCTTCAGCTTTTTTAGTTTCTTTTGTGGGTTGTTTCTTGGCTGCTCTTGAATAAGTTATTTGAGCTTTTAATTTAAAACTTGATGACCGTGAATTGGTACCTGGTTATGGAGCCTTTTCAGTTGTTTGAAATAGCCATATTTGTTGTCCTTTGGAATCACTGGTATAAATATTATTACAGTACTTTAGTCACAAACTGAATTCCATGATACTAGAGTGAAAAATCTTTCTGCTAAAATACATGCTGGTAGATATTAAAGTTATCTAAATGGTGCTGAAATTTCTGTGGTTTGTTTGTGTCCTTGTTGGGGGGGGGGTTTGTTTGTTTGTTTGTTTTAATTTGGTAGTCTCATGTGTCAAAGAGACCACTGGCAAACTCCAGATGAATCACTTGTACGTTCTTCGTCTGTTAAGTTGGTATCTTGACCCATGTTGTACTTTGTAAGACTCTTCAGCCAAGGATAAGCAATAAATCAAAACTGATAATATTTCTCCCAGTGAGCTGTGATGCTTACTGAAAGAGATCATAAGTATGATGCTGTGAAGCAAATCCCTTAAAAACTGTCAGTATCATTATTTTAAAACAGTGGTAATTTGCATCAATCAAAGATAATACAAATACATTTTTATTTGTATACGACAGAGACAAGATTATGTAAAAATAATGAATGATAGACAGACATCTTTGTTTATATCATTTCTTTCCAGCAAATTCCAGTTGAACTTTTTTATCTTTATGAAGCTAGAAAAATGAACTTGTCGAATTTCTGAAGCTTTGTGAAAATGCTTTTGTTGTCCAAAGAACTTGACTGTAACTTATACAGGTTACAGTTTTCAGTATGAGAAATCAAATCATTAAGGTACGAATTCTACAAATGTCTAAATTCGCTCTTCTCATCTTTCTATAATGACTGGTATCTGGGAGAACATAAATAAATATATATTCTCTTGTGGGTATCTGGAGGTGCTCTTCCAGATAGTTGTGTTCTCCAAAATGCTACATTGTTGGTAGGCAATGCTACAGGGCAAATTAAATGGGCACGGAGACCGAAATGCTGAAACAATCCTAAATACTGCTTTTTTTGATTCAAGGTTAAATTCTTATGAGTTTTAAGCTGCAATATCAGTGCCCTGGTGGGTAAATTTTTGTGTTTATACTTGGATTTACACTTAAATTGCAAATTTATCATCCATACACACTTTATGCACTTTCATCCTAGGAATTACAGCGTTATTTATTTTAGAATTTTCTGCAGCCTTTCAGCTGTCATTAAGTTTTTTTTATCCAGAATGATAATGTTTAAAAAACTATGTTTGTCTGAACTTTAGACATAGGGGCTGTTGTAGTTATTGTAGCTAATTTTGAACATCCTATTCTGTTTTTCAGAGCTATGTGTAGCTTCACCCCAGTATTTTTCAGAGTCTTAAGCTTAATGTCCCTCCTTTTCCTTGTTTTGTATAGTTTTTTTCAAAGTTTATTTCTATTTTTCAGTAATAACTATTAGAAAGTTCTGTTGTATCTGAGGCTTTCCCTAAAAATTGTCTTGCTGGGGTCGTCCTCAGACACCAACTTGTCGTTGTCTTTGTTTGGTCTTCCTGTTCCATTGCATCCAAATGTGGTTTGTTCGGGGGTTTTGGGGGGTTTTGTGTGTGTGTGTCTCTCTGGGGATTGTACATTATTCTGACATTATGCAATAAAATTACACTTTTCCAAAACCGCAAAATTGTTTTTGAACCTTTCAAGTTTTTATGAGATTTTTATATATATCTATATCTATATATATCTCTGTGGTTTCTCACTGTTACCCTACTGATTCTCCTCGCCATTCCCCTGTGGGTAGTGAGCAATTGCCCCTGTGGGGATGAGCTGCTGCCTGGGGTTAAACCGCAGCAGTGGAGAAGGTTGTGCTGGTGTTCCTTCTCCTATCACCTTGGTAAAATTACAAGTATGGTTTAAGAATATTTTCTGTCTGAAACATGAACATGTAAATCAGAAAAAAAAAATCTAATTACAAAACTATAGTGAAAAAGATCAAATGTGATTGGGAAGGACTTATTTTTTTAATGTTTTTCTGCTTAAACGTAGAGAAAAACAAAAAACCTCCAGGGGTAAGGTTTTCATAAAGTGTTTTTATTTTCCTCCGTCTCAAAAGCAAGAAACACTGGATTTGGTAAATGAGTCAATGGGCCAACTTCACTGTTGGTGAATGTGTATTGCCAACAGGAGTTTTCCAGAAGACTTCCTCTGACTGCTTCCAAGGGTTGCACTTTTACAGTGATGATGACACAGTCACGAAGTGCTGCTGTCAGAGGCGTAGCTGTGCCTCTGCCTTTGTGTCCCTTATGAGCACAAGTGGCCCGTGCCCAGAGGATTTGTGTGTCGGCCTTGTGAGTCTGGGGATGTTACCTTGCTGATGCCCTCCAGGGTTTTGTGCCAGAAGTACCAGCGGTACAGTTCCCCGCTGTCAGGCTTTGCAACATGCATGTAGGTGTGACAAAAGAGGTATTTGCTTTGCATAAAATGTCAGTTTTGCAACTCTCTTCATCTGCACAATGCTCTTTTATTTGTATTTCCAAGTCTGTTTGTGTTTGGAGTTTTTAAAAGATACTTTTATAAAAGCAGTTTTTTAGTTTTCTTTAAAATAGTCTTGAAGTTTTTTAATACTTTTTTTTTATTTGCTGTTTACAATATGTGAAAATGAAAGTTGTTGGTTGCACAGAAGTTACTGTATTGTTTTGGTGGGTGGGGAGAGTGTTTGCTGTTAATCTTGTGCAGCTTCTTGAAAATACAGAGGATTACTCAGCTATGTAGACAATAACTATATAGTATAACGTGAGTGAGAGATTTGTGATTGTGTTCTTGAAATTGGATGATTTCAGCAACTACATAAAGCTGTTTAAATATATTTGTTATTTCAGAACTATGGGAATTTCTGGAATGAAATAGTGGTTGATAATTTCTGTGGTTTTAGGCATTTCTGAAAATACCTTAACGGTGCACACTTCAGAAATTTATAGTTTATAGGTTTCAGAACACCTCCATGTAATACTGTTTTCCTTCATTTTTAGTACTGTCTCTTGCAGCTCAGAATAAGTTAGAAAATTTATTCTTCCTATAGAGCTCATTCTTGAGCTAATGTCCTTGGGTTTTTTAAATGTCTCTTAGCACTGTAGAATCTGGAAAGCACTGTACTGTTCCTGAGGCTCATAGACTACAATTTCTCCGGATTTTGAAGTATTTGCAACAAAGTTTCAGTAACTTTTGGAGTGCTTTTAATGACATAGAAATAGTGTGGGTGTTTTCAGTGTGTACATCTTGTAGATGTTCTGTACTTTTTTGCCTTTTCTTTTAGTCTCACTTGGGAAAAGTGTTGCAAATAAACTATTATGAAGGGGTTGCTACAGCTGACCTTTTGTTTTTTTTGATTGTGATACTAGTCCTCCGTGAAATGATGTGAAACTGTGGTGCCTGTAGAGATAAGTGGTTGATGTTACTTTTTTTTTTTGCTGGGAGAAAAGCTATATGGACAGTGAATTTTAAACTTGAATGGCACTATTTTCTTACTAATTCTGTTATACAAATGGAAAATTGGGAGCACAATCATCCTTTGGAGGAAGTAATGTTGTTGTTGTTGTTGTTGTAAGGCAACAAAATTCTTGTGATTATATCTGGTAGGACTGTCCTGTAATGGCCACTACCTGTCTCCTCTATATGCTTCATTCTGTGGTGGGTGAAGTTACCTGGAAATTCAAAACTTCTTTGATGGTAATTCCAGCCATTTCAGTTTCCGTGGCAATGGCCTAGTTGTTTCCATGCAGGTGTCGGTTGGGCTGCATTAAAGCATGTACTCAGGTAGATCATTGTTTTCCTCTCCTCTAAAGCACTCTGCCCTGGGACTGAAAAGTATTGTAGAAACAGGGATATCATGGATTTTCATGGTGTGATACTGCTGGTTTAGTTCCTTGGCTTGTGTTTTACATGGCAGTAGTGATTCTTGGACTGTAGAAACAGGTCCAATTTATCTGTGGATCGACACCTTCCCAAAATAAAACTTGGATGAGGTAATGCAAAAAGCTGCCATGCTAAGTTCTTTATTTTTATTGCTAACTTAGGCTTTGCTAGTAATTTACTCTACTCTTATGAAGATGATAATAGTGCAGTTTGTACATTAAAGTAGGCACAAGCAGAATATTGAAAGAAATATTTTAAGCTGCTGCTCTCAAGCTATAATTATTTGTAAGGAAAATTTCAAGTATATTTTAATTAAGAACTAAATCCAGATGCCTATTTTGACTGTTTTTGTCAATTTTAAGCTATTTACTTAGTAATGCATAGAAATGTGGTGTCATGTGACACTAATTTAATGATTTGTAATGTGTAAGTATTTTTGTGTGTGCAGAGCAATGTCTAACTGCCATTTAGCAATAGATTTATAGTTTGAAGATGGACAAGGTGTTAGAAGGTGATTAAAGATACTGAATGTACATTAAACAGAGTTGAAAACTTAGTGGTTTTGGTGGTATAAGCACTTTTGATCTGAAGAGTATCTCTTTGCAGTTGGTTTGCATTTAGATGCTACTAGCGGTGCAGAAATTTGTAGTGCAATATGTATACAAATGCTCCACCATTTTTAGTGTGCTGTTTGAAGAAAAATAATTTGAATATTTCATTCTATAATATTATTTGGCTTACATTTTCAAATAATATTTGCAAGTAAAAACGTAATATTTTTGTCCAGCAGTTCAAAAACAAAATTAATACATTCTTCTTGAATTAAACATGGTATATATCTTTCTGTGTCTGGTCTTTTTAGGAAATGCTGCTTTGAAAGAAGATAAATTTCACTGCATAATAAAAGACAACAGGCAGAACAAATATTTAGATATCTTGGCTTAAGAATGTGTGCCTCAAATAAATTGTTCTTTTAATCTGGTAATTCTCTTAAAGATGTCATTCTTTATGTATTGAATCTGCCATGTGTGAAGTAGTGTGCTGTGGCTGTGTTTACTAGGACAGGCAACTTCTGCAATTGTTAGTCTCCATCACAGGATTCTCCACCCCTCTTTCATCGATTTAATTTTCCAGGCATATTTGTTTCTGAGAGATTTGGCTATCCTAAAAGTGGTATTCAATTTCTGAAGTAAGTTTTATTTTTTCAGTTACACTGCACATTATTTTCTTTGCTTAACCTAGTAAGTGGAATTATTACTGCTTTTACTGGTTAACCTCTTTGTAATTGTATTCAGAAGACATACGATCATG
>WEIT01028027.1:270-10348 GCA_013389985.1 Dryoscopus gambensis | reverse complement strand
GAAGTGATTTTTTTCCCCTCAAGCATTCCTTCTGTTGAGCACTTTTGTCTTTGCCTTATGTACTTCCACAGTTTATTTTCAGTTTTCACTTACTGACACTGAGTTTGTTCAAGGTCAGTTTGTTTAGCTTTTTCTGTCTGATCCCATTAACACTGGCATCCTCACCCAGTAAAAATAAACAAAGTTTCAAAAAGATTGCTGTTTTGCATCAGAATGGGTGTTAATACTTCCATCAACAAGAAGAGAAATTATCAGACACAATCCCTGAGTTAGAGGGGTATCACCCTGAGCTGATAGTAGGATCTGCTCTGCTTTGGGCAAAGCAGTTATTCAGTAGGATGTGACCTCTAGAACCAGCAGGAAGGTATGTATGTGGGGGTTGTTGGGTTGTGGGATTTTTCCTTTCCCGTCCATACCCTCTCATACAGAGAAATGTGTTGCTGCTCCTTACAGTTGGTCATCTTTTCCATTAAAGTTATAATTTCAGTGAACTTTTAATCTGTTTCTGGAAAAGTGACTAGCTCTAAATGCCTGCTGTCTTTCTAATAATTACTTTAATAGTGTTTCAAGATTGCTAAACTTAAGTTTTGTTCTTTTTTCCATTACCTGATGTTTGTTTCTTTAATTCTGGAGCAGTTGAAGTATTTGTCATCTAGGCTATTTTAAAGCTTCACATAGGTTGCCATACGCAAAGATATCTCATCAGTTTGAATTATGCAATTTGTTATATTCTGTTAAGATGAGCCTAGAAATATTTAAGATACTTTGTTTTCTTTTACTCAGGTATTTCTAATGTTTTTGTCATCCTTATGATTTTCTTTTAAATTCTGTTGCTTTGTATTTCAATTCAAATCAGACAGAGATCTGTTCCAGTTTAATTCTCACAGTTTTGTATACTTGTTCTTCCTGTATTATTTTGTTTTGAAGATCTATATTTTTATCCATTATATTAATCTAGTAACCCATTTTTAGTTTAAATAAAAACCCATTTGCAACAAAGATGGTATAGGTATAGACACTGACATATAAGACTAAATTGTCATAAAAAAAGTGATTGTTTCATTTGAAAAAACTGAATTATATTGAGAAACCATGGTTATGTTAAAAACTATGAAAATCATTGTTTTTCTGAAGGTAGCCAGCTTCTTTAAATACAATGAAGCGTTCCTTAAAGAGAAATTGCAGTGCCTTGGTGTTCCCAATTAGTGCCTTGCACAAATTCTGACATGTCGTGACTTCCTGTGACTGTTACAGTTTTTGTGTGACCTTGCAAGGATGGACTTGAGTAAATCTTTTTGATGCTAATACAGTGGCCTGGAGTTTCTTGATGGAAAAGGGCTGAAAATGAGAGACCTCATTTTCTGTGTATTCTTTGTCTTCATTTCAGGATTATTCTAGGATGCATGTGGGGATGTCAGCAAGTTATAATGCTCTGTTGCTGTGCTTAATTTTCTTGCCATGAGAAGTTCAGATGGCCTCAAAAGAGGCCAGTTAGCTTCTGGAGTTTAAGTGTTGCTTTTGAGAGGCAATAGTTGGAAAAATTAGTTGAATTGTCTACATAACTTAGTTAAAAATTAATAGTGACTGGAGGTACTGACTTCTGAATTGTGTAAGTGTTAATTAGACCTACAACTCTTTAGAATATCTGATTTCAGTTTTGGAAGTTAAGCAGTTTACATACTTGAGTTCCTATACTCACACTTAGGTTTTCAAAAAAATATTTCAAAATGCTTTTAATATGCTCCAAATACTTTTAATATGCTCAGTTCCGAATAATTTGGAAGAATGATCATGCAACACTCTGTGGAAGTTAGGAACCTCTAATTTAGGATATTAAATGTGTAGTATTTAATATTAGGCTCTGACCCATGTCATGCAAATCTGTGCTTATATAGGAGTAGAAAAGTAAGGTTGTATCCTTTGTGCTGTGAGTTTCACTTCTTTGACTGGACTTCCAGACCAAAAAAGATTGTATATTTTTCAAATATATACTACACTTAAATTTGAACAACAGTAGCACATTTAATTACAAAACTAAACCGAAATTTATGTTATTATTGTGTAGTATGTAAAAACCACTATACTTCTTTTTTTGTATGGTCTCCAAGGAACATGATCTGATTTAAAGTCCTCTACTTTTCTTTACCTGCTGTTGAAATGCCTGGTTGCAAGGAAAAAAGTGTATATAAAAAACTCACTCATTTAACTCTCAAACACCTTTTGTCAATAAAATGAAAATCACATCCTGCTCCTCTCACCTTCTCTGTCCTTCCGGTGGTATGAACCAGCTGGCCTTTTGTGACCTCCTCCAACATCAGTTGGAAAACTTTAATAATAATAGTTGGGGGGAAAAATGTGCCTCTCAGTTTAACTAGAGGACATTCGCTGGCTTTTCTTTTACAGGGAAAGAGGATTTAAACAAACTTTCCATAACATTTGTTAGTTGTGTATTTCATAGTAACCACCATGAAGTTCACTGCATTTAGGGAGACGATGAAGCCGAGATGAAAAGATAGAAATTCATGAAGGCTCAGCTTCACAGCTGGTGTATAATCCTTTCTGTTGTCACTGGTGCCCTGGCCCCAGTACCCAGCAGAACAAAGGGAGCTGAATTGGAAATGGTGGGAGCTGGGAAGCCTCTCGCTGGCAGCACAGCTCGCGGCCATAGGCCTTGTCAGGGCGCAGTGTGATACCCTTTATTCCGGGTGACAGATGCGAGGTGGGTTCTGCGAGGGGGAAGTCATTACTAGCGTGAGGGCAGTGTCAGATCAAAAGTAACCAATGATCAAACAAGGTAAAGGGCTGCGGAAAACAGGCTTTCTGTCTGGCCTCAGCACCTGCCGGATCACTGAGGGGAACAGGCCTTGTGTGTCAGGTTACGCTGATTCCCTTTGATGTACAGTGAATGAGCAAAGATGGAAACTGAAGGGGAGAGGGAAGAGTTTTATTTCCCATTTCTTCAGGGCAATTGAAGGTTCTTTCTTATGTAATGCTGGCATGGACTTCACAGCTGAAAAAAATCTCCAAAAAGACCCCTGTAGGAAGTAAAATGTTCAGGGCTTGGGTTTTCTATTTCTAGCCCAGTCTCACTGACGAATTCTTCAATGGCACAGCATTTTGATGACTAAGGATAAAATCTGAAATTTTTATTAAGAATATTAATATTCTGATATTAATATTATATTATCTAATAATATAATATTAACATTAAAATACTTGAAATATTTAAATTGTACTATATTTCTTTAAACAGAGAGATGTAGAAGCATATGCTACAAGTACATACAATGTTTTTTCTGTGGAGACTTTTACTATAACTCAGAATGTATAAAGTCTAGCTAATTATAAAGTAACAGTAAGTTATTTCCTGTAAACATCTCAAGCGTGATAATAAGCTGTACTTGGTGTTCCACAAGGAGTGTTCCACTTCTGAAATACTTACCTATATATACACACATCTGCAAAACCTAAGTAATTTTGTAGCAGTGATTTTTTTTGTGGTGTCCCATGACATAATTCTGTAAATTAATATATTTTATTATGCAAACTTCGTTGTATTTAAGATAATTTCCTCATTTCTGCACCTTTTTTAGTCTGTTAACTATATTTTACAATTCATTTTGTTATGGATGGCTTCTTTTATACAGCTATGTAGTAATAATTTATTTTATTAAAAGGCATACTAGTCACATTTCAATTACAAATTTATTTTTTGCACTCCAAATAAGGAATATCTGCATTCAACTTGTAGAGTGTGTGTTGAAAAAAGCTGTAGTCAAATCAACTGTTAGAAATTGTTCTATAGTTTAACAATTACACTGCCCTTTTTGCTGCTAACTATGAGTTAAGTTTTTTGTGTATTTTGGAAAAGATTCCCAACTCTCCCCTCCCTTCCTCTCTTATCTCTCCTCCCTCTTCTCCATTTCTTTTCTTTTCTTTTCTTTTCCTCACAGAATCATAGAATGGTTTGTGTGGGAAAGGAGCTTACAAGTCACCTGGTTCAAATTCCCAGCAGAGACACCTTCCATCAGACCAGGTTGCTCCAAGTCCCATCCAACCTGGCCTTGAAAACTTCCAGGGCTGGGGCAGCCACAGCTTCCCTGGGCAACCTGTGCCAGGGCCTCACCAGCCTCACAGTAGAGTTTCTTCCTATTATCTGATCAAAACATACTCTTTTTCTTTTTAGAAGCTGTTCCCTCTTGTCCTGTCATTCCATGCTCTTGTAAATAGTCTTTCTGCATCTTTCTTGTGGGCTCCCTTCAGGTAGTGGAAGTCACCTCAAAGGCTTTTGTTTTCCAGGATGAACAATCCCAATTCTCTCTGCCTTCCCTTATAGCAGAGGTGCTCCCTGCCTCTGATCACTTTTGTGTCCCTCCTCTGGACTCACGCCAACACGTTTATGTCCTTGCTGTGCTGGGACCTCAGAGTTGGATGCAGCACTGCAGGTGGAATCTAACAAGATTAGAATATAGGGTATTTTTGTCTTAATGACTATATGTTGTAGTTTTTGTTACATCTGAAAGTGTGACTGTGTGTATATTGCCAGGTATTTCAGACAGTAAAAAGTATCTTCCTTGATAAAAAAAGAAATCTTATTAAAAAATACTCCAGCAGTTTTATTATCAGTTTGGAAAGTTTTACGTAGTTCAGTATTAACAAGCAAAATTGAAATGTCCTGTGCAGCTCTGTAATATTTGCATTGTTACTATGGAAAAAACCCAACCTGGTGTTCTGAGCTCATTCTGTACTTTTATGGCAGGCCTTTTCTTCTTGATCTCAGCTTTCATGCAACTTCTCAAGCTTTACACTTGCATTAATTGATCTTAGAGTCTTCCATTTCAAGTGGCCATGTGGTTTAAAATCAAAATAATACTCACAAAATAACTGAAATGAATAACTAGTATTCAAACATCTTTAAAAAAAATCATGTGTAGCTTGGTTTGTTCTTTTCATCTCCAAGTTGAAGAAAAATAACTACAAATTCACAAAAAAAATTCAGAATACATTTTTGTACTCCAAGAGAAAGTAATATATGGTTTTCATCCTGCTGCAATCTAGAGAAATGGGAATGAATTTGCTATGCATTTGCTCCTTCTTTGCTTTTTTATTTCTGTTGTGTTTATTATTAAATAAAATGGCACTTTTAGTGTTCCTGTGAGCAGTAAAGTATAATGCAGCTTCAGCTTCAGTGCCATCTGAGTCCTCCTAGTATTCACTTTGACCTAAAAATTTAAAACTCCTATTACATTTTGCCTATGGTTTTTGTTCTCTAACAGATTTATCATTTAACATGTAGCTTCAGGTGATGGGTTTATCTTCTGAAAGCTTAATGTTCCAATTGGCAAAAATTAAAACCCTAGCCAAAATAAAAATGTCTTCCTACATTTGGTCTACATCCTGTCTGGATTTGCAACCCATTTGAATAAAACTACTGCGAGACCCATCTGGAGGAGATGGGCTATTTATCTTTTATTTATTTTTTTTTACTTTAATTTTTTCTTTGCATCAGTAGAGAATCTACTACAGCTAGTTGGTAAATTTTTTAGCTCTGGCTTACCTACAACCAAACAACAACAACAAAAAAGAGACACCAGAAATGGCCCATATTTTATAGAGACAGCATCCTTCTGTGTTGGGCTAGCTTTGTTTACCCTGCAATTTTTTTTTCCCACTACAAAGCTAAATAACTCTGCAGTGTTAAAGTGAAAGTTCTGAACAAATCTTAGTAGGAACACTGAAATCCTCTGAGCATCTCTGGGAAGTTAGCATTAGAGAAATTTGGGTATATGAAAAGCTGAGAAAAATATGACTAAATAATATATACATACAAATATTCCAGAGGCGGATGCCAGAAGGATGGTTGCCAGACTCTTTACAGTGGTGCCCAGCGACAGAACGTGGAGCAATGGCCATAAATTAAAACACAAGGAGTTCCACCTCAACATGAGGAAGAACTTTCCACTGAAGGTGGCAGAGCATGGGAACAGCTGGCAAGGGAGAGAGTGGAGTCTCCCTTTCTGGAGACATTCCAACCCCACCTGGACATGTTCCTTTGTCACCTGCTTCAGGTGGCCCTGCCGTGGCAGGGGGGTTGGACTGGGTGATTTCCAGAGGTCCCCTCCAACCCTGACAATTCTGTGATAAAGGGCAGATGAATATTCTTATTACATAAATACAAGCTAATGAAAACATTAGACCTCAGAAAGAATACGAACGTCAATCACTCAGCCTTTTTAGCTAATAAATTGCTATAAGCATTGAGTCAAATATTTCTGCTCATTGAAAATAAACAAAATGAACAAAGAGACTTCCATGACCCTCCAACTCCAAAAATCAACATTACCTTATATTTACAATGTTGTAATTGGAGAGGGAAATACCAGATTTAATGTGTTTTAGCTGATACAGCTTGGGGAAGAGGAAATGGGAGGGGAAGGTAGAGTTAGAACACTGAATAAAAATGCATCTACATATCTAATGTACTAGAAAAGTCACCTAAAGGACAAATAACTATTGAAATATGTACTAAATTAAAGGAAGAAATGAATGTATTCTGATGTTTGAAGTTCTGAGGCAGAGCCATGTAATGGTCATATTTACTATTAATACATTCAAGATTTTTTTGAAAATGCTGGTTGTCTCTTAATCTGGTATAAGGCTTGTTTATATCATTTACTGTACAAAAGCGTTGCTGTGGTAGAGGAACAGTAGAAACTTAAAGAAGACAAAATGTCACTGTTCTACACCAGTTCACTACATAGCACAAGACTTGCCTTAATGTCTTTTGAATGCTATGCGTTGGTATGTATGCAGTCATCAATTAGTAATATAAGCATATATGATTTTACTTACTTAATGAGTTCAGCATTAGTTTGCATACTGATAAAGGTGTAATTTTGTAGTCTTTTGAAAACAGTATGGAGTGCTTCCCCTGTAGGTTCATGCTACAGTGTCTTTAATTCTTGTGAGCTATCTGATAAATGTATCACAGTTTGAGAGAGTAATTTGAGGTATTAATTTGGGCTGATTCATTACTTTGGATATCTTGAGAGATGTTCTGCTGTGCCCACTGGGTTTGCTTTTATTCATAAGGCTCCTTCTTATATGTAAACTTATAAATGTTTCCATTTCAGTTTTGTCCTTTTAGCCAAAGCCAGAGCATGTCTTGTGCCAGCTATTGCTTAGCTAATGCTGAAAGTGCAACTCTATGTGTGTTGGATGCTTTAGGTACTCACTTCAATAAGATTTCTGTAACAGTGATATAATTCATTTTATGAACAAGATAGATTTGTGTCAGGACGTTGTGACACTTTTTGGTACAGCTCGGTTCCAGAATGAATAATAACAGCTCGTTGTGTGTTTTGGAGTATTTGAGGACATAATTCAACCAAGGCTCCAACAGAAAACTCATGTAGTGTCCTACTGATTCTAGTGTTTTGTGTGTTGGGGCTTTCTGGTGGCTGTTTTGGTTTTGTTTGTTTTGGTATGATTTTTGTTTAGTTTTGTTTGAGCTTTTGTGTGTGTATGTGTTTATTTGTTTGTTTGTTTTGGTTGGTTGGATTTTTTTCTCTCCGTAAAACCACTGAGCTGGCACAGTATGCTTTCTTTTCGTTGCCACAATACATTTGCGCAAAGTCTGGTCCTGTAATGGAGGGCAGAGCTTATTGTTAAATATTCCAAGCTATTGTTAAATATTCCATGAAATTTTAAATGTGGCAAAGTTAACGTTGGAGTTTGGCACAACAGAACTGCTGCAGATATAAAGATGAAGATCCTTTTTATCTGCAAACATACCCTTTTGATGTGTCAGCTGTTCATGTACTGACTAATGACAGCATACCCCTGTTTCACACGAATTGCGTAGGGTGTGTGTAACTGATGAAATGGTGTCTCTTACAATGAAATGAATGTATTTGTATATTTCCCTTGATGACAGCATTAGTAATATGTGTAGCCTGTACACATTTTCAAGGATTCAGTTAAAATGACTGTTCTAACATAATTTCAGTAAATTTAAAAGGGCTATTAAACTCTGTGTTTTGTTAACAGTGAGTACCAGAGTGATTGTATTTCCAGCATAAGGACGTTATTTGCAATTGCAAAAAAAGGGCTGCAAACTGACTTTAGAAACTGCACTGCAGTATATCTTAATAACCCTGCTTGAACATTCTCTACTTCAGTGAAAAAAACCAAATCCACATTTTTGAGTACTCTTTCACAGTTGGAGGGGCATCTGTTTGCAAGAGGGTGTCATTCGGGCAGTAAGGTAAGGCCCTCGAGGCGTACCAAAGCGTTGACTACCACTTCAGTTTTTTATCTGTTTGTCAGAGTGCAGATAATGAACAGGAGGGGAGGGGTGGGAAAAAGGAAAACTTGGACATTTTCCAAGGCCCCAGTGTCTGTGTATGAGGAGTTATAATTGTAGGCTGGGAGGCTGACTTTTATTGGGCAGGCTTTTCTGGTGGACTTGGAGCCCCCTCCATCCCTTCCCAGGTGGTAGCTGGCTTTCATAGCTGGAATTGCTTGACATTCTCTGACATGGCTAAATGGGACCTCGGCCCCGGGGTTCACGTGCTGCCAGCTGGAAGAAAGTAACAAATGAGAGCAGATGACAAAACAGACGTGCATAGTAAAAGAGGGGAAGAAAAAAAAGGAAAAACAAAAGGTAGGAATAAGAAAAAGAGAGAAGGGAAATCATAGGGGAGGAAGGGATGGTGAAGGAATGAAATGGCGGCAAATATTGAGCTCTAGGAAATTTTATTTGTATGGAAGGACCTCTCTTTGTTGCTACACAAAATGCAGTAGCATTTGCTTCTCAGTATTTTATTTTACAGTGGTAGTGTGCTTTGTAATGATAAAACAGCTATCAGGATGGTGAAATTTGAGGGGCATTTAATGGTATTCCATGTCAAGGCCATATGGCTGTAGATTCTCTTGTAATAATTTTGCTATGTGGCTTGTAGTGTTCCTTTTTGAAAAGTTTGTTCAAATGCTTGTTTTGGTCTGCTTTTGTACTTGTATAAGCTGTATCTTTGAGGTGGCAAAATACTCAATAATTTAGAGATCCCTTAACTTTGAAAATGGATACTAATAAACATCACAAAAGTTATTTACGAAGAAAGAGGAGGGAAATTTAAATGGAGAGCAGTAGGTCTGAAAATGAATTGAAAGAAATCCTGTGTTTGATGTATTAGCATGCGGTCTAAATTACTTGGTTTTATGTTATGTTTAAGTCTTTGTTTACTGTTCTGAAGGGAAAGAATGCTAATGCTAGAATCTTTTTTTTAGATTAGATTGTTTTTCACACAAAAAAAACTTATAGTGGTTAATGATCCAGTTACCTCAAATTCTTTTTGGTCTGCCTAGATTTTGTAATGTATTAAGTTCTAATCCTAAAAAATTAAGTCAGAAATCTGCCATATATTGCAAGTTTGAGTACTGATCTCGTCTAATTACTTTTGATTCTTAACATGCTGTAAATTATCCTAACTATTAAGTATCACAAACATCTCAGATTTTTTTTTAATTTTATTTTTTGAATGCAAAAGTATTTTAAGTCTATGACTGTGTTTGAGCATGGTAAATACCAGGTTACACGTGTGCTGTCTGCACTGGCTACTTTGAACATGGTACGTTTTGTCCTTTTTTTATTTAACACTATCCTGTCATACTGGCTGCAATATGAAGTAGGCTTACTGCATGAAACTATAATAAATGTGGAAGAATTTAAAGTACAAGTATTTGTCTGTACTTCTAAAATGGTAAAAGGCAGTAGATATTAAATAAAATAGTGGCATGCATTATGCTTTCAACTGTAATACACCATGAATACAGTCTGCACATAATTTGACAGTACTGAGACGTGTCATTCACATCTGAACTTGTAAGCTCAACTAGAAATCTTTAATATAAGACAGAAAATAGCTAATGTAGATAACTGCTGTGGCTTGTTCTCATTCACTGTTTTTCTATACCAGGCTTGTGACCAGTTATCTGCTGGTTAGTCTTGTGCTGCTAAAACATAACTAAAGAAGTTTTTAGGGATTGACTGAGAAAGGTGAAACACCAAGCTGTAATA
>WEIT01028023.1:849071-863915 GCA_013389985.1 Dryoscopus gambensis | reverse complement strand
AAAAAAAAAATCCTTATGAGGAGTTCAGGGAATTAATTTTCTCGCCTTGGAAAAGACTCCAGTCTGCCAAAAGGTTTTGCTGAGGCTGCCCTGCCTTTATTTTGTCTAAGTCTTATCTTTGTAAGCCCCAGCAGGGTTTGTCCCCAGGGAGCTGAGCGGGGCTCTTTGCTGCCCAGTGTGTTGCTCCTTTTGGCTGAGCACGGTCCTGTTCTGCTCCAGGGAACGCTGGAAAATGCCACAGGACATGAGCCCGCTCAGACATTGAAAAGTGACAGGGAGAAATCAACAATCATCCAGAGAGAAAGAGATAAAAACAGAGAAAAGGTGGAATTCATCTGACATCTGGTGAGCTCGGAAAAGTGCTGCTTTTGAGGTCATTTTGGGAGCCTGGGAGCAGCTCGTGGGGCTTCCTGCTGCACCTCCTTGGCCCCACGGAATCATTAATATCGGGAAAGGCCTCCAAGATCATATTTCCCAACCTTTTTTGCGCCCAGTCATGACAGCAGGGTGCCCAGCCCTGGAATTCACCTTGGAAAATCAGGGCCGTGGGTTGGCCTCACTGTGTTTGTAGTCTGAGGGGGAAATTTCAATTTGTGCCTAAACCACAAGCACGGATTTGGGCATTTTGGAGACTTAGACAGCTGGGGGATGAGTCTTGCTGCAAAAACAGCTTTTCTGCCAGTGAGTTAAGCCTGTCGGAGAGCTCGTGCAGCCCCAGGCAGCTCCTCCTCCCTAAGCACACTCCTGCAGCACAAGGATGTGCTGGGATGAACCCCTGGGATGTCACCCACAGGGCAACAGCTTTCCCCCAAGGCTCTGGGGTTTGAATGCCTGCTCCCAGCTCTGTCAGCCTGGCTGGGTGGAGAAGAAAATCTCAGTCAGTCTACTCATGGAAAACTTCCTTTTGCCTTTTTTTTTTTTTTTAATTAAGAAGGAGGTAGAATTTACTGTGATTTTCCCTGGTATCTCTGAATCACGTTCCAGTCCCTACTATTTCACTGTCTGTAATCTTCCCCAGTGATTCTGGCCTCAGCTTTGAAGTGATTTAGGGCTTGTTTATCACAAAGGCAATCAGACGTGTTCCTTCCAGACACCCTGGAACTGCCAGGGAGCCGAATATTCCCTTTGATAGGGGGGCTCAGACACAAAGGCAGAGCTAAACAGGTTACCAGGCACTACCTGAGCCCCAGCAAATCACTGCCTGCATAATCTGCCCTCCCAGCAAGCTCCAGGTAGGCATTTTAATGTAAGCATGATGAAGGAATGTGACCCGGAGCATCTGCCACCAGCTGGGAACATGCACAAACTCAATTACTGCGGCGCGGGAAATTGCCAGCCGCGGTAATTCAGCCATAAATCTGCGTCCCCGAGGTCAGTTTGGTGTGACTGTGGCACCCAGACTGGAGCCTTCAGGAGCTGAGCCCCTGCTCCTGCCCCTGCCCCAGCAGTCAGAGCAGAGCAGGGCCAGCTGGGTGTTATACACGAAGGCAGGCAGCAGCATTTCCCCGGCATCGAAGGAAGGAAGGCAGCAGCATTTCCCCGGCATCGCCGCTCTCAGCAGCCCCCTCGGCGGGGTCGGGTCCTGGGGCCCATTCCCAGCTCTGTCCCGGGTCAAACCCTCCCACTCTGCATCCTTATCCCAGCGATTCCCTGGCAGGGAGCACAGCCCACGGCCCAGAGGGAGGCAGAGGCAGGAGTTCAGCTCTTTAATGTCACGGAATCATCGCCATTCCGTGTCACGGGCTCGTCTCACGCCGTGGGTTTGGTCCGGGGTGGGTTTGCCCCACTCCCAGAGCCCCTCACACCACGTTGCTGTCACCCCAGAGCTGGCCCCGCTGTGAGCACAGTCGCTCCCGTGCCAAGTCCCTCTGCAGGACCCACAGCAGCTGCTTTGCCATCTTGCTGGGGGATTTTTTCCCTCGCAAACTCGAAGAATTATGCCAGATCAAAGTCACTTTTGGTTTTGACTGGAGCTGTCCCAGGGGGAGGGAGGTGTTCAGAGAGAGATGTACATATTTGTTTAGACTGGCACTGACTGCCCATTTCTTCACACGGACGAGCTCCCAGCTCATAACCTGTCTTGTTCAATCAGATTTGCAGCTCCTGGGTTTCCCTCTGAAGCTTTGTACATTTTCCAGCTGGTGATTTGACAGAGCTCTCTGAACTCACACTCAGGAGCTGCTCAGAGATTCTCTGTGTTGCTGTTAGCACTTGGAGACGAGATTACATTTCTGGCTGATGTCAGTTTGGGCTTTTCTTCCTTTTTTCACACGGCCTGAATAAAAAATCAGCTTTGTGGCTGCACTATTAAATAAATATTAACCATGGTTGTTATGAAACATTTGATGCAGTGACAAAGGCTGAGGTTGTGACCTGATTTTCTCCCAGGTGATGTTTGCAGCTCTTTACATCTGCCCTGCACACAGTTCAGAAGGGTTTATGGAGCAGCTGGATATGGACAGGAAACAGAAACAGCCATGAGGACATTTGGATTCTGCTGATTTATTTTTTTTCCCTGTGTGCAGCATTAAAAGCCCACAATATCAGCCATGGGAGAAAGGATCTGGGTAGAGCCTGGCTCCTCTGTCCTGCTGTCCTGAGGTCACAGGCACAGCTTTATGTGTCCCTGGGCCCTGCTGATTTGGAAAAGCAGTGTGGCAGGCTGTGGGCAGGAATTGGTCACCCTAAATATCCCTAAGATATTCCCCATCCCAAAGCTCCCAGGCTCCAGGTGAAGAGGTGATGCAGCCTCTGCCCCCAGGACGAGCTGGGCTGTGGCATTGCCCCAGAGGGGCTCAGGACAGCCCTTGCAGCAGGGAATTCTCCGGAATGGGCTGTGGGGTGGGAAAGCAGCCTGTGTCTGCAGAGGCAGCATTCCAGAGGCACCTCTGGCCACCAAATCCCAGACAGGCAGGAGGCACAGCCCCTGCCCTGCCCATGAGTCTGTCCCCTCTCAGCCACGAGGTCTGGGAGGCTGATTTACCCCGTCTGCTCCGTGCTGAGGAGCCTGCCCAGCGCAGGGACAGCGGCCGAGCCCCCGAGCCCCCTGCAGAGCCCGCTCCCATCAGCTCCCTGCGCTTTCATGGCCGTTTTGCTCATGTGCAGCAGCACCCGCTCCCCTGGCAGCGGGGCTTGGTCAGAACCAGGGACATTGGCTTTTCACACGAGCCAGGGCAGGCCTTCGGCGCTCCCTCACTCCCCTGAGCCTGGCACCGGCGCTGCGGCTGCGCCGGGGGTGCCGTGCCCTGGCAGTGCCCCTGGCAGGCTCATCAAGGCCCTGGCAGTGCCCCTGGCAGGCTCCTCAGGGCCCAGGCTGTGCTGGGGGTGCCATGGCCTGGCAGTGCCCCTGTCAGTGCCCCTGGCAGGCTCATGAGGCCCCTTGGCAGTGCCCCTGGCAGGCTCATGAGGGCCCAGGCTGTACCAGGGGTACCATAGCCTTGGCGGTGCCCCTGGCACACTCATCAAGGCCCTGGCAGTGCCCCTGGCAGGCTCAGCAGGGCCCAGGCCATGCTGGGGGTGCCGTGCCCTGTCAGTGCCCCTGGCATACTCATCAGGGCCCAGGCTTTACCAGGGGTGCCGTGCCCTGGCAATGCCCCTGGCACACTCATCAGGGCCCTGGCAGTGCCCCTGGAACAATCATCAGGGCTCTGGCAGTGNCCCTGGCAGTGCCCCTGGCACATTCATCAGGGCCCTGGCCATGCTGGGCAGTGCCTCTGGCACACTCATCAGGGCCCAGGCTGTACCAGGGGTACTGTAGCCCTGTTAGTGCCCGTGGCACACTCATCAGGGCCCTGGCCGTGCCCCTGGCAGGCTCAGCAGGGCCCAGGCTGTACCAGGGGTACCGTAGCCCTGGCAGTGCCCCTGGCACACTCATCAGGGCCCTGGCCGTGCCCCTGGCAGGCTCAGCAGGGCCCAGGCTGTACCAGGGGTACCGTAGCCCTGGCAGTGCCCCTGGCACACTCATCAGGGCCCTGGCCGTGCCCCTGGCAGGCTCAGCAGGGCCCAGGCTGTACCAGGGGTACCGTAGCCCTGGCAGTGCCCCTGGCACACTCATCAGGGCCCTGGCCGTGCCCCTGGCAGGCTCAGCAGGGCCCAGGCTGTACCAGGGGTACCGTAGCCCTGGCAGTGCCCCTGGCACACTCATCAGGGCCCTGGCCGTGCCCCTGGCAGGCTCAGCAGGGCCCAGGCTGTACCAGGGGTACCGTAGCCCTGGCAGTGCCCCTGGCACACTCATCAGGGCCCTGGCCGTGCCCCTGGCAGGCTCAGCAGGGCCGGGCTGGCGCTGATTGCGTGCCAGGGAGGATGGCAGCGGGGAGGCAGAGCCGAGCTGGCTGAACGCGCTCGCTCGCCCTCATCAGCCCCTGCTTTCCCCGGGCCCAGCGTGGCAGCTTGGTGAGGCACAGGGTTTTCCTCGCGTTTAAAAGGGTTTCGCTTTGCTTCTTAAGTCTCTTTAAAGGCATTTCAGGGTCTGTTAATTATTCATTGTGCCTTAATTATGTTCAGTCCACCGTGATCGCTCTTTCTTTGGTGAAGAAAGTTGTTATTTGTGAGTCAAAAGCTCTTTATGAAGCAGACAGGCTGGTATCGTCAGAAAGACTTGGGGGAGCAGTTGGAGTTATTAAAAGAAGCTTTGATTAAAGACAGGGAGTTAATTTAACAAGAGTAACTGGTTTTATCTTTTTTTCCCCCTAGGTGTGCAGAACAAAGCACACCCATGGATGTGTCAGGCCTGACTTGGAGCAGCAGGACTCACTCAGATGCCCCAGGAGATGGGCAGATCATTCCTTTCATCTCTTTTGGGTGCTGTGAATGGGTTTTGTCCACAGGCTCAGAAATAAAATTTGGCTGTAAGGGTGAAGCTCAGAGTAGCTGCCTTTGATCCTGCCGGGCTCAGGCCAGACAGGCTGAAAACAACGCAGTGTGTGTCCTGTTTGATCTGAAAATATTGTTTATTCTGGTGTGTTTGGGAGGGGAGGGGTCTTTGGAGCTCCTAATTTTCCCTCAGTCACGGTGGCACTGAGCTGAATCATCCAACAAGGAGAATTCAGCCTCATTTGAACTCAGCAGCTCTGGAGATTCCGGTCCCTGCATAAACTGAGGGCTTCAGAGCAGGGATTATTCCGTGTCAGCTCAAAACTTAGTAGACCTTTGGATCTGAAATGCCAATAAACTGGAATTTTAGTTTGTTAGTTCTTGGAGATGGACAGACAGTTTTCTTTCCTAGCAGTGGGAATGATTTTCTTTTTATTATTATTTTTTCTTTTTCTTTTGTATAAAGAAAATAATCTTTATTAAAAACATGCTGATGAAGCCTGACTGGGGGCCCACCTGCAGAAACACCAAACACTTGAGTGTGTCGCTGGAGAAAACAGTGCAAAATAAATAGAAGTATTCCTAAATGAAACAATGAAGTTCTCCAGCATGAATTCAGCTGGGCACTTCTACCTTCCACCCCTTCCTCCTTTCAACCCTCCCCAGCCCTCTTCTGTCTGGGAGAGGAGAGGAGAGAAATTTCAGACCATTTCCTTTCTGTCTGTGCCTTCCTGCACCTTTCCCTCCCCACGTCTGATTCGCGTGGCTTCGGGCAAGACAAACAGCAGAATTCTCAAGGACAGACTGCAATAAGGGGGGAAAGGGAGAACAGTCTGAGAAGCAATTCAGAAAAAAGGCAGATCGCATGTGAAGGCAGATTTTCCTGCGTGTGTTTGAGCTCTGCAGCAGAGCCGTGGCTCCCTGGGGCCTGAGCCCTCCGAGCCAAGCACCAGCGCTGGTGTAAAACAGAACAAAACAATCAGCTCGACATCAGGGTGGCTTGTGCAAGTCTCTATTTAATTACAGTGCTGCACGGAGACATTGGTTGGTGTCACATGTACCTGTGATGGGCATTTTATACATTCCTGACTCCCTGCAGAGTCGTGTTTGCACTGGAGATTTTCACCACAAGAGGTAGTGGCTTTATTTTTCCCATTTTCCTTTTTTTTTTTAATTTCAGCAGGATTGGATAAGCTGGTTAGACCTACTGGAGTGAATTTACTCTTCAGCCAGGAAGATAAACAGTTCTGTGGAGTGGGAGCAAGCAGGCAAGCAGCAAATACAGTGCAGGCAGAATTCACTGGCTTTTAATTCAAACCTGTTTGGGGGTGCAGAGAGCCCCACCCAGGGCTGCAGCAAGCTGGGAATCACAGGGAGGGAAAGCAGGAACAGGAAGACTCAATAAGCAGAACTAAAGCTTCAATTATAAATAATGAATCACAAAAGAGGGGCTAGAGCAAGGTCCTGAAGTTCTCGAGGAACCAAAGAAATGAAATCTTCTCGTTAAGGTGTTTTTAAAAACCAGCTCAGTACCCTGCCCATCACCAGCGTGTCCTGCCAGCAGAAGTCTTTGGGGAAGCAGAGGTTTTTTTCCAGTGAGGTCTGGATTTGCCAGGCTCAGACCTGTGGGCGAGAGGCCTCCGAGTGCTCCGGGACGAGGGATGCTGACTCGTGATGGGTTCTGAGGAGCTCCTCCCAACAGGTTCCATCCCAGCCACTGGTTCTCACCGTGTTAGCACAGGCTGTCCTTGCTCTTGGCCTCGCTTCATTCCTTGGAAAGCCAGAGGCGAGGATGAGTTTCGCTGCTGTCTCCAAAAGGGTTGTGAAGGCTCAGTTCAGGGTGCAAAGTGCTTTATTTGTTGTCTGGAAGAGCAGGAGTTTTACGGGGAAGGAGAACCTGCTGCAGAGATGGCCAGGGCTGGCACTGCCACCTTCCCAGGGGCACTGGGGATATTCACATTCCCACACTTGAGCCTGGAGCGTTAGGAAGGAGCAGCTGAAAATGTCCTGGGGATGAACGACGGGCCATGGGTAATTCCTCACGGCAAACTCTGAAGCTCTGGGAAATGGCACCTGGGGATTCTTGACCCAAGCTGGCAACACGTGAAGGACGTGGGCCCTCTTCCAGCAGCTCTTTTTCCTCCATGACATTTCAGAAGAGTTTTTCAGGTAGTGGTTCAGGTGGGTTGAGCTATGAGGTTCCGCTTCTTAACTCAGAAACAAAATTTTGGGAGCAAGGTACACAGCATCGGAGATGAGGATTTTCCTTGGGTTAACACTGGACACAAAGTGAAATTATAGCACAAAGTTAAGATATTATTCACATTCAACTTATCCTGAGGGCTCACACTGGGTTTTGGTACAGGGCAAACATCACCTGTGGCAACTTCCAAATGCCTTAAAGCTTTTTTGTCTATATATGTAATATTTGCTATTTTGGTTCAGCTCCCACCTATTAATTCCCAAAGTCGAGTGGATCTTTCTGCTTGTAAATAAGTTGGAAAATAGACCAGTAGGTTTTTGCTATTGTTCTGCCCAAAACCCTCCTGACTTGGCATCATTCTGTGAATACTGGGCTACGAGTCTGAGTTGATTCCCACCTCTGAGTGAATTTGTTTGGTTAAAACTGGGGGGGAAAGGAACAGCTCGTGTGTGCCTGAGATCTCTCGAGTTGGTGTTCCCAATTTTGCAGTTTTCAGCTATGAAGAGCCAGGTTTGAATGTCACACAAGGCTGTGGGCTGACTCTCAGGGCCCTGGACACCAGCCCATTCCAGGAATGCCAGGTTTAGAACAGAAACCTGTGGATTAAGGTGGGACTGCTGCTTCAATTTTAGAAAACAGCTGAGATTATGTGTTAGAGCTGCTTGGCATAATCTCTTCCTGAATCAGAGCTGGAACACATCCTACCAGCACAGGAAAGTGCTCTGTTAGCAATACAGGAAATCCGGGGAATTAAAGGAAACCTTGGCAGATCTTCACCTCATCTGAAGCAGAAACTGAGTGAACATTCCACAAACTGCATAGAGAAAAAAGGGATTCTATTGCTCTCCCACCTGTGTTTTTACTCCTTTAGAAAACAGCAGGAAACTGCACCCTGGGAGCCTGCCCTGCTTATGGCTATTGCAACCCTCTGCTGCTCCACATCCTGCAGGAATTTCTAGCCAGACCTATTTCCACGTCGTTTTATTCACCTTGCTGTGTTTTATTTACAGAGATATTGCAAAAGATCGTGTGAACTGAGCACAAGTAGCAAGTACAGGGTGGGTTTGGCAGCGCCAGATTCAGCATGGTGAAATGAGGCTCTTAACAGGGTTTCAACTCTAGAATCCATGGAAAAATAGATAGCAGAGAGTAAGGGATGCTGGAATCATCCAGACCTTTCCAGAGTCCAGCGTGGACACAGGAGCTGGCCCAGGTGGGGGCTTTCTTGGGTTTTTATTCTGGCTTTTTCCAAAATGCACAGTTTTATCTCCTTGACTGTTGATTTAAATTAGGCACAATGTTATTCTGCACTCTCCGTGCAGAGACAGAGGCAAAGCAGACCCGGGATGCTCCTTGGGGCCCCTGATTTAGGGGAGAAGAGCCAGCCCTGACCTGGCTGGGGTGCTCAGGGTGCCCCCAGGGCGGTGGGGCTGCGGGTGCCTCCCGGGCACAGTGCCCTCGTGTCTGTACATTCACCACACTGCCACCCCTCCCCGGAGTGTCACCCCTGGGCAGAGCCTGGAGATGAGATGCTGGTGGGCAGAAATCGCTGATGAGAGATGAGGGGGTCCTGTTGGATGTGCACCATGCAAGACAAGGTCCCACTCCTTGAGTTCCTCTCTCCATCTCTTTTTTTTTTGGCTTGGGCTCCAAAATCCATCCTATTTATTCCTATTTACACCGATGCAGTGGTTTGACGTGAGAATGATGCCCCCTTCTCCCTTCCACCCATGGCTTGTGGGCCCACACTGCTGCAGGGCTTGAGTCTGTGGGTGGCAGAACCTTCTCGACCTGCTTGGGGGCCTCTGAAAGTTTTTGGGTTGGTTTTTATTTAATTTCCGAAGGCTTCAGCAGTTAAACACCGGGTGAGTCAGCTCAGGTGAAGGCAAAGCTATTGCACGGAGCTTCCACAGGCCCTGTCTGGCTCCTGCTGCCAAGCGGGAAGGGTGGCCTTGTCTTTGGTGAGAGTTGTGCCGATGACCCAGCGCTACCTCCTTGCGGCCCCGCGGCCACTCTGTGTCCAGTGCGCTCCAGGCCGGGTGGCCACGGGCGAGAACCGAGCGAGAACGCCTCGGCTTTTGCACTTCCACTTCCAACCCAGCGTGAGGGTGGCTCTGAAAAGCGCCCTTGGGGCTGGTCCAGAGGTCACCCAGCGGGGTGAGAGACCCTCCCACCTCACTCCATCCCCACGAGGCGCTCGGGCACTGAGCGGCGCCCAACTCAAGAGCTCCAGCCCCCTCCCCGGCTGCCCCGCTGTGCGTGAATGGCGTCGCTTCCTCTTCCCCCTCCGTTCCTAAAAAAATGCGGATGCTGTTTGTGACTTTTAGCAGTGGAGGATCTTCATGAAAGCCTTGCGGAACTCGATGTTGAAGGTGGTGTAGATAATCGGGTTGACAGCGCTGTTGACATAGCCGAGCCACGTGAAGGCGCTGTACATGGCCGGCGGGATGTTGCAGTCGCAGTGCATGTTCAGGATGTGAGTGATGAAGAAGGGGAGCCAGCAGATGATGAAAACACCTGGGGGGGAAAAAGGAGAGAGGAGGATTTTGATTGCTGAGAGCTGGGCAGATTCTCAGGCTGTGAGAACAGTAAGGTTCTCTTTGGTAGAAGGGGAATGTATTTCCCAGAGGAATAAGCTTTGAGCGTGTGTGCTCAGTGCCCTCGTCTGTGTTCTGCCCAGGTACTAAAGAGCTCCTCTGCTCTGTGATGAGCCCAGACACAGCAGGAGCTCTGCCCTTCAGAGGTGCCAGCTTTGCTGAGCTCTGCTGCCTTTTGTTCCAGAAAGCCCACGAGCTCTTCCCCTGTTTTGGGAGCCCAGATGCCCTCGAGGGGGCTGGCTTTGGGCACCTTTAGTGCAGCAGTGCCAGCTGTGCATGGCTGGGGAGGAGGGACCCCTCCCACGGGCAGCCCCTTGCCTGCCTCTTCTCTAGGGAAATGAATTCTGAGGGGGGCTGGAAAATCGGCCTGCACTGGGCACGGGGACTGGGATTTCTGCAGGGACCCCAGGGCAGCCAGGGCACGCTCTCACCGAGCACGATGGCCAGCATCTGGGTGGCTTTCTTCTCCTTCTGCTGGGACAGTTTCCTCCTGATCACGGCCTTGAGCAAGTTCCTCGTCTTGCCGTTGGGCAGGGAGTGGATCTCGAAGACCTTGGCTGTGTGGTGGGATTCTTTGGCATGGCCGTTCTTCTCCACCTTCCCAGGGCTGTTCAGGGGTGCCTGCAGGGTAGAGTTGTTGCCCCGATTAGAAGCGACTGGCACAATCAACTGGTGGTTACTTGGTGCTGTGGGTTTGAGGGCCGTTTTCTCAGGGGGACTGGTACTGGACACCATCTCCATTTCCATCTCTTCTATGTGACTCTCTGCCTCCTGGACAAGAATCAAATGTCCACAACATAATGACAGGTAAATACACAGAGAGGAGCAACGAACATTCCTTACAGAGTGAAGCTGGATGATGTTGGAGAACAGTCAGTCCCTCTTCTCCCTCCCTGCGTGGTGCCTGAAAGGGCTCTGGTGTGCTTACGGATATTTTGGGCAGATGGGATTGACAGAACTGCACTGGAGGATTCTCCTTTTTGGCACCAAGAGGCTCAGAAATGGGGGAGACTGTCTCCACTCTCCACAGATTTTATTCAGGTTTTCGGAATGCAAATAAACAAAAATGGAATCAACAAGCAAAACCCAACAAAGCCAATGCAGTCCAAGATTTAAGTAACAGAGAGGAGAAGAAAATCAAAGGCACAAAAATGTTCAAATGCCGTGGCTTTTCGAGCTGATCTTTAGGTGAGCTTAATCTGGCTTTTTGAGCTCCATGAGCTTAAACCCCCTGCTTCACTCCAAGGAATGGGAAGGCTATTTAAATTCTGAGATTGAATGGTAACCTTTGCTCTTAAGTTTATTTTTCTCCCACCCTACATAAATTAACCTCGTGTCCTGAGGGAGAAGGGGAAGGCTGAAGGCTCTGGAAAGCTCCCACTTCTCTTTAACACTCACCACTTTGCGCTTATTAACTTGGAAGCTCCCATTGGACTTCACAATAACTGTGCAGAGCTTGACGTCTTCTGGATGAGTGCATTTGTCCTAAGGGGCAAGCACCAGCTCAGAGGTTACACAGGCAGAGAGGGGTTGGGAAGGGAAGCTGGTAAGGGAGGCACGTGGGAATACAAAGGAATTAATCAGGAGTTCATCAGTGCGGCTGAGGGGCCGAGCAGGATGGAGAACTGCTGTGAGGAGGAGCAGTGATGGAGGCTGCCACGCCCTGTGCTCTTCACCAGAGGAAGGAGGCCACGAAGATCTGCTGGTGTTTGTGTGTCCCTGTCTCGCTGCCTCCTCTGCAGCAGCCCTGGGGCAGCGTGGTTTGGAGCTGGAGCCCCTGGGACTGCTCATCCCCCTGGCTGTGCTGCGTGTGCTGCCAGAGCCGTGCTTGCACGAGCGGTTTCACACCCAGCCCGCCCAGCTGGGCTCCCTCACACACAGCTCCCGCTGCCAAGGCTGCTTCCCTGCAGAGCTGTCCTTCCCAGGGAGGAGCTTGGCACCCCAGCTGTGCCAAGCATTGCCAGGGAGCTTTGGGGAGACCTTGGAAAGCTGGAGAGGGGCTTGGAGTGGTAGGGCACGGGGGAATGGCCTTAAGCTGAAGGAGGGTGGGTTTAGATTGGATATTAGGGAGAAATTCCTCCCTGCGAGGGTGGTGAGGCCCTGGCACAGGTTCCCAGAGAAGCTGTGGCTGCCCCTGGATCCCTGGAACTGTCCAAGATCAGGCTGGACAGGGCTTGGAGCAGCCTGAGATAGTGGAAGGTGTCCATGCCCATGGTCTTTAAGGTCCCTTCTGACCCAAACCATTCCTTGATTCTGCAATTCTTCACCCCCGGCAGGACTGACTCAGACAGTGGTGCAGCCCCTGTTCTTGGGTACCCCAGCCCAGCCCCAGGAAATGCTCTGGGTTCATGCAGCAGCTCCTGGTGCAGATCTGCTGCTGGAATGACCCCCGAGATCCAGAAAGGCCTGAGGAGCACCAGCCAGCGAGCTGGGAACCCAGAGCGTGCAATGGGGACCCCAAACTGACCGCAGCATCCACCTTCGCCAGCCGCCGTTCCGCCCGGTCCAGGCAGGCTCGTTTGGGGCAGGAGGCACGGGGAGGGGGAGGATGCAGAGGGCTGGGTACCTTCAGGGGGGCCTGCGTGTCCGAGTCCAGCACGTGGCTGCTGCGCTTGGTGCTGACGCGCTTCCTGCGCCGCCGCAGCACGATGTAGATCTGCACGTAGACCAGCAGGGTGACGATGAAGGGCACGTAGAAGGACACGATGGAGGAGTACACCACGAAGGCAGGGTTGGCAATGATGCACTCCTTCTCATCTGGAAGAGAAAACCTTTCAGGGTTGTTGTCCCCGCTGAGGGGACTGCCACGCCAGCTGCCCTCGGGCTGTGGGGAGTCACATCACCCCAGAGTCCCTGGCTGCTGCTTCCCTTGCAGCTAAAGGCTGCTGATGCCATGCTGTACCCAACCCAGTCCTCCCAGGAAACTGCTGGCTGAACTGCCAGTCCTTTTCTCTCCTGCCTCGGGGAAGGTTTTGTCCCACGGATTTCCTTTTCACATGTTTTAACAGGAGAAGGATTTTGAATTTGTAATAGACAAATATTAAGGTAACACAGATTGGTGTTGTGCGAACTTCTGCATCACCTCAGTTCTGGTCAGTCTGAAACTCTGCTCTGGAACAGCAAGAGATGGAACAGACCCAGAATCAGCATGCAAATACTGATGGATGGCAGTGGGAGAGGGCACTTCAAATACACCTCAAACCTGAGCCCACGTTTATTCCTGGCTACCTGGGGACCCAGGAAGACGCCAGGCGCCAGCTGCAGGTGGCACCGCCCTCACCTGTGTTGTTGAGGCCGAAGAGGAGCGGGCAGGAGATGGCAAAGGAGAGCACCCAGACCACGGCGATCATGAGGGTGACCCTGCGCTTGGAGCTGTAGCGGGTGTTGTAGAGCATGGGCATGGCCACGGCCGTGTACCTGCAGGGGACACACAGCACACACCCGCCTGCTGTCACCCGCCGCGGCTGCCGCTGCACCCAGCTCCCGGCCCAGCGCGGCAGCGTGAGCCAAGGCAGCTTTCACGTGTCCCAGGGTGGCCGCAGCCGCACCAGGAGCTGTGAGGCTGGGTCGGCTCAGCGCCGAGTTTTCCTTCCGCTCCTCCCCACTAACGCCTGCTGCACCACCCCAGAGTACAAACAGAAGGGCCAAACTCGTGGGAACATAGAGACAATTCTGTTATAAATAAGAGACCAGATTATCAATTTAACAATTGTGCATTCATTTTATACTTCATTGTAGTTTATTATTCATTACCTGAATGTTATATTTCGTCCTTATTTAACTGTTTCTGCTAATTATTCTGCTGTAAAAACCACCCCTCATTCGGTAAAGCTACTCCTTATCAGGGAATGCTAATTCGAGGAATGTGTGGCATTTCCTTACCATTCTCCCATTGCCTAGCTACCCCCCAGGCCTGCCTGAAGATACCAGAGAGAAGAAAAAAAACCGAAAACCTGATATGCAAACGAAAGCCCAAAGGACCCTTGGGAGAAGCAATGAACCCCTAGAAAAAATAAGTTAAAGACAAGCCAACAAACTTTTTAAGAAAATCAACCCAATTACACGATCAGTTGGAAGGAGAACATCACCTGACCAGCTTTTGGGTTTCCTTTTTGATTACTACAAGCAAAGAAGGTTGACTGAGAGCACCCCCCCTCCGATGAAGAGTTGAAATTGCCTTCCTGGCCACTCCCCTGTGAGGAGAGCAGGCCCGGCTTTATCACTGTGAGTGGCAAGGCCGAATTCCTCCTCCCCCACGTCGGAGCCGGGAGCAGCGGAGGTGTGCGCAGCCTGCCGGGCCCCAACCCAAGCTGATCACTTGTAATAAAGGCTTTTAAAGGACTCGCAGTCCTGCCCGTATTTATTTCAAATTCCATCTGCATTCCAAATTCCATCTGCATTCCAGGACCGCTGTGCCTTCTGACAAAATCCCTCCTCAGAGCTCATCGGGATCCTTTAAGTTGGTCTTCAAAAAACCCCCACCGTTTTCAAGCCTCCAAGTCCCAGGTAAAATGAGAGCACACAGAGGTGGCTGGGACTTGCTGGCCTGGGTTTGGCACAGCCTGGTGGCACTGAGCCCTCACCTGTCGATGCTGATGGCACAGAGGTTGAGGATGCTGGCAGTGCACATCATGACGTCCAGGGTGACAAAGATATCACAGTGGATGCGACTGAAGCGCCACTCCCCAACCACCTGCAAAGAGAGAAGGGGGCGGTGAGCAGTTCCCTGGGGCTGGGCTGCTGAGAGGGCACAAAAGGAGGGTTTGGCACGAAGATGGGGAGGCTGGTGGGTGGTTGGGGTTGTGCTGGTCCAAAGGCAGAGCTCTGCCCCTTCCAAACCATTCCCCCCAGGGCTGGTGTGATCCCGTCCTGCCTAATCCCACCCTGCTGCTCTCTGGGGGTTTGGGCAGCCCACACAGCAAACCCGGGCTCTCATTCTGTGACATCAGGGAGCACAAGGCTCCTCCGACTCAGAAGGGAATATGAAGGAGCTTTAAAAGCTCTCTGAAGCATTTCAAAGCAGAATGAGGCAGGAAAGACATTCATTTTAATTCCCAAACACCTCTAATTGTACTTACAGCTTTTTCCTAGACAGTTTTTCCAATTACACCCAGCAAAGGTCAGCAGCAGACAAGCAGGAGCTTCCCTTCATTTCTTACTTTAAAAAATCGGGGTAGGCATTCCTCACCTTTATCTTTTTTTTTCTTTTTTTTTTTCTCTCTCTCTCTCTCT
>WEIT01028023.1:797946-823978 GCA_013389985.1 Dryoscopus gambensis | reverse complement strand
CACACACATCCCCACACACATCCCCACACACATCCCCACACACATCCCCACACACATCCTCACACACATCCTCACACACATCCTCACACACATCCTCACACACATCCTCACACACATCCCGCAGAGCGCGAGGGAGCCAAAACACCCAGCTGGGAGTGGGGAGAAGTTGAGGAGCCGGGGAGGCTCCGGAGCCGGGGAAAGGCGGGTTCTCAGTGAGGCAGAAAAGCTGCACTTGCTCGGGATGAGCGAAAGCCCCAGGGACAGCCACCCACAGGCCGCAGTCTGCTGCTGCTGGGAGGCTGCGAGACAAAGCTTTGAATAGATTACAGCAGATAATTCATTATAGCAAAGTCTTCAGGCCCTTCAGCAAATCCCACTGGAAGCTGCCTGTTGCACGCAGGGAATTTGGGCTGCAAAGGGCATTTTTGGGGGTTCTCTGAAGGAAATTGCCTGCTGCACACAGGGAATTTGGGCTGCAAAGGGCATTTTTGGGGGTTCTCTGGGGGAAGCTGCCTGCTGCGCACAGGGAATTTGGGCTGCAGAGGGATTTTAGGGGCTCTCTGAAAGCTCTGTGTGCTGCTGCCAGATCAAACCTGAAGGATATTCCTGCTTACCCTGCCCAGCCCTTAATTGCTGTCATTTATTTCCCCCAAAACGCCTCTCGAGCGCTTTCCCTCAGACGCAGCCAGCCTGGAGCGCGTGTTAATCACCAGGATTAATGTTTATTGCTGCAGGAACACTTTGGGAAGGAAACCAGTTCTGCCTGGGTGTTTTGGGATGGGTGGTCAGCGCGTTTATGGACCAGGCTGCTTTAGCAGGAATCTGTTCCCCTCCTGGCTGCTCTGGACCCAGCTGTGCTGAGCTCACTAAACCGAGCTGCCTCGGCCTTTTCTGGAGCACAAACCCCTTCCCAGCCCATGACTCTTCCATGGAGGGCGCTTCCCTATCTCTTTTTCAGAAATGAGATTCACGAGCTACCTGGATCCTCTTTGCAGTTCGGGAAATAATTACTTTACGCAATATAATTTGCTTAAAACCATGACAGTTTTAACTATAGTTTAAGGCTAAATGACTGCTCAGCAAGACAGCTGGTAAAATTCACCCTGTAATAAGACTGCAGCAATGTAAACAAGCCCAGCCCATTTAGGGCTTTGAGTTAATATAGACGTCAAATACTCTCAATATCTCTAAATTTCCCAAACCATCAGGCATTTCCCTCCTTTGTAAATGTGTTTGTAATTGATCTCATCCTTTATCACCTAAACCCGCAACAAATGTCTGTCCTAAATCCATATAATTGATTATGTTTGAGCATAAATTAAATTAACCTTGGAGGAAACATCGTCTCGTTTGTTGGAGCACCACGGGCACCTGTGGCACAGGGAGCCAGGAGCTCCCGCTGCAGCACAGCTGGAGGGAATTCCAGGCCTGGCTCCTCCTCGCTTGGAATGTCGCCTTTTTCCAAAGAAAACACAGCCTGAAACAGCCAAAAATGGCAGTGCTTAACTTTCACTATAAAACATGCCTTGGGGATTTTCCCTCTGTTCTGTAGAGCTCTTGCAGGAGCTGTGCTTTGCTTAATTTTAAGATTTTATCGGAGGTTACTTTCTCATGCTCAGGAACTTGGAGAAGTCCAGCCAGGTAAAGTCGACACCAAACCAGGTGCAGGAGCTGTGCTTTGCTTAATTTTAAGATTTTATCGGAGGTTACTTTCTCATGCTCAGGAACTTGGAGAAGTCCAGCCAGGTAAAGTCGACACCAAACCAGGTTTAGGTGAGAGACCGAGTTTTTCCCCTCAAATGGTGATAATTTGAACAAAATTATGCTCAGGACCTGCCAAAACCCTGCTAGTCACTCCTTACGCTTTGCTTCAGTCCTTGTGAGAGTCTGAACCAGCCAGAAACCAGCCTGGTGGGCAGGTGAAAATTGTATTTATAGAGAAGCCGGGTCATATTCCTGAAGATGAAACCCCTGTGCAGCCTCCTGGCAGGCTGAGCACAGCCAGAGCATCCCAATTTCACTCACGAGCGGTAGGGAGGGATCTCAGGGGCCTGATGTCCTCTCTCCTGCTCAGTTAATAACCGCCATCCAATTGCAATTATGGCGATAAAGCTTAAAATTCATTTGCAGCCGCTTGAGTTGTGGTGATTTATTGTTGGGTAATTATCTTGCTGCAGTCTTGAGGATGGAATAATCGCCCTGATTTGCATAATCAAGGCATCAAAGTCTTCTAGAGCAGGGCTTGCTGTCAGCAGATGGGCCTGGTGTGTGTGGTAGCATCCCTCGGATTTTATGGCTCACGTGTCATCCAATCTTGTATCTCTTTGCCTATAGCACAAGTTTACTGTCTTCTACTAATTAAGTGTAATTCACGTTAATTTAGAGAGTTCTTTCTGTGCTGCTGTCAGCCTGCTGAAGGCAGAGGCAGCCCTGACCCACCTGTGTGGTTGAGGAGGAGCTGGGAGAGGCAAGATTTCATAAAAACACAGAAACTCAGGATGATTTTGGTTGGGAAGGACCTTTAAAATCACCTCGCTCCAGTTTCCCATGGCCAGGGACACCTTCCACAGGCCCATCCAACAGGATGGTTCCTCCCTTTAAATCAAATAACTCCAAAAAACCTCCCTTAAAACAGAGCTCTGGTGCCAGAGGGGTGGTCTGGATGCGCTCTTGTGAAGGATCCATAAAACCTGAGATCTTTCCTCTGGAAATGTGATTTCTGTGAGTGCAGGGTTCCAGCTTGTCATTAGATTAAAAACCACACACGTAAAAAAGGCTCGGAATTGTGTTTCAAACTGAAATTTTGACTTGACATTTCTGAGCCCTGTAACTCTGTGCCTTAAAAATGACACCAGCACTTTTCATCTGCCTTTAACGTCGGTTTCATACCAATAATTACCAGCACCGTGTAATTAGCTGAGTGTTCTGAAGCTCTGCCTGTCATCACAGAGATTGGGTGGCTCCCATGAAAGGGTGAACGTTGTTCATGGGCTCTTTTTTTGCCTGAAGTTCAAGTTTTCCATCCTTGGTTCACACGTTTGTTGGCAAAACCATCACATCTGAGGCAGAAATCAATAAAAATCCTTAAGTATCTCATCAGGGTTGTTTCGTCTGTATGATTTTAATGCAGGATGGAGAGAAGGAAAGTTATGTCTGAAAACTCAAATTCCTCGACTTTAGATATTTATCTGCAGCGCAGATTTTTGGTTTGAGCTCCATTTCAGATGCCCTGCGTGTGCTTCTGCCCATCTGTATTTGCCACTGACACCAACCCAGCAGGGCTCAGCGTCCTCATGCTCCAAAACTGCCAGAGAGCAGCAGAAATTGCCTCATTCCCGGCACTTCTGTGCCCTCACGGCTGAGCTCCTGAGTGTCTAATGAGGGCTGTGCTCTGAGAGGAAACCACCCTGCGACCTGGGTAATTCTGGGCAATAAATGGGGGAGAGGAGGGAAAAGGCAAACAACGGCAGGGCTTGACATGGAGTTAATGTCAATCCACTGCTTCCCTACGCAGTGAGAGCTGAACTCCCGAGTGTTCAGCTCGTTCTGTTTCCAAAGGACTTATCAGAGTAGTTCTTCTCCTGAAATCTCACTCTTAGACTGATCCTGAGAGGATTTTGTTCCCTTAAGTGGGTGGGGGGGGAAAAAGCGCAAACTACTTTTTTTTTTTTAAGTGTAATTTTTAATTGCGCTTCTAATTAGGGAGAAAAACTGTCACGGAAATTACATCTTTGAGCTGTCACACGCGGGAAGGTGAGCTTGGCACTTTGTTTTCTACTGTTAGTGCCTCTCCTTAGGACTGGGGTGGCTCTTTATCCATGGAGCATCCTGTTGTGCTGATGTAGCCTGGGAAAAGTCTGTGCTCGGGATCGGGGGATGCTCTGAGGGAGGGAAATTCAAAGCAAATTCCACAAATTGTGCCTTTTTTCCCACCTGGGCTGTTCGGATCTTGAGGAGAGGAAAGCTTCTTATTGTGGATCTGTGCTTGAAGGACCTTTGCGAGTGGAAATCTCCTCACCGTAACCAGCGCGTGCATCGGGGAGTCGGGATCGGGTTGGATTTGCAGCCTTTTCGTCTTCCCGGGGCACCCCCGAAGGGGTTACAGGGCTGGGATGCTCATCCCCGGCACACGCGCGCGCGTCTCCTCCGGGAGCCTGTGCAAAGTTCAGGAGGAGACTCACCTCTGTTTGCCCAGAGCTCGCCTGCCTCGAGGAGCCCGCGCCGCCCTCCCGGAGGAGCCGCTCGGCCCTCTTCAATAAAAGCAGGAAAGGTCAGCGCCGAATGCCTGATGAGCAGGGCTCTGCCCAGGGGACAGGAGCTGACTTTGGGGCTCCAACAGCCCCCAGACCTGGCTTTTCCCTAAGTTTCGCCGAAACTCCCAGTTAAACATTAAAACCCAGCTTATTCAGGGGAAAAAACATCTTCTCCAGAGCATTCCAACTCACTAATTCCTCCATTACCAGCAAAGGGTTGTTTCAGGAGTTGGTAAATCGGGTTTAAAAGGCAAATTGATGCTTGGAGATTATCTCCACTCCTGTTTTTTCCTTTTATTTTGAATTCATTTCAGGCTGAGCCGCGGAGCCTGCAGGATGTATCACTGCTGCAATCAGAATCCTTATTAAAAAAGAGCGGGATTGAGCTGCTAATTCCACAGAGCCATTCTGCAGCTCGCAGCTCACTTGTAATTTAGATTCAATCAGCAAATAAATATGATAACAGGCTGCTGTTTATTGAACCAACAGACAAGAAAGCTCTGTCTTTAGGAGCTGGTTGCAAAGCTGTGGGACTTGGCACGGCTCTTGTCTGGCTGGGGGCTGGAATTCGGGAAGCAGGAGATCCTTTTCATGGGTATTTCCAGGCATTTTCCCCGCGTGCCACCTCTTGTGCTGCCTGACCTTTTCACTTTGTTAACCAGACACCCATCCCTGCTTGCTTCTGCCCTGTCCTGTCACCCTGAGCCCGCCCTGGCTGTCAGACAGCCCCATCGATTCCAGTATCGATCCCCATTCCAATATGATTGCCAAAGAGTATTCCCAGTGCGGCTGTTCTGTGGCGAAGGGAACAAAGGAACTCTGGCAAACAAGGGTCTGTCACCAGCAAATCCAGCAGGATCTGCCTGGTCCTGGCTGGGTCTGAGCAGCTCTGGAACGCCCCAGCACAGAGTCCTGCCTCGAGTCTGTGCTCCTGCACCGAGGGAGGCACCCGGAGGCTCCTCTGTTCCCGCTCCAAACAACCCCCTGCAGATGCCAGGCAGGGAGAGAGGAGCTGGAACTGCCTCAGCGCTGCCAGAGTTTGCTGGGAGATGAGACGCCCTATTCCCACGTTTCTTGAGTTAAAATTTGCCCACATGTGGAGCCGGGGTGATTTTCAGCCATTGGTGACGGCTCAGGGCCTTCTCCTGCAGGTATCTGCCAAACAAATGCAAAAAGGCCCAGCAAAAGCAAGGACTTAGCCATGGAAAATGCTGTTTAACGAGTGGCTCTTGGGTTTGTCCGTGGGATACGGCACCGGCCTGCAGGATTGAGGCGGGGGAAGCTTTTCCTTGGCCTGTCGGTGGAGGGCTGATGTATCTCGAAGCAGGGTTGTTGCTATCCCTTCAAAATCATCCAATTTTCTGATCCCATTGCAGAGCAAGACTTTACATTCCACGTAAAGTTCATTCCACAGCTTCCACAATTCCCCTTTCCCACCTGCTCTGCTCCTCCTGGACATGGGTTTGCACACAGTCAAATAATAGTTGCCGATTGTTCCTTTTTCTCCAGTTGACTTTCCAACACCAGGGGGAAAAAAAATACAGAGATTTAGGGCAGGATGGGAAGGGAACTAATCACTTAAGACCTAATTAGCAAGGGGTTCTCACAGGGACATCCTCCCCGGGTAATTGCCGCTCATTTTCATCTGTGGATACAGGAAGACAAAATAGTTTTAGGGAGATTAATCAAGTCCCTGCAAAATCCTGCGAGGAGCACTCAGTGTTTGAGGGGGGAGGGTGGAAAGGAGGGATTTACAAAGGGTTCTGTAGAAGGATTTAAGGAAACAGATTTCCCCCAGTTTGGTTTGGGGCTTCTGGGGGATCTGCCTGCGGCGCCTCCTGCTCTGTGCCCACCGTGCAGGTGCAGATGCTGCAGAGTACAAGAGTCCCTGGTGCTACAAACCCATTTTCTCTTGGAATATCACAGAATCATCACCAGGACTGCTCCTGTGCTAGCAGGGACCACCCTTAAATGCCAAATAGAAGCAGTTTTCTGGCTATGCAGTGCCAGGACTACTGAGCCACCAGCAGCATCCAAACCATTCCTGTTTATTTACTGCTCTAACTCTCTTTAAAACCTTGAATTTGTGCTTTTTTTTTTCCCCTGCAGAACAGCCCCAGCAGTGCGAGAGCTGCACAAGGCATGTGTGCTCCTGCAGCTCATGACTCTAACCCTGTGAGTGACTTGTTCTGTTAGCATGATAAACACATGCTGGAGAGGAACAGCACTAATTATGACCCTGTCACCTTCATCAGCTCCCCACTAATTGTTTTGGCTTTTTTTAATCTCAGTGCTTGGAGATGAAACATGATGTTTGGTTCTGCAAAGGAGTTGAAAAGAAAAGAGAAGAAAGAATTGCATTTTAAAATAGAAGCATCAGGTAGATCTTTCTGTTGGATTTGAAATTCAAATGACAGAAATTATAACTTTTTTGTGTGTTATTAAAATAAGGCATGGGAGGTTTTTAGAGGACTTTTCTGGGACTGCCCATATCGAGTCTCAGTCCACTGCTTCAGCTTGGGTTGTGCTCTCATGATGCTCCCAGCCCAGGATCAGGGTTCTCTGTGTCACAACACAATAAAACTTCCCTAAATCTCTCCAGGTGTTGCCAGACAGCTCAGAAACCTCCCCAGTGATAACTCCCTTCCTCATTTTTTGAGGATTAAGGGTGATATCTCCTTATTATGGGCTCTGTGGATCTTGGGAGAATGAGGATTAGGATTCAAACCTGCAGCAAAAACAAACAAACAAACAAACAAACCAACAAACAAACCAACAAACAAACAAACAAACATATTTGTTCCTCTGGCTCTCCAAACTAGCAAGTGAATGAAGCAGAATCTGGATTTCTGCTGGGCATTGCCTGAGAGTGATGCACAGGTGTGAAGGACTGTGTCGGACCTACACACAAAACACTAAATATTTCACAAAATGAGAATCAGGACTAAGGTTTGGGAAAAATCTTCCCAGGTGCTCTTTCATCCCCTCACGAGGGGCAGATTCTGTCACTGCACCAAGAGCAGAATTAAACCTGCCAGTGGGAGCCACTATTGACTTCCATGGCTCAGAAACATTTTGACAATTAAGGTTTGTATGAAATAAGGGATCTTTGAAAACTCAGCAAGCCTTGCAGGTCGTTATTCCACCTGGGCAGAGCTCTTGAGGTGGAGAAGATTTTCAGCCACTTGAGAATGTTCCATTTCCAGTGATCCCAAAGCAGTGAGTGAGGCACAGCTCAGGTCTTGTCACAAACCTTCACACAAATGGGTTTTATTTTTCGTTCTACACCGGTCTCTGAAGGAGTGTTGGGAGAATTCCATGGATCTCACCCAGTGCTCCATCCTGTCCTCTGTGTCCTCACCCTTGGTAGTTGCTGAGTGTTGTTTTAATGTCTACATGTGCACCCCCACGTGCAAAGAGCAGCAGAGCAAAAAATATCAGTGCAGGACAAGGCTCTGCCCACGCCCAGGAGATCTGGGGTGGAAAATGACTTAAGTGGGGTGTGCAGGTCTTGGTACAAACACACACACGGAAAAACAGCAGAGGAAATGAAGCCCAATATATAAATATGAATGAAACACAAAACTGTGATCAGTCCAGGGCCTGATTTCCCATGGCTGCCCTGAGTAATTTCCACAAGCCGTTGTTTCAGCAGCCTGTGAAAGGAAATTGGCTGGGTAAGTGAGCTCGGGGTTGTTCCATTGTGCAGATTTCTGTTCCACCACATGTTTATAACCAAGAGCAAATGTCCAGGTCCGCCGAGCCGGGCTCTGTAAACACCTCTTGCTGGCCACTTTTGGAAATATTCCCCTTTCAGTGGAGGATAAAGGTGAGTGAGTGGAGAGAAGGAGAAGCTGTGTCCCTCCCCATCGATCCCACACTCCGGTGATCAGAGGCACAAAGAAGGTGTTGTGTGAAATATGGAATCAGAGAATGGTTTGGGATGGAAGGACCTTAAATAAATCCAATTCCACCCCCGCCAGGGGCAGGGAACTTTCCACTGGCCCAGGCTGCTCCATCCAGCCTGGCCTGGAATCTCTGCTGTGTCAGACCGAGCCTGGCTGGTTTTAGCTGCCCAAAGGAATATCAGGCTGCTGACCAGGAATTAGGAGCCGTGCCTCTGGATGTGGAGGGAGCATCAGCTCCCCCTGCGCCAGGCGGGTTGGGAGGCAGAGTCATGAATAAACATGATTTGCTCTTCGACTGACGCACGGCAATCAAAGGCAAACTCGTTTAGAGTTTGAAATCCGGACTTTAATTGCCAGCCCACGTTTACCTGGCTGTGTAGGCAGGAGGGAGAACTCTTCACCCAGCTGCATGGGGATGCTGGCTCTCGGGAGGGGAGGAATTGCTGGGAGCTGTTCTGGGAGGCTTCTTTTCATTTCCAGCTCAAAGCACAAGGACCGTCATTCCTCTTGCTTGGCACGGCAGGCACTGCACAGGTCATTAAATAGAGAAAAGACCCTTTACATCTGCAAAGTAATTAAACAGCAGCCATCCTCACGGCAGAGCTCAGCTCTCAGGCTTGTGGAGGGATGTTTATCCTGGTCATTTTATTTCTCAGCTTGAAAACGTTCAGATTATGCAGGGAAAACCAGGAGTGGGGAAAGAAAACAGTCATTCACGGTTTCTGGCTAATCCAGCCCAAACTGGTACAAACACCAAAAGCGAAGTTCCAGCAGGGCACTTTCCAGGGATCAGGGAGTGGTTTTCACACAGCCTGGTTGGATGCAGCTCCAGTAAATGAGAAAAATGAGTAAATGAGAAAAGGGCTTTTGCTCTGCATCATTTTTAGTAAAATCAATCCTCGCTCTCGACAAAGATCGAAGGAATCGAATCCGTATGGGGAGACACTGAGCCCTGGGGACCCAGATTAATTCCACTCACCTAATTCCCATGGCAGCATCAGCCCCACTCCGTGCCCATGGCACACGAGGCCTGGCCAGGCCATCTGCAGTTACACAACCTCATTCACCCGGCTGACGGCAGCCGCTTCTACATTTCCTATAACTTCTTTTTCATTGCCCTTGGCGGCCAACCAGCGAAGCAAACCAACAGTCCCCTGATTGATTCTCTCTGAATAACCCTGTTATTGTGTCCCTGCCCAAATCCAGGGCAGTGCCCTGAGCTGGGAAGCCACCTAAAGGTACAGGAGATATTCCATGATTTCAGATGAAGGGGGCTCAGCACCATTTTCACACCCACACTGGCAGTGTTCAATTTTTTTGCCAAACTTTCTGCCCCTCTCTGGGCATCACATCTTGGTGCTCTCTCAGGGACCACTGACCTTCCTTCCTCCTCACCTGGGCTTGGGCTGGCCAGGCTTTAGGACCAACATTATTTCTGAGGTCACAGATGATCATCACAGATCATCAGAGATGTTGATCCCCATGAAACAGCTCCCAATATCTACTAACGTTACAGTGAGTAAAAAATTAACTTTTGAAAAACTAACTTTTTAGTCATGCCCTGGACCTTTCTCTCTTTGGCTTTCTGTTGATGTTTGGGCAAAACATCTGAGCTGCCTCTTCTCCCAGCTTGCTTCCCTCTCCCTGCTGGCTCCTGGCAAATTGCTGTGGATCAGTTCAGCACCACGGGCGAGCCTGGCGGGGAGAGGGGAAGATTAATTGAAGACTTAATTTCTTCTCTTTTCATTTGATCAGCTAAGTGGGAGAGGCACGGGCCCTGCGCTCCTGAGGCCGTGTGGGCCATGAATCAGAGCCCGCAGCTGCCACAGGCTGGGTTTGTGTCAGGTTCCTGATGGTTCTGGAGCAAACAGTCCTGCAGGCAGAGCCCATCCATCACAGCCCTCCCGGGCACAGCTCCTCTGCCATCACTGCCCCAGGGACAGGGAAAAGGAGCTCAGAGAGAAGCGGGAAGGGTCAGGGGTTAGGAATGGCTCGGCAGGAGGGTGGGAGATTGGGACAGGTCTGAGGGAAGTTCTCCAAGGGGCAGCAGCCAGCTGGAGCCAGACGAGCCAAACTCGATGGCCAGACTGTCCTGGGAGCAGTAAATCAGCCAGAGAGAGCACGGCAGCAAAGAAATGAAATGTGCTCTCACACTCCTGCAGGAAAGCTGGAAAATGCCAGACCTGGGAGTGACCGGCAAACGGAGAAAGAGCTTTTCCTCCTCACCAGCCTGACATGGAGCTTCTCTTCCTGCCTTGGCATCACAGTTATTGCCTTGGTAGCACAATTCCATCCAGCTCTGGCCCCTCCAGGCTGCTGCAGATCCAAAGTCCTTTTTGCAGCTCAGTTCAGGGGCTTTGACCTGGTCAGAGCCACGATCGTCGCTTCCGTGTGCTACGGGAGGCTCCCACAGCCCGGGGCTTCCCTCGGTCTAGCCTGGAACCAGAAACCCTTAAACGTCCCCATTCAGCCACAGGAGCCTCGTTCTTCCCTTAGAAAGTTGGTGTTGATTTCCTTCTGCTTTTCACTGTTTTTATCTCGATTCCAGAGCCTGATGCATCACACGAAATATCTCGCTGGTGTTTGCCTGGAGACAGATGGAGGGGCAATGAGGAGGAGCGGAGAGGAGCCACCAGCAGCTTCCCTCGCCTTATTAATCTGCAATTAGTCACCAGCGTTTGACAAACTCCTGCCCGGGGGGTGCTCCTGCCTGGGGCTGGCTCTCCTAAAGGACACTGCCTGTAAATGGACGATTTTCAGCTTCTGCCAATTGCCCGGACCCTTCTGCATTCTGTATCCACTCCAGTGGTGCTAAAGGTTTATTTTAAACATTTATTTTTATTGCAGAGCCCAGGCCAGCCGGGATTAGCCCAGACAGACTGCAAACACACAGGCACTGCGTGCCCACCACATCCCCTCATAAACTGCAGCTCTCTGCAGCCCTTCTGCACTGGGGAGCGCACGGGCTGCTCCTGGGAAAAGGATTTCCCAAATATCTGTGGAAATCTGGCCACCCAGAGGCCCTGCCCAGTGACATTTTGCCCCCCTGGCCCTCCCTCCTGCTGCCCGTGGTGGATCGGTGATCTCTGCACCGGGCACTTCGCTGCAGAACCCTGCTGGAACTCCCAGGCAGCACGCCCAGCTTCCCTCCCTGTGGAAAAAGCAGGGACTCCAGGCAGGCTGAGAGCTGCCCGAGGCTTGCCTGGAGATCTGGAGGAATAACAGGGAGCAGAAAAACTTCATACTTCCAAATGTCAGGCGGCGTTTGTCTGAAACTCTTCCCGGCTGGGAGGAAATGAAGGGAGATGCAGCAGCGAGAGGGGAGAGGGGAATCCAGCGTGGGCGGGGGCCAGCCCGACCCTCTGCTCCTCATCCACAGGAACCACAGGGTGCTTGGGCAGTGCTGGAGCTCAACGCTGCCCACAGTAGACAACAATAAACTCTTACCACGGCGGTTCAGTGGCAGGGGGCTCGGGGAGGATGTGGCACACACTCACGGCGGGTTTCTCTGATTTCCCTTTAGTGTGCTGAGGAGTTTCATCTGTTTCCAAATGCGCGCAAGTGCCATCATCCCAGGAAATTTCTTTTTTAATTGGTTAAATCTTTGTGATTTTTTTTCCCCCTCAGGCTCTCCTGCAAATACACAGATCCATGTACAACAGGGTTTTAGTTTTCTGTGATAATGGCACGGAAAATTCTGTTTATGAGTCAAGCAAATATTATTATCCCAGCAGAAAGAATCCCAGGATGGGTCATCCCAGAGCACAAGATTGTGTCCAGATGCTCCTGGAATATCTCCAGTGAGGGAGGTTTGATGGAAACGCTCCCCATGGCTGTGTCTGCTGCAGGAACTGCCTCTGGGAGAGCCCAGCTCAGACAAAATCACGTTTGCTGCATTAGCCCGGCCGTGAATTCCAAACTGACACAAGGAAACGGCGCAGTTGGGAGCCCAGGTTTATTTTGTTTATTGTGAGTGGCTGGGATGGGATTTCCAGGCACCAGGGGTGCTTTCAGCAGGTGGATTTGCGTATGGAATGGGGTGGGATGGAACATCCTGCAAGGGGAGGAGAGCTGGTCCCTCTGTCACAGCAGTTCCCCACTCAGCCTCTTCACTTGTCCCTGCTCCCACCCCACAGCTGTGTCCGTCCCCATTTCCAGCTCTGATCTGTGGGTTTTTTCCTGCAGAAGGCTCTTTCAGGAGTTGCTCCGTGTCTCTGACCTCGCCGTGAGTGGGGATTCCCCCCGGGACTGTCTCTCTCCCCCATTTCCAGCTGTCCACAACGGGACAGATTTGCTGCCTCTGCCTTGCTGCGGTGTCCAGGCTGGGAGAAAACAAACCCACGGCAAACCAGGCCCTGGAAGGAGCCTGGAGGAGCTGAGGAGCTCCAGGAACACCGACCCCACGGGCTGGGAACTGCAGACAGACGCTGCCAAGCTCCAGATAAAATCATTTCACATAAACAAGATCCCTGCCACAAGGGCCCCAAATCCCACGCAGAGAGGACTTGAGAAGATTTTTTTTTTTAATCCTGTTTTTGCTCAGTTTAACTCCTCCCCAGCACTTTGATAGCGGTGACATGGAGACAAGCAAGTGTTTTATCGTTTTATCTCTTGGAAACCACTCACATCCTCCCTCACCTCCCTGCTCTGTCCACAAGCACCAGCCCCATTACACAGACGATTTATGTCTGTGCTTCTCAGCTTTAGGCTGCCAGCAACTTCGGGAGGGTTATTTGTCCTTAAGCACTTGTAATTCTTCCTCTGCAGGAGCATAATCAGTCATTATCAGCAGCAGTTTCAGACTCTAATCATAAAGCTGTTATTTCTGCTTAATCCTAACCTTGCTAAATATTAATTTGATGTTTAATCCCCCCGGTATCTGGCAATATTGGCCTGTTATTATTGTTGTTGTTGCCGTTATTTATGTGACAATGAAAAATCAGCACCGTAGGAGTCATATCCTTAATTATTTACCATTTATTTGCCAAATCTCAGTTGCTCTCTTGCCACCCTGCGTCCTGCAGTCTCTCAGGGCAGCGTCACCCAAAAGTGGTGGTGAAGGGGACCCGTGACACTTTTAAGGAGGAGGGGACGGGTACACCACAGACTCACTCTGCTTTTTTAATCCCTCCTCCATCCTTTAAAAAAAAAAAAAAAACAAACCAAGACTCAAACAAAACAGCTGCGAACCTGTTAAGCTCTCAAACACGAGGTGACAGTTTATCAAACACTGCAGACCTCACCTCGAGAGAAGTGACAGAGCCACTGCAGGAACTGTGTGGCAGGAGCAGTTATCAGTAATTAACCAGTAATTACCTGCTGGGATCAATACAGCCATTTCACAAGTGCAGCTTCAGAGCTGGGGAGGGAGCCGGTGCCAGCAGCTCCTGCGGGCTGGGTTTGACCAGGGGAATGCTGGGTTTGTCCTAAATCAGAGGCCAAGAGGCTCTTTTTGGTGCAGAGGTGCTCTGGAGGTGCAGCCTGGTCTGTACAGCTTGGAGAGAAGGGTGTGAGGGCCGAGCTGAGCCTGGTGAGGAGCAAAAATCCATCCCCAGGGACCCTGTGGGAGCTGCTGCTCCCGCCCTGACCCTCAGCATCCCCTCTGCTGCTGCTGTTGCTGAAGAGCTCCATCCCCGTGTGCCAGCCTGGCTATTGCTTCCACAACTGCAGCGACGAAAATTAACGCAGGAAACGCACGCGGGGACCCTCACATTTATTTGTACAGTAAAACTGCACATTGATTTTTACTGCAAAGCCGCGGTTTGTACCCGAGGCTGAGGGAGAGCAGCCAGGGCACGCCGGCGGGGGCTCTGCTGTCACTGCTGGGCAGCAGCTCCCGGCTGCTCTGGCAGACGAGGGTGACCAGCAGGGTGACCCCCAGAGCACCCAGAGACCAGCAGGGTGACACCCAGAGCACCCAGAGACCACCAGGGTGACACCCAGAGCACCCAGAGCACACCCAGGCTGTGCCACCACAGCTGGACATGGAAACCAGCACCGAGCCAGCTCCCTCCGCAGGAATTACTGCAGCCTTTGTTCTGTGATTACATGGGAGGAGGGTGCTTCTCAGCCAGAGAAAGAAAAAGCCCTCGCTCCCAGCACTGCCTAAATTTTCAATGTATAACTTTGAAAGCTTAATCATATTCCTCTCACAAAGCCTTATGGTTCATATATATTTGGGTTTTTGTTACTCTTTTGTATTCACCCTTTTCGCTGTCAATTTGAGCTTAATATTATTAAAATTGCTCTGGCTCGCTCTGCTTAAAATTCTGCAGTTACAGTGTTTTTTTGGGAGGAAGAAGTGCTAAGTCAAACGCTTTCTCCTATTTCTTGTTTGTCTTTAATGACTCATTAGATCATCACCTCTGAAATGAGGAAGCAATAAACCTGCTCTGAGGAAAGCCTTGCAGGGGCAGGCGGCTTTGGAGGCTCAGGGCTGTGCTTGGCTTCTGTGGGATGGGAGCTGGGCTTTTTTTGGGATGCAAATCCTCTCCAGAGGTGGTTCCTGAGGAGATGTCAAAGGGCACAGGCTGCAGTGGGTTAAAAACACCGTCCTGCTGCAGGGAGGGCCCGAATTTTGTGTTCATTGCAGGGCGAAGGGGATAAATCATCATTGGAGCCCCTCCACCTTGCCCAGGAGGGACCAAATTTGACTTTTAAAGGGAAAACTGGTGGGAAGGCAGCACTGGTGTCACTGGGGACGGGGGAACGGGGCCTCCTGCGCCCCTTTGGCACAGAACTCCGTGCGAGCTGGGGCTTCAGGCCTCGTGGAAATGTCTTTGTTTTTTTTTCTTTTCTTTTCCCCCAGAGGGTGACAACAGCAGCATCCCTGGCCCAGCAGCACCCCTGGCACAGCAGCTGCTGCCCTCTCCCTGCGGCACCGGGGACAGGGAGGCTGCGGGGAGCATGACAAACATCAGGAGCCTTTGTTGGCTGCCTCCCTTTCGCTCCTCGGCGATGGACAAAGCTCCCCGCAGCGAGAGGCGAGCGCGTTGGTGAGGAAAGGCAGCCCCGGCCCGCGGCGGCAGAGCCGGAGCGCAGCTGGAGCCCTGCCCGGGTGCCCGAGGGGTGCCCCAAATCCCTCCGTGCACCCCTGAGGGAACGAGCAGCTCCCAAAGGCGTTGGGGAGCGCGGATCAAGAACAGGTTTTCCCCTCCTTGCCCGCAAACGCGGGGCTGACTCATCCCCTCGCAGATGAGAAAGGCAGAAATCTCCCTGGCGCTGGGGAGGATGATGTTTGCTCGCACGTGCAAAGCACCTCTGTAATGCTGGGGTGTGCAAAGTGAGCTCTGGGCTCAAACACAGGAATTTTGTCCCAGTGCTGCGTTTGGGGTGAGTTATTGGCAAACTGCTCCTCAAAACTTGAGCGAGCGAGCGAGCGGGGACCGACGCTGCTGCCGTGGTGAGGATGTTGTGCTCGGGCTGCTGCGGGGCTCACAGCAGCCCAAACAAAAACCCCCATTCAGTGCTGGACGGACAGCGCTGCCCTCGGGTTTATCAGCGCCTAACGAGGCTGCAGCAGCGCACACAAGGCTCGAGTGAGTCGGGCTGAGTCACGGCCCTGAACGGCTGCAGAGCTCAAACTGCTGGAAAAGCCGGATTAATTAGTTAGAAGCTCCAGCCAGTTCATTATAGGTGTGTTAGCGTGGCACCTTTTGAGCTTTGCAGCTGCACCGAGAGTCGTACAGCTCTCTGGTTCAAAAAAAAAAAAAGGAAATAAATGTATCTGGATTGCCGGGATCTCCTAAAATACCTGCCTATCTTTGAGTCACAGATGGCAACTCTGCGAAGCCAAGCAGCTTCTGAGCACCGCACAAAAACTCTGCTGGGCCACAGAGGGTGGCACAATCCGGCCGGTCCCGAGGGCTCAGGGTCGTTGTTCTCCCGTTCAGGATCATTCTTGTTTTGTTGTGTCAAGCAAAGGTGGGGAAAAACCGTGGAAAGGGTTGGTGCTCACAGGTGTGTTCGGTTTCCTCCTTCGCTCAGCAGCTCTCGGAGCCATTGTCTAAGTCTGTTCCAGGAGGGTAAATCAGGCTGCTGTGCATCCCAGCTAATAAACGGGTACCGCAGCACTTCCTAAATGAAACCCTTTTTATTTTTCCCCCCTTTTCCAGTCGGCACGGGCTGTTCTGCAAGCCTGAGCATTCCCGAGCTGCAGGAAGCTGCTTGTCCCGAGGAAGGCTGTGCTCATCAAGGTGCTGCAGAAGTGAAACAGAAAGGAAAAAAGGGCATTTTTTTTGTTTGAGCTTTAGGTGATCCTCCAGGGAGGTATCGAGGCCGCTGCTTTAAGGGGGTGAGGAACTCCCCTGCGTGAATTAATGGGAGGAAATAAATAAGGAAGCTGAAGGAAAGGTTATTTTGGAACTTTACTCCCCTGAATGTCGTGCCTTGCAGCATTGCTGGTGGTAAACGCTGGCATAAGGGGAGTTATTTCTCTGTCAAGATGCCTTCAAGATGTTTCACTTTGCAGCCTGGAGAAATGCAGAGAATTCCAGGCGGGAAAGGGTTTCCTGGTGCTAAAGGAGGTGTCAGGGTGTGAAGGGGACAAGGGAGAGCTGCTTGGGAGGCTTGGCCTGGGCAGGAGCTTCTCTGAAGTGCTTTTCTCTTTAACCGAATCTATATTTTCTAATAGCTTTTCATAATTCTGTAATCGCAGGCAGCATATTTATTTACATAAGTAGTGGCTGTAATTACAGAGAATGAAAATGTGTAATTATTTAATTAGGATCCATAATGAGGCTGTGCGAGGGAGCTTGGAGGCAGATGTTTTGGGTTAGCAGCACTGGCCAAGACTTTGTGCTGTGTCGAGGAGGGGAAGAAAGTCAGGAGGATGCAGCCAGGAGCTGAGCACAGGAAAAACGCTGCTGCTGGTGGGGAAATCTTTATTCCTGTCCCGAAGAAGGAGGTTGGGTTTGGCAGCCTCTCACTCGAATATCTCGCTTCAAAGACTGGCAGGAATATCCTGCTACTCCTGGATTCGCCTTTTCCCGGCTGAGGGAGAAGCCGCTGAGCTGAACTATGACAGATTTCCCGGGAATGCTGGCAGCTTAAGTGCCCGGGGAGAGCGGTGCCTCCCCTTGAGAGCACGGAGTTAATTTTATCAGGTGTTTAGCAGCCTCGAAAGAGCACCCAGAGACCTGTAGATCTTGGCAGGTGGAGAGCTTCCTGGCAGGACCGTGACTGCAGCTCCATTTTCTACCTCGCAGAGCCAAAGCCCTGCCGGGGATGTGTCCCCAGGGAAGCGCAGGAAGGCTCTCCAAAGGCAATGCTTCTCGAGGAAGAGCCAGAAAGGGAAAATCCTGCTGCCCTTGACGTGGATTTCAGTGCCCCCTCCAGGAGCAGGGAGTGAAAGAAATCAAACCCGGCGCCTGTTTGACTGCTGTTGCACAGCTGGGGTGAAATGCTGGGAGAAACACCCCCAGGAGAGAGCAGGGCAGGGGTTCGGGGAGAGCGTCTGCCGGGGGCTACGCCAGCGGGGCTCAGCTGCTGCCCCCGACCCACCAGGTCACTGAGGTAAGCCCAGCATGCCCAGCCTGCTCTAGAGCCTTTGTTCCTTGGACAAACCCCAGCTGAACCCCTCCCTTTGATCCCCTGGGACAGCCTCTTTCATGGTACTGAGTCCTTTTTTTTGTTTCCTTTTTTATTTCTTTTATTAGATCCACCAGAAATGGGGCAAGGACAGACTCCCCAGACCAACACTCTGCCCTTCCCACAAGTGAGAAACAGCCCAGGCCTGGCTCCTCCCGTGTCACTGTAACCCAAGGAGACTCCCAGACGTGCCCAGTAGAAATAGTTTATTAAAGAAAGTAGGAAATTACAATTCTGTGAACAATGGACAGGGGAGAAGTGTTTTTCAAAACAGATGCTTTTTGGTGGCTGTGTTTAAAGGGGCTGGGGATCCTGCGAGATGCCAGCGTGCTGGGAACACTTGGAAGAGGGAAAAACAAAACCAGAAGGGTTCTGCAAGGACTGGGGTGAGAGGAGAGCCTCAGCCCCTGCACAAACACTTGGAACAAAAGTGCCAAGGACGAGGAGACAACAGGAGACAACAGATTAAAACATTAAACTGTGACTGAAAATCTTCTAAGCCCTACAGGGCAGGAAGGATCAAACATAGCCTTTTGTGACTTAAAAGACAATGCTGTGAGTGTACCTTTCATTCCCTTTTTATATTGGTTTTTCATTATTCTCTAATTATGTCTCTCATTATTCTTAAAGGACAGAAAATGTAACACCAGAACGACACCAGAATTACCCAGTTCACACCCAACAAAAACATAAAGGAAGGAGCTGAAATGGCTTCTGCAGTTGGGAAAGTGAGATTGAAAAGTTCTAAGTCAGTTTGAAGGTATTTTCCATGAGAAATAAGAGGATTTTCCTCCTTGTGAGAAGTCCTGTGATCAACGGTTCATTCAGCACAGGATCTCCCTTCCCCACGTGCCCCCCTAAACTGTCTCTCCCCTAAGGTCTGCTCCTCAGGGGAACCTGAGCTGGGACAGTCTGGCACTTCCAGGAGGGATATGCAGAGCTCTCCCAGTCCGTGGGTTCCACGTGTGCCTTGAGGGACAGAGGAGGTCACGGAGGGGCTGCGGGTGCCCTGACACAGAACTGCACACGAGAGTCACAGCCGAGCACAGGAACGCCCCCGCAGTGCCCTGAGCCGAGGTTACACAGCCACTGAGCCAGGAAAGGCTCCTTCCCCCCAGCCCAGCTCCAGGGAGCACCTACCCAGTTCCCAAGTTTCCCAGACCAGCACAAATAAGAAAGGTGCAACCAAAAAGATGTGACAGTGTCAGCTGGCTCCGCAGCACCACCAGGGGCAGGGGCAGGCCCAACCCGGGGTCACTTGACCTTGGCCAGGGCTGCCGCTCTCCTCTCCGTGTTCTGGAACAAGGCCCGGATCAGACTCTTCACCTCGGCTGCTGAGAACTGCTCTGCCAGAGGCCCCTTCCCGTCTGCCCACCTGGATGGGAGACAGGGAGAGCTGCATTTCACCCAGAAATTCACCAGCTGCCCAGAAACGGCACCTCCAGCCAGCCTGCAAGGACCTGTGCCAGCGTCAGCAAGGCAGGTACGCGAGTGCAGGATTGTTCAGCCAGGTACACAAAGGTGTGAGGTGATTTCCGCACTCAGAACCTTTTCCTTCTCCTAAATAAGACTAGAGCCTGCCTGCAAAACTCCCATTTGCCTCCTCCACAACGCAAAGAAGTGGTTTATGAACTTGTGGAAGTAGAGTTGGGAAGCTTTGGTGACGTAGATGTTTCCAAGAGCGCGGCAGGAGCTGCTTTCCCTGTCCCTTCCTGGTTTTACCTGCTGGGGACAGGGTGTTCTCCTGCCTTTCAGTGCTCTCTGGGAGGCAGCTGGGAGCAGGGAATGCCCAGCTGCTGACAACTCACGCCATCTAAGGTAACAGAAGTAATGATGCAAATCTTTATGGATAATGCAGATGAATTCCCCATTGCAAGGCAAAAGGAGCAAGAAAAAAGCACTCAGGTGCAAGGGCAGCAGCAGGCAAAATGCTCCCTGCGAAGTATTCCTGAACTTGGACAAGCCAAGGGGATGCACAAAGTGTGCTTTGGATCTCTCATGGCACCTGGTTTTTTGCCATTTTGCTTTTTTCTTCAGGAAAGAAATACATGAGCAAATTTTAAATGGGCTGTGAAGGCCCAGCCACAACCAGGAGCTGATCCTGACCCTCGTGAGCAGTTTCTGCCTCTCCTCTGAACCCCAGCTCCCTGGCACAGGTCTGGAGAAGCAGCTGGGAAGGAAAACACCCACCGATCCACGATTTCTTGGAGGTTGGCCCGCAGGACGATCATCAGCTCCGTGAACGTCATCCACTTCTGCACATAGACTGGGACTTCCTCCTGGTACTTCTTATTTTTGTCTTCTTCGAGCAGAGGGGTGAAAACTTGGGGTCCCTCATCCACCATGATCTTGCAGAGTGAGTACAGCCTGTCTGCACCCTCTGCAGAGATATCCTGGAGTGGGGAGAACACCAACAGAGGAGAAGCGAGGTTTATTTCTGGAGTGCCAAGCGAGATGAAAAATTGGGATTGTGAGTATTTCCCTTGGACACATGATTACAATTTACAATTACAATTTACCCAAGTGAACCGCTCCCCTGAAACGTCATTTTGGGGAGAGTTTCTGGAGGTGACCAAAGCTGTCCCCAGCACCCCCGTGGCTGTTACCTCCAGGGCAGTGATCCTGGTGACAATCTCTGCCAGGGCTGTGTTCAGGAGGGTCCCCATGGCCTTGCAGTACACGTGCACAGGGAGCACATCCTGCCACACCGTGCCCAGCCCCTTCAGCTGATGCAGCACCTGCAAGGCAAGAGCTGAGGGTGACACCAGGAACACCCCTGGGAAAGGCCCCAGGGGACCAGGCGAGTTCAAATGGGGAGACACAAGGAGCAATCCTGCTAAAGACATGGCCCAGCACAAAAAACCCCAAACCATCACATCAGAAAATGGCAGCTCCACAGCTCTCAGGACTGAGATTGCACGGTGCACCCTCCCCACGACACCTGCAGGCACTGGGATGTTCTTTCTCTGCCATCCTTACCTGCTTTATGGATTTATTTGCTGCATGGTAACTCTCATCGTCATCCATATTGGAAAAATTCCTGGCACTCCAGAGCCTGTCCAGGACTCCCTGCTTCTGCACTTGCATCTGAGCCAGAAAACACTCCATCCCTTCAGCAGCAAAACAAGCAGAGAGAAGCAATTAAGCAATTACTAAATTTGCTCTGCCTATTTATGACTGTAAGTGCTGAATAATGAACTTGCTGTAATGTTTTATTTTTAACCAAATTTCCAGTCTCCAAACAATCTCCCAGAGCCAGTTTAACCAGTGAGCTCTTGTGCAGCTTGCATTGCTACAGCACTGCTGGAAAAAAGAGCAGAGTAGCAGAACAAACCGAGGATGACTCCTGTTAGCTCACACAAACTTATCTCTGAATTCATTTCTATAGAAAAACTAATGAAAATACCAAAGGACTGAGCAGCAGATCCCAAAACACAGTGCTACATCTAGCTGGATACTGAACTGCTCTTGGGACTCAGTTCAGCACAAGGAGACACGGGTTTCAAAGTGCCAAAACTTCCTAATTCAGAAAATGCCACCTGTCCAAAAATACCAACCCACTGCTCGCGCTGAGCGAGCAGCCCCACCTCCAGGAAACCATTCAGCAGCAACTGCCAGGGTTAATTCCCACATGATCCACGAGCAGATTTCCAGAGGGGAAGGTGGGAAGTTACCCAGCTTCCTGAAGTCAGGCACGACGTCCACGAAGGTGCCCCCGCAGTCGCCCAGCAGCGCGCCGAGGTAGCGGAACTGGTGGCCCAGGGTGAGCAGGTGGTGGGCGATGAACATGCAGTTGTTGTAGTGGATGGCAGCCAGCTGGGGCAGCTTCTGCAGGTTCTCCCTGGCCCAGCATGAAGGGAAAAGGAAGAAATGGGTTTATTTGGGGCTGGTTCGGTTAGAAAAATGCTTCCATCTACCCTAGAGAAACGCACGGTGCGTCAGCAGATGGTGCTGGCAAGGCCTAACTGGCATCAGAATAAAAACATTTAACCTCTCACATGCCCACAGGAACTGGCAGGAAAAGAAATGGCACCGAGGCGTTTGAACCCTGTGCTACCCCACACTGTTTCCAGCCATGGACTTTCAAACAGGAATATATTTTGTTACAGCAAAGTTATGGTGAGGAAAAGGGAGAGAAGTTCTCCGACAGGATTGTGACCTTTCCACCTTCATTGCTGCTCTTTTTTTGCAGAAAAAACATCATGAAAAATCTGTGCGTTGGACCTGGGGTCAGAGTTACGTGGCTGGAAACAAATACAGCTGTGTGAGAACCTCACCCACACCCCTGATCATAAGATTGACAATGCAGAAACTCTCCAGCACTGGCTTTGCACAGGTGTGGCTTAATCATAGACTGAATATTTGACTTTGCTGATGGAGCCCCCAGCAGTAGTGGACAAGTGGGACTGTTCCAACAGCATTATTGCCCCTCAGAACAGGAAATAGGGACACGCTCACCTGTGGTATTTGGGCACTACCTCACAGAAGACATAGAAGATGTCCCGGACGCAGCTGCAGAGCTGCAGACAGCTGTAAGGGAAAGAGGGCTCATGTCAGCCTGCCATTAATGTCCTGCTCACAGCTAACCCTCAGCCTGCCCCAGAACAAGGTGTTATGAGCGGGGAAGCACTGGCACAAAGAGGAGATTGTCAGGATCAGCAGCAGCACTGTCAACACCCTGGGAATCTCACAAAGGCTGTGGTGACCTCAAGGCTCAGTGTGGAAGGGAGACAGCGAAGCCCCAGAACAAAGGGGCACTGTCCCTGCCCCTCCAGGTGCAGACCTGCTCCGTAACTGCCCCCGGAGGCCTCCACATAAAAATGCACTTTTCTATTACCTCCCTACTAAAATTATCTCGAGTTTCATTGCCGGGGGGAAAAAGGCAACAGTACCAGAACTTGGTGCTGGTTTTGGCCTCCTCCATTGTGCTGTAAGCCAGCTCCACAAGCTGCTGCACGGAGCAGCTGATGCGGCAGGTGGGCAGGGACAGGGTGCACCGGCTCAGGCTGCTCTCACTGCCCAAATTCACAGTCCCACTGTCCAGCAGGATGGAGGGTCTGTGCGTTTTTGGGTGGTCTCCTGACCCAGGACTGGGGAGCTCTGGTATGGCCATGCTGGAGTCAGGTGTGACCTAAGAGAAAACATGAGAGAGGGGTAACAGAATTTAGAGCTCAGAAAGGAGAATCTGCAAGATTAAAAAGCACTGAATGGCAGAGATTTAAGACTCAAGATAAACGCAAGACTGCAGCACTATTAGAAAACATTTAGAGATTGTTTTCCAGATGGAGAAGCTGCGTGAGGCATCCCCAGTCACCTTCACAGTGTTGTGTATTTCTGAGGTCATCAGCTTCCTGGCTGCCCTGATCAAATCCTGGCACTTCTTGTTGGCAAAGTGGAAATTGACGTTGCAGGCATATTTCATCAAGGCAGTCTTGTCCTGCTTCAAAAACTCTATCTCCTTCAGGGCTTTCTCAAATTCCTTTGTGGACTCGATCACCTGAGGGGAGCAGAAATGTTCTGTGTTAGCACAGCCTCCCAAAATCACAGAACGAGTTGAAATCGGGTATCAAAGCCGAAAACAAAGGATGAACGAGGCTTTGGAGGGCATTGACCACTGGAATGACACCACACCGGGGTGCCTGGGCTCTGTGTTCAAGCCTGAGGGGGGTTTTGGGACCCACCTCTTTGTACTGCTCCAGCTGGCTGCTGCTGGTTGGGACGGAGTGCACCAGGCAGCTGTGGATGAGGCAGTCTGAGAGCTCCTCCCAGAGGAGCTCCCCCAGCAGCTCTGCCAGGGTGACCCTGCCGTCCTTCCCGCCTTTCCCAGGCTCCTCCAGAGGCACGTCTGCATCCCAGAGAAGAAAAATGGATTTTAGTACAGCTGCTTCCGGGACCAGACCCTCCCTCAGTTCAAACGCCTTTCCTCCTTCATTTTCCTTGCACATCATGCTGATTAACAATCTGATAATTCTAGAAAACTCTCATTAAATGAACAAGGTACTGATCACAACTAATTCCAAAAGAGACGAACTACCTACTTAGCAGGTTTTTGTGCAGAACTTCAAAAATCAGCTTGATCTTGTCAAACACCTTCATAGGAGAGGACTCGTCCAAGACAAGCTCCTGGGACCTAAACCTCAGGATGAACACATCCAGCTGTTCCTCTGTGACTGGCTCCAGAGATGGGTGTGAGATCAGCGGCTTCAGGATGTATTCCATCAACAACTGGCCTGAGGAAAGGGAAAAACAGAGATTTTCCACCAGCAGACTGCTCCAGTGAGGTCCAGCCCTGGCTATTCTGGATTTAGAGACTGCAAGAAGTGGAAGGAACACCCCCTCCATCAGCTCTATCAGGGAGTTACTCATGAGGTAAGACTCTTTAAGCATCAGACCATGAAACCAGAGAGTCATGGATCAAAAGCACACTGAATTGTCAGGAAAGGACACATAATTCCAGGTAAATACTGGGATAAATGTTTTCCTATAAGAGCCACAGCATTTCATGCTAAAACACGTGAACTATCCACCCGAGCTACCGGGGCTGTTTCTGGGGCCTGTCTTACCAAACTCTTTGAGCTTGTGGTGCAGCTCTCCCAGGACAGCCAAGGCCTGCAGCACGGCGGCGACGGGCGGGGCAGCGGCGTCCTCGCCCTGGGCCGGCCCCGTGTGCAAGTGCAGCTCCGAGAGCACCGCGTCCTCCAGGCTGCTGCTGCCTGCACACAAACCACACCCCCGGCTGTCACAGCGTCCCGGCAGAAGCCACTGCAGCCAGCCGAGGCGAAGATCTACCCCTCCCCAGAGCAAAAGCTCGTCTGACCCCCTCAGCCCAACAGCTTCGCTGCACGTCCCATCCTGCAGGTGGAAACAGGGGCGAAAAGAGGCAGAGAAAAGAGAGGAAAACCCATGAGCACCTTTGGAATGGGGAAGCTTCCACACAATCAGCTTCTGCCACTCCTTCCCGAGCTGGTAGATCATGTTCTGCTCCTGCACGGTGAGCTCCTTGCGCAGGGCCCTCGGGATCCTCAGCTCGAAGCCGCGGTGGGATTCCACGTTCCTGAGGCTGCTCCGTGCCTGGTGGGGGACAGCAAAGCCAGCTCGGGTCAGTGCTGCCCCTGCCAGGGAAAACCATCCTCTGCAACTCACTCAGTGCATTGATCTGCACTGCCAAGGGGTCACTGTTACCTTTTCCAGCCGCTGAGCTGCTGGCATGTACTTCTCTTCCAGCAGCGCCGTGCTGGACTCCTTCATAGCTGTATCAAACTGCAACAGCCAAACACACACGGGTGTCACTGCAGCTCTGCTCCCACACTGCAATCTGTAGGCTACAGCCCCTTATTCCAAAGAGAAGCCCAGAATAATATCTCAGACTGAGGAGCAGGACTTTTTGCTCCACCTCCTCACCTCCTGCAGTTTTTTCAGGACGCTCAGGACCACTGAGTCCCTCTCCAGCTGCTGCTTCAGCTCTGTGAACTCAGTAAAAGCGACATTTAGATCTTGCTGGACCTAAAATAACAACGTTTTTCAGTTCATTGGCAGCATTTGTTAGCACACACATTTTCCTTTTACTTTAAATTTCATTTTTTATTTATTTCTGTTCATAGAACAATTTGGTGAGGAGGAAAAAAATCTCCATCCTTTTTTTTCCTGTGTCACAACCCCTGCCACAGCCAAGGCTGGTCCTTCCCTCTGAAGGACACGGTGACAGGCTTTTCTACCTACACAGGAGTGACAATCCCTTAATGACAGCTCCTAATGTACACCCTGGTGCCACCTCAAGGCATTCTTCAGGGCTGATACCACCCAGGGATCTTAGTCACAGAATCACACAATCTCCTGAGCTGGAAGGGACCCCCAGGACCATCGAGTCCTGCCACCCACCCCAAAATCCCACCGTGAAAGTGCTGTCCGGACACTCCTTGAGCTCCAGCACCTTTGGGCCCGTGCCCTCCTCCCCCAAACCCGTCCCAACACTCCGTGCTGGGGTGGGGCTCCAGATTTGGGATGAAACGGAGCGGAACGTCCCCCCGGGAGTCACCTCGTTCTCGATGGCCGCCTTGAGCAGGTCGATGTCCATGCACAGCCCCTCCACCTCTGCCACCAGGTCCTCTCTGTTCTGCACGCTGGGCAGGAACTCGCTGTATTTGCTGTTCATCATGGTCCACACCTCTTCCTACGGACAGCGAGCGGCGCGACAGCGTCACCGCGCGGGGAGCAGGGCAGGGCCGCGGGGAGCAGAGAGAGCCCGACAGGGCTGGGGCGCCGCGGGAGGAACCAGCGCTGGGC
>WEIT01028023.1:783663-796964 GCA_013389985.1 Dryoscopus gambensis | reverse complement strand
CTGGGCGCTGCTGGCCGGCCTGGCCGCGGCCAGCTGGGGCGTCCGGGGTGAGCCTGCGGGTGTGGGGTCAGCGGCCGGACGCTTGGCCGTGGTCCCTGGAGGTGCTGGGAGGGTGCTGGCAAGGAGCCCCGCGGCTTGGTGGGGTTTTGCACCAGAGAATGAGGTTTGGAATGTCGATGGGGAAAAGGGAAATCGGTGCAACAAGGATGGGAGAGTCTGCTTTTCCCAGGGCTTTTTTTTTTTGGGACAGCCTGATGTGATGCTTCATCCCCGTAAGGAGCTCCGAGCTCTGCAGCGCTGTCAGTAACTCAGAGGTGAAGCTCTCCGCTCTCTTTTCCTTCCACAGGGCAGGATATATTCGTGAAGGAATTCAGTGGAAGGGTGTTCTTGGAATGTGGGCCAGAACAAGACAAGAAAAACGTCATATGGTGGAAAGATGGGAACACCGTTGGAAACAAAACAAAACTGGACCTGAGCTCAATTTATGACGATCCCAGGGGCCTCTACACGTGTGAAATAGACGGCAAAAGGAAAAGCCTCCAGGTGCACTATCGCAGTAAGTGTTGCACTCCTGCTTTTCTAGAGCCAGAACTGCTTGGAGTTTTCACCCAGGCAAAGTCTTGAGGGAATTTCCCCTTGTCTGGGGGTGTCTCCTCCAGTTTGCTGCAGGTTCCTCTGCGCACAGTGGTGTCACTGTGACAGCTTTGCAGCCTTATTCAGTGCCGTGACCTGCCTCTCTGGCCCTGCCCTGGGTGTGGGGGACATGTGGCAGCTTGTGCCACTGCCCTGGGTCGCACGGCAAACCCAGCTGGTCTCTGTTGGCCTGGGACTGGGGCCTGGAGTGGCAGAGCTGGCTGAGCACTCTGGATGTGCCCCTGCTCTCAGTGTCCTTTTGGGCTTCCAGTGTGCCAGAACTGCATCGAAGTGGACGCTCCCACCATCTCGGGCATTGTCATCGCAGACCTTGTGGCCACGCTGTTCCTGGCAGTGGCCGTGTACTGCATCACTGGCCACGACAGGGGACACACGTCACGAGGTGAGGGACGGGAGAGCTCCGAGGGCTGTGCCTGGGCACCTCTGGGGGCCGTGTGTGGTGCCCCGGGGCTGCAGCCAGCTCTTGGGTTTGTTTGTAAACGTTCCCCACATTGCCCATGGCTCCCCTGATCCTTGACCTTGACCGTCTTTCTTCCTTCAGCTTCTGACAGGCAGAACCTGATTGCCAACGAGCTCTACCAGGTGAGTGTGGGGGCACCTTCAGCACCTCGCTGTGGAGAGGATCTTCCCAAAAGCTAGCCCAGCTCCCCCTCCCAGGGCTGGGCAGGCACGGTTTTGGCTCACATCCCCTTTTTCCCCCCTGCCAGCCCCTCGGAGAGCGGGAGGATGGGCAGTACAGCCGGCTGGCTCCTGCCCGCGCCCGCAAGTGAAGTGGGAAGACTCTGAGACCCCGTGAGTGCCTTCACCAGCGCGCTGGTTTTGCTTGGAGGCCCCTCCAGGATGGGCTGCTTGTAGCACTGTGCTCCTTCCGTGACCTCTTGCACTTCTGTATTCCTGTCAATAAAGATGAGCCTGTCCCACAGCCTCCCTGCTCCATCCGTTGTGTCCAGGTGCTGGGGAGGGCGCACACGGGATGGGATTTGGTGGCTGGGAAGGTGCACATGGGGCAGGATTTGGTCCCTGGCAAGGCCAGGTCTCCGCTCCCCAGCCCCGAGCAGAAACTGCTCATGTGGTCCGAGTCCCCAAAATGGGACACAGACACCAGGCAGGGCCAGCCAGCATCACCTCACCCTTGGAAGGACAAAGAAATATTCCTTTGGTGCAGGTAAGCACGGAGGCAGAGTTGTCACTGGGTGGGTGCTGGTCCTGCTGAGACAAGGAACGTGTGGGATGGTACTGGCTGGGGCAAACCTGTACATTGATGTACCCCAAAAATGGTGGTAGAAGCACTGGGGTGTAGCAAAACTTAAGTTTTTTGAAGCAAAATCTAGGCCTTGTACACTCAGGGCGGTCCAAGCTTCTCCCGCCCCACTCCCAGGTGGGAATGTCCTGCACGGCTGGGCTGGGCAGGCGTCCCTGCAGCAGTGCTGGTTTGCAGGAGGTGGGAACGTGGCCCTGGGCGGTTTTGGAGCTGCCGGGGGTTAGCGCTGTGTGCACCTCGCCATCCCCCTGCTCGGGGAGCAGGGCCTGTTGTGGTAAATGAACGCAGCTGTGCCTCTCAACCGCATCCTGCGGGCGCGGCTCTGCCCCGGAGCTGCTGCCTGAGCCGCCCCCAGCCCCTGCTCCGCTGCTGCTTCCTCTGCTCAGAGCTGCTGCTCTGCTCAGCAACAAACGGGGCTGGCTCAGCCTGGCTTCGACCTGAAACCTTCCCAGGCATCAAAACAACCCACGGGCCCTTCTCAACCCGTGCCATTGCTGCCGGGCCGTTTGGGGGTTTTTACTGACTGCCTCTGCTCCTTTGGCTGCAAGTGAAGGTCAGGCTGTGGAGGTGAGAGCAGGATGAGGGCAGAGGCAAATCCCGCCGAGAAGGACCCGCTCTCAGCCCCGGGGAGCCACTGGGAGCAAGTGGAGCCACTCAGGGCAGAAATTAAATTGGAGGGAAAACCAACTGGAACAGAGAGAAGTGTGAGGGGAAAAGGAGACCAGGAAGCACCAGTGAGGCTGCAGTCCTTTAATGAGAAGGAAAACTCCTCTTGCCAATGTGCTCATTTCTGTTCCCTGATGGCAAACCCAAGCACGCCCCGGGGTGGGACAGCGTGTCCCTGTCCTGTGGCCACCTGGCTCATCCCGAAATGCCAGGGCCTCAGCAGAGAGCTGGGAACAAGCTGGGCGGAAGCGTTTAGCCCCGGTGCTGCTGGCTTCCAGCCAGGAATTTCAGAAGCCCCTGGATTCCAGGCCTGCATACACCTCCCGCTGGCCTTTCCGGATGGGCTGTGGGGACAGCAGAGATCAGGAATCCTTACCTGAGCCTGCACAATATGTGCAGAAAGGCACAACAGAGCGGGGGCAGTGCACGGGGAGGTGCGGTTCTGCCTCCAAATAAACCCCTGTGGCAGCACCAGGAAAAGGGGCTGCACCCTCGCCACCTTTGTCCTCCACTGCCAGGAAAATGTGGAGCTTGACTGGATGCTTCCTCAAGGACAAATGACCTGGCTCTCAGCCCCAGCCCCAGCCCTGGCTATCCCTCCCCAGCCAGCAGGGATGGAAAGCACAGGGACAGTTCTCACCTCATAGTCCGGGTTTGGGACAGGGGGAGGACGCTGCATCTTCGGACCTGAAACAGAGGCACAGAGAGGGGGAATCCTTGGGGATTCCTGTCACGAGGGACTTCCAGGATGATCCTGGGGCCAGGCACACCATGGGTCAGCTCCCATGGCTTTATTCTGAGCTCTTGAAGAGGCAACTGCTGCCAGGAGCTGGAGGGTTGGCTCCAGCAAGCAGCCTGGGAAATGGGTTCCTGTGTGCAGGGAGCCTTTGGCACAGCAGCCACTCCCATCCCTGCACAAAGGCAGCCTGGAGAACACAGGTGGGAAGCAGGAGCATTGTTTGGAAGCTCGTGGAGAGTTTGGAAGCTCCGTCACGCAGTGGGGATGAGGGATTCACCGGGTGCTCAGCGGATGTCGCGGGGAGCACGGGGGTCCGGAGTGGCTCTTACCTCGTGGCCGACTGTCCCCGCCAGCGCTGGCTCGTCCCTTCCTGCCTTTGCTGAAGTAATAGACCAGGATCAGCACGCCCAGGGTGATGAGAAGGTCTGCAGTGATGATCCCTGCCACGGTCAGGGCATCCAGCTCCTCGCAGTTGGCGCACACTGCAGGGGATGAGGGGAGGGGGCGATGCTCAGAGCCAGGGGGAGCCCAGGCCCCGCTCGCTGGGTGCTGGCACAGGGCTACAGGCAGGTGGGAAGGGGAAAAGGGCAAACCAAAAGGAAAGGGGAGATTCCTTCTGCCAAAAACGGGCTCTCGGACTCTTACTGCCCGCACAGAGCGGGAAGGGGCTCGGCAGCACCACGTTCACCCACCCCAGCACTGAAAATCAACTCTCAGCTCCCAAAACGTGCCGCTGGAATGTGCAGGCTGAGGGGTCTGCACTCACCTCTGGCATTCAGGTACAGGTCACGGTTCTTATCACCACGGGAACAGCTCACATTGACAGGAGTGCTGTCATGGTCCTTTATTATGAACTTCCTCTCCTCACTGTCCTGACTTCTCTGTGGCTTCCACTCGATGCCCTCATCACNAACAGAAAATAAGGAGTGTTAAAAAAATCATCTCACGATTGCCTCGCTGCTTGGTGCTGCCAAAAATGCCCAACACTGGTAATAATTAGGGACCAATTTCAACAATCAGTAAGATCACTGTCCATTAATGAACAGTGAATTTTTCCTACCCTGCAATATTTGCAAAATTCAAATATTTCTTTTTGACTCTTAGTTCTCACTTTGGAGGCATATTTGGGGTTTTCAGCATGCTAAATAGCTAAGGATGGTGGTAAAACACACTTACCCTGCTGAGCTGTGGTGCCAACTGCAAAAAAAAAAGAATGAGAAATATTAATTAATTGTGCTTCTGCTATCACACACCTTCCCTACTCCCAGGACATCCGTTCTAAACTCAGCTGCTTGAAAGAGCTGTTCACAGTCCCACATTCGTGCTGAAAGCATCAGAAACATTCTGGTGGTGAGACAGGATGTTGTTCTGAAATTGGAAGCCATTTCTAACGCAGCCTAACGCAGAATGGAAACTTGAATCATTCTCCAACCCAGCTCAGAAGAAGGGTTGTTATTGCAAGCTGTGCACCCCGAAATTCTGCTTTATCATCATGGAGCAAACACTGCTGGAAACCCTGGTCAGAACCTCCATCCTGCACAAGAACACCCGCGGGGGAGTGGGACCCTGACGTTGGTTTAACGCTGTAGAACAGTTTATCTGTGTGATTTTTCTGCCTTGTAGGAAACAACTTGCTCCATGGAAGGCTCTGGAGCTGGAGTATTAAAGAAGCAGATTTTAGGGGGAGTGAATCAGACCTGTGATTTCCTTTAGAGACATTGGTCTTTTTACAAAGAGTAACTTCAGTAAATAATTGTCGATTTGAATTCCACAGACAGCGGACTTGGCTGGAGAGAAGGTGACCTGATGCTTTTTTATTTTACGTAGATGAATTTGAATCTGAAAACAGAACAGGCCACTGATAAACCACATCTTCTGTCTTCTCAAAGATTGGTATTTGCAGCACATTGGCAGAGTGGCTGTAATCTGTAACAACTCTTAATGAATTTCCTTGCGAGCTTCTCTCTGCTCATCACTGGCTTCTTTAGAGCCCTTGCAGGTGCTCTGCACTTCATCCTAAACCAGCATTCAAACTGCTCAGGTGGAACTTGAGCCACCCCACCCTTGGTATCCCCCCAGGTCTGCAGTGATTCACCCGGGATCACGAACTGCTTTAAGAAAAGCTCACAGAGAAAGGATAAAACCAAACTTAAGGCCGCGGAAGCTCACAGCTCACACTGCACCGAGCTCCAGCGCCGCTGCCTCAAGTTTGGGGACTCACCTGCACACAGCAGGAGCCCCAGGAGGGGCAGGGACCGCTGCAGCCTCATCCTCGTGTTCCTCCTCCTCCTGCTCCTCTCCACCACATCAGACTGGCATGGCTGTGGCAGGAAACAACACGGTGGCTTTTCAAGAAAGAGGCCCAGGATTTTTTTTCCCAGAATTGCTAACGAGCTGAGCAGGCCTGGGGGACTCACTGTTTCCAGAGCAGCCGAGGCAGACCCAGACATGTGAAATAAGCCCAGGGCAGGAAGTGCGGAGGCTCAAAATGTCTTCATGGGACGTCACCGCCAGCGAGGGGTGGCTGCTCTGCTCTGCACCAGCTCTGCAGGGCTCAGGACAGCTCCCGGAGCCGCCCTGGGAGCAGCAGGGGAGGGAAACGAGCCGGAGTCAGAGTCGGGACCTTCCCAACAGCTTCTCAAAGTGAGAGTTTGTGAAGTTCCAACTGCGGCAAACGGCTTCCCGTGGAACCTGACTGGTTTGGGTTGGAAGGGACCTTAAAGCCCATCCAGTGCCACCCCTGCCATGGCAGGGACACCTTCCCCTGTCCCAGGCTGCTCCAAGCCCCGTCCAGCCTGGCCTTGGGCACTGCCAGGGATCATGGGGCAGCCACAGCTGCTCTGGGCCCCCTGTGCCAGGGCCTGCCCACCCTCACAGGGCAGAATTCCGTCCCTATAACCCATCTAACCCTGCCCTCTGGCAATTTTAAACCATTCCCCCTTGCCCTATTCTACAGTTTCTGGCCAAGAGTCCCTCTCCAGCCTCCCAGCAGGTCCCTTTCAGGCACTGGAAGTTTGGAATAAGGGGACCAGGAGCACCACACGGAGCTCAGCACCCAGAGCCCTGCACGGGCAGAGAACGGAGCCTGGGCGTGCCAGGCTGGGACATCGTTCCCTGCCCAGCCCCTGCTCAGCCCCCTCCCCACGGGCCCACCCGGGGGCATCCCAGCAGCGGTTTTGGGAGGTTTTTGGGCGCTCCCGCGTGGAAGTGGCCTGGCCCCACTAGAGGGGGCTCCTGGCCCGGCCAGCGCCGCACGCAGGGGATGGTCCCTCCCGGCCGGGGCTGGGGCAGGCACAGACCCGCGTGGGACCGGGGCAGGGGAGTGCCAGGCGATGCTGCCCGCAGCATGCACAAAGCGGGGGTTGTTGTGCCCCATTTCCCTCATTGGGGTGCCCTCTTTGGCCGTCAGAGCTTTCTTTTCCTTATTTGTGTTTCCAAATGGAACACCAGGGAATTTAGGTTACTGGGGACTGTGCCAGGGACGTGGTCTTCTCTTAAAAGCTGGAGACCACGTGTTTGAAAGAAGATGAAGATTAGCAAAAGGCTGCAGGCAAAGGTGGGAACAGGGGCTGTCCTGTGCAGAAACAGGATTAGGAAGTGGCAGCAGATTGGCTGCCAAGCGCTGCCTCGCAGGTACTTTAAACACAACCTGAACAAAGCCCCAGACTGATAAACACTCGCGGTGGCAAGGAAAGAAAGGGAGGTGATATTCTGGAATAGTAACTGAGTGGGAATCTGGGGAGATGCAGTGGTGAAGGGCTAACACAGGACCAAATTATTCCCAGGAAACGGAGACCCTCGGTGTCTCGGGGCTGTCGGCAGGGATGTGTTAGCAGTCACAGGATTCCCTGTTCTGTTCTGGGGATAATCCAAGGAGCTGACGGCCTCAGTGCTGTTTTTCCAGCGCCGAATCGCTGAAGGGAGCCCCTCCAAACACCCAGAAGTTCGGGCACCACCCCCAACCCTGCCCTGGCACCCCTGCAAAGGAAACCAGCACCAGCCACAACTGAGGCCCATAACCTGGGTCGGCTTCATGGAACGGGATCGTAAACCAGACACAACCCCTGCCACAGCCAGTGATGTACGGCCCTCGAATGCAAACATCCTCGTTTTGCCAACACACGGGCTCAGACTCTTTCACGCTCTCACCACTGCCACGTGCCTGCAGCAGAATATTTCGTGTTCTACGGAATTTCTCCCTTGTGGAGCACCGCGGGTGTGCGGTGTTTTCCCCCCGCTGATTCATTTTCCACTTGGCTTTTCCAAGAGCTTCCCAAGCACCAGGCTCCCTCCCAATCCTCGGCTGCAACCAAGGAGTGTTAAAATTATTTTAGGGTAGGTATCTGAGTTTCGGTGGGACGTTTCCATCCTCTGGATGAGTGGTCGCACTGCGGTCACGGACTGTCAGTTTCGGGCTGCCCTTTTTCGGATTGTTTGCAGGTTTTTTGCCGAACAAATGGCCCTCATTCCTTCGAGCCACCTATGAACACCTCCAGGCAATTTTTCTTTTACCTCCCACAAGAGGGGAGTGGTTTCAGGTGGCAGCTGGGAGGAGGAAAGATTGCAACACAAAAGAGCAGGGGAATATGGGAGGGAGAAGAAATTAATCTTACCTTGGGAACCTCGCTGATTTACGGGCAGAAGTGAGCGGGGCTGGGCGCACCTCGGCAGGGAGCGCTCGCCTTCCCTCGCGGGCCGAGCTGGGGGCAAGGAATCGGCCCTGTTGTGCTGGGAAGACTTTGAGAAACTCATCTTCCACCCGGTCACCGAGAACCCGAGGCGGGTTTGTCTCTGCGGCGCGGACTTGTCTCCCCGATGCGCGGCCGCACCTGGCTGGGCGCTGCGCTCGTCCTCGGGGCGCAGCTCCGAGGTAAGGAAACCCATCCCTGGCCGGCCGTGCTGCCGGCCTCACTTCCCTCTTCCGATCCCTCAAATTACCCCTACGGCAGAGGCTTTCCCCCCGTCCTTGCTGCGGCTCTTTCTGCGCGGGGTTCGCTGGAAGCGGCACGAAGTGGTTGAGTTCCTTCCCCAGCAGGTTGAGGCGTATTCCAGCGGAAGAACACCGATCTCCCTCCCCGATCTCCTCCTCGGCTCGGGTTTCAACGTCTTTTTCTCTCCTGCCAGGAATCCGAACTTTACTCCCAGCCTTTTTTTTCCCTACCTTTGTTCCTAAACAATCAGGGACTGTCCAGGAGCCCCGGGTTCAGATCCTTTACACAGCAAATGTTCCAGACTGACACGAAACTCACTGGAACTTTCAGCGGTTTAGATCAAAAACCTGGATTTTAAGAATTAACACATCCTCCTTTCCCAAATGCATCAGCACACGGATGTAATCTGCCTTGAAAAAAAAGTATTTTACACTTATTTCTCGCTTACTTCTTTTCAGGGAGTTTAAAATGAACAGGTTTGGCACCGAATCTTTGTATGAGCAACGTGATCTCTGCCAGTGAAGTTTCCCACGTGTGAACACCTTCAATGTTTTGGCATTTCAAATATTTCCCCTTTGAGATAAGGAATTATTTGGAAGGAAGTATTTAGTCATAAGCTGCTTCCAAATACGTCTTTATTATGAAGTTATATTTTACAACCCTAGATAAGCTTTTTTTTTTTTGCTTGAATCACACTGGGGTGAGTTAACTTCCTTAGGTGGCAGGATAGTGATACTTTCTTTTTCCTCCACCAGCGAACCATTAGTTTTTCTTATTTTTAATTTTCCTCCTTTATTTCCTTGCTCTCCCTCCTGCTGGTTGTCCCTTTTCCAGGGGAGCATGCAGTGAGCGATGCTCACTTATTTTTAAAGCAGCAGCTGTGGTGGTTGTGGGGATGTTTCTTGGACAAACAAATCCACACTTACCTTGAGGATTTCCTCTAGAATTCCTCAGCCTGACTGGGCTTACCTGCAGCTGCCCAGCTGGGCTATAAACCCTCTAAAACTGGCTCTGGATATGTCAGTAAGAGCAGTTTCACCGTGGTGTGCATGAGGCTGAATATTAAGTGTACAAAGGGAAGTTCTAGCCTGGGAAATAGCAGTTACTGAGTGGGTTTCAGTCCAGTTCGAAAGGGTTTTTCTGAATAAATCTGCTGGACCATCCCCCTTGGAATGGTATCTGTGCCTGAGACACTCCGGTTATCCATTGCCAGCACAGATAAGGAACGAAAGCTGATAAGGAGCAGTGATGAGCTCGCTCCAGACAGCGATTTCCCCGCTCTGAGCGCTCTGTTTGCCCCGCAGCGCTGTGGCTGGCGGCAGCGGTGGAAGTTCACACTGCCAAGGAGGTGGTGGCCGTGAACGGGACCAACCAGCGGCTGAAATGCACCTTTTCCAGCAGCAGCCCCGTGAGCCAGCAGCTGTCAGTGAGCTGGAACTTCCAGCCCGAGGACCTGAGCTCTCACGAGCCGGTGAGTGAGATCTTGGTGCTCCATTCCAGGGGTTCAGCCTTGCCCCAGCGCCCAGCTCCGGGTGAGCAGTGAGCGGGTATGGACACGCCCCAAACCCACGAGTACATTTGGGCCTTTGTCGCTTGTAGTGATTAATCCGAGTTCTGCTTAGAGACCCTGCCTAAAAAACACTCTCATATTTAGTTTTGGGTGACCAGCGTTAAAATATTGGTGGCTCGATGAGGCTGGACCTGCTGGCACCACAGCCGAGCCCTGTGTTAGGTGACATCCTGCACCTGACACGACTTCAGGAATCTGCCAGGTCCCTTCCAACCCAGGCCATTCGAAGTTTCTGTGATTTTTGCAGGTGTTTTACTACCTGAAGGAGCCCTACAAGCCCCCCTCTGGGAGGTTTAAAGAGCGAGTCACCTGGGACGGGAACATCGAGCGTAACGATGTTTCCATCATGATCTGGAACCTGCAGCCCAGCGACAACGGCACCTTCACCTGCCAGGTGACAAACTGGCCCGATGTCTATGGCACCATCGGGGAGGTGCGACTCCGGGTTGTGCAGAAAGGTGAGAGGCCAAGAAACAACCCCCAAGGTCGTGTGGATTTACCCAGAGTGGCCTTCCTCCACACCTGGGAAAATCACGGGAGAAGAGGGGTTGTAAGTAGAATGCATAAGGGAATAAAAGTAGCCTGTGGAAAGGTTTTATTCACAAATCCAGGACCCCAGCCTCGTTCCTCCTGTGTGTCCCTCTGGTTCATTCCTCTGTCTCTCCCCACACAGTGAATTTCTCAGAAATCCATTTCCTGGCCGTGGCCATCGGATCTGCCTCCGTCCTGATGATCATCGTGGTGACAGCTGTGATTATCTGTCGGCAGCGTCGCAGGAAAGCGCGAGACAAGAGGATCGAGGTGGCAGACACCGAGCTGTAAGGACACGGGAGGGAGGGAGAGGCTCCTGGGTGGGAGAGCTTGTCAACTTTGTCTCCATGGCCTTTCTGAATTATTGGTGTGGGCCCCACACGGAGCATCTACAATGCAAAACTGCCAACCCAATTAGCGGTAATTGGCTGTCTGCGGGCAGAACAGAGCCCCAGGATGGACAAGCTCTGGAGTCCTCATTTGGTTCTTGCCCTTCTCAGTGGCTCCTCACTCAGAGAAGGACCCAGCTGCTGTGGTGGTGACCACCCTGTCCCCTGAGCCGTGGCCACCACACGTGTGGCACACTCAGCGTCTCACCATGCCACCCCTTAGGTGTGCTGTGTGTGGCTCAGGACGCCCTGCTGCTCAGCGTGACTCTGATTTGGGCTTTTTTCCCCCTGTTTTGTCCCCTTTTTATAACAGTAAAGAAAAGGAGAGCCTGAAGACGAGGGAAGAAAAGGAACCCATTCCACTGGAAGACTAAAGGTCTTTGCTGATGTGCACAATGCAGGTACCCATCCGAACCTTCTCTAATTAATGCCTCCGTGTTCCTGTGGACTCTGACACAGATTCCCTCGGGTATTTCGCTGCTATTCACAGTCAGAGCTGAGGCCACAGTCACGCTTTGCTGTTGAGGATCCTTCAGAGACAGCTGAGCAATCCCTGAACCATCACAGCCTCTTAAATGTGCAAGAGGTTTCTCCACCCTGGTGTTGAGGAGCATTTGAAGGAAAGCCATTGTTGCTGCTTTCCATGGCATTCCTGCTTTGTGGATGAAGAGGAATGAATTACTTCCCTTTTGTCAGTTTTGAATCTGCTTTTTGATTACTTTAACCTTTATTGTTTTAAAATTGCTACAGGAAGGCGGGAACTGTTTCCATATTCTCTGGCCTTGCTTAAACGTGTCAGCATAAATTTCACCTGCATTTTCTGAGGTCAGCAGTTGCCTCTATTATTTTGGTTTTTGACAATAGCCCTGACTAATGGGTGTTTGTTTTTCTTACAATCTTTCTTCCCAGGTACTTCCAAAGCAGCTGGTGAAAGCTTGTAATTTGGGGTGTTAGAACAAAGCTGGACTGCAGACGCCCCACGCTGCCCCTGTGGAACCTCTGCTCAACCTGAAAGCCTTGCACTTTACACGAGCTGTGAATTCCCTCCAGTGAAGCAAAGCAGGAGGAACTTGCCCCAAGAACAAAGAACTTTCCTTCATCTTCTCGCCTGTGGAATGCGAGCCAGGCTTCTCTGGGAGATGAAAGCGCCGAGGCAGCTGACTGAACGGAGGGCTGGGAGGTGTTTGAGCAGATGCACCCTTGCACCTTAGAAACCACAACGTGCCTTTGTTTTGCCCTGTTTTTATTCCCTGAGAATCCTCCCTGACATCCTGAAAAGGAAGACTGAGCAGGGACGGCGCAGCTGGTACAACAAACGTACTTGGAATCCCTTTTCTGCGTTAGATGGACGGTGTCAGAGCCGGGCAGTGTGCGCTGTTTGTTCACCAGCCAGGGTGATCTTCACATCCATCTCTTGCAGCTTTGGGACACTCGGTGACTCTGGGGGCTGAGAAGAGTTTTCTGCCTGCATTCAGCAGCTCCCCTCCCGTTCCCATTCCCGCTCTCACTATCCCAGTGCTCCGCTCTGTTCCCCTTAGCTCCAGCCCCCAAAACCGGGACCCATTGGGCTGTAACAGTGTCTAACCAGCCCCAAATCAATCCTGTTACAATATCTACCCAGCCCCAAATCAAAGCCTTGATCCGATTGTTTGTAGAGTGTCTTTATGACTTTATAACCTGTGAGCTGTTCCCTGGCCGTCTGTTTTCGTTTTCACCCGCCTGTGTTGTAAATAAAGGCATCTTGCTGAGAGCCGCGCTGGTTTGGAGGGGGGCTGTGGCCTGGGAGTCCCTCACACCTCAAGTGAGCAGATTTGCGCTCTTTGTCCCCAAAATCGGATTTGTTACCTGGTGTGCAGCAAACCAATAGTGAAATACTTCAGGGAGACGTTGATTATGGATTTCAGAGGAGCCCAAGCCTGGGTGCTCACTGGTGTCCCACAGATCCAGCACCCCCCCAACAGATTTTTCATGCCATTGTTTATACACGGAAATTCGGGGTTAATAACTGTCCAAGTACAGCGCCTCTCTTGCAATGGGTTATTAATTCCCGTACAAGTTATGTCACCCCAGCCAACTTCTACCCCTGCTCAGGGGAAGGGTCTTCACCTGGCCAGGGTCTTTTTGACCTGTAGGTGAGATTTTTATTATAACCAAGATAGTTCAGCTCTAGGATATATAAACCTTGGGTGTTTTGCCTGGTTAGCAATGTACACATAGACACACATCAACATCTTGATTTAATACATCCTCAAAACTCGTCAGTTCCAGGATGTCCTTGGCTAAGGGATGCAGCTGCTGCCTGCTCCCCTGATTAGGTCTCCCTTTTTTTGCTGATGGCGCTTGAAAATCCACAAAGATCTCACAGCGAGGAACATCCTGACTTAAGATATCCTGACACATTCCTTGTTTTGCGGCAGCACCCAAAAAAATAAAAGCGCAGCGAGCGGGCTGGCGGTGACAGGAGCCGCGCGGGGATTTGGGGACAACCGCGGTGGCCACGCCGGACCCTCCGCTGGCCCCGGAGCCCGCAGGGCCGTCCCGGGTGTCCCCGGGTGTCCCG
>WEIT01028023.1:772804-783461 GCA_013389985.1 Dryoscopus gambensis | reverse complement strand
TGGGAGGCTCGGACAAAGGTCTGCCCGGGGCGGTGCGGGGTCGGGAGCGGAGGGCGGCTCGGGAGGGGCCGGAGCTCCGCGGCGGCTGAGCGGGGCAGAAGCGGCTGCACACGCCGGAAACCAGAACTGAGAGCCCCCGCTGCTTTTGGGGAGACTTTTGACCCGGTGCGTGTGAAATTCAGGCGCTGTGGCAAGAAACACAGAGCATAATTGCTTTAAAGTACCTAAAGCTGGTGCTTTGCAGCTCGTCAGAGACCCAGCTGGCTCCGTTTCTCGGCTCTTTTGTCTCCACATCTAAACAGCCGTGCTGGTACTTCCCAGGTACTTTATTTGGAGCCCGTTCCAGTCCCACGGGGAATAGGTCAGGGGAGTTTTCTGATTCCCTTCAAATTTCAGTGTGGGAGAGTCGCTGCCGCGCTTTAGTCTTTGAACGCTGGTTGACCCGCACACGTGTCGGTACTTTGGGGACAATTTTGCACCTCGCAGGTAACAAGAAATGAATCCCTGCCTTTTGTGCCTGTTCCATCAGGTGTCTGCAATGTTCTCTCCCTGGAAATTAAAGCCAGTCCTAAAGTCCGAGCTTTCGTGGGTGAGCAAGTGCTGCTGAAATGCTCCTTCAGATCCAGCTCGCCCATCACGGAGAGCCTGCTGGTGGACTGGACCTACCGGCCCCTCGCTGGGGGGCAGATGGAGACAGTAGGTGGAACGGGGCCAGGCCTCTGGGCGCGCTGAAAATCTGAATTTTCTGTTTGCTTTGCTGGGCTGCTGCCTCGCTTTGCGGTTTGGGAGTCTCGTTGTTGCCTCCTTTCCCCTGTAAAATTCCTTTGGTGTTCTCTGGGCAAAAAAATATTCTGTATAAATACAAAATAGCATAATAATGATAAAGTAGATAAATTTGTGGGTTTGCCACAAGTGCTGTGTGCTGCACAGAATGCCTGTAAAGATTTGATTGGTAGCCTTATTCCCCTTACATAGGAAATATTCTTCCTGACTTCTTAGTGCGTCATTATTCCTTTATTTTCGCAACGCAAAATTCCTTTATTTTTACAATGCCAAAACCACTTTAGTCTGCTTTCCTGGACGAGTGTTTTATTGCCACAATTATTGCCTTTCCCTCCTTGCAGGTTTTTCACTATCAGTCCGTTCCACACCCCACAACAGTGGGGAAGTTCAAAGACAGGATATCCTGGGTTGGGAACGTCGCTAACGGCGATGCTTCCATCGCCATCCAGAGCCCGGCGCTCAGTGACAACGGCACGTTCATCTGCAGTGTGAGGAACCCCCCGGACGTTTATCACAACATCCCGCAGACCGTGCTGGTGGTTACAGAGCGGGGTAAGGCTCCCTGCCTGGAATTTGGCCTCGCCTGTGTGCTCGAGTTGCTCTGTGGGATCTGGGAATCCTGAGCATCACGCGGGAAGTGCTCCCTGGAGTTTCAGCAGGGGTTACCTCAGCCCCGCGCTCTGAGCTCAGTACTTTGAGAACTTCTGAATCGATTTGGGGCAGGGGAAGCTGTGGCGATAACAGGAATCAAAAGTGTCTCTTTGTTCAGGAGTTTCAGCCTCCGCAAACTGCGGCAGAACAAGTTAAACATTGAGGAAACGCCGGCCTAAAAATAATCTCCACATCACAAGCGCTGATTGTCAGTAATGATTTCCTCATCTGCCCTGCGTGCCAGCCCTGCCCCAAATTCCCAGCTCAGCCGTGCTGATAGAACTGTGTCGTGCCCTGCCTTCCTCTGCAGCTCCCGCATCCGCGGCGCCAGCCCGGGCTGGGTTTGGGGGCAGGAGCCCTGCGGATGTGGGCACAGGCTGGTTCCGCTCTGCCAGCCCCGTGCCCCACGTGAAAGGGCCACCAGGCTGTGCCCTGGGTGAGCGTTTGCCCCCGAGGCTCAGCCGAGCTGTGTCTCGCTGTGTTTCAGGCCTGGCCTTCCGGCTGACCTCAGCATCTCTGCTGTCCATCCTGGTGTTTCTCCCTTCCCTCCTCGTGGTCATTCTGCTGCTGGTGAGGATGGGGAGGAAATTCCGGGTGCTGAAGGAGAAAGGAAAATGTGGCTACAAGAAATCCTCCATTGAGGTGTCTGATGAGTAAGTCCTGGCTGCAGGCTGGAGCCTGTATTTCCACTTTGGGGTGTTGGCACGGGCACGAGGGATGATTTCCCCACTGTCCTTCGGCACCAGCTGTCTGCAGCTCAGTCACTGCTATCTCGCCCAGCAGTCAGGAAGCTTTGGCAAATCCCCGTGCTGGAGCAGAAGCCAAGTGCTGCACATCCCCTTTTTCCTGTCATTTGCGTGAGGAATGCCATGGAACTGAAACAGTTTAGGGTCAGACACTATTTCACTTCTGTAATGAGGTTTATTTTGGCCCGAGTCAGCAGGGTGTTTTGCATGTGTGAGCCTTGTGTGTTGCATTTTGGGGTGACGTCCCCCTGACAGCAAAATAAACCCAATAATGCTGCCTGTGGTGGCCTGAGCAGAGATGCCAGGTACTGAAGGAGCCTGGGAGACTGAATTCCCATCTGCTCAATTCCTTGTAGAATGATTCTTTCTACTGCAGTCTTTTAATGTTCTGATAGCTGTTGTCTGATTTACCGGCCAGAAATCGACTTTAGTTTTAATCTTCGTGGCACTTAAGTGAAATATCCGCCCTCGAAATGAGGCGCCTGGCAGCTTCCAGTCCTTTGGGCTTTGCTGTGTGGAGTCAAAGGCTTTTCCTCATAATGAAAAACCTTCAGTTCCACGTGGTATAACCAGAATTCACAGTCCAGAGCAGATACTGGAATGTCTGGGGGGGAAAGTCCAACCTGATGCCGTGCTTTCCCTGCAGGCCTGAGCACACGGACACGGCCGGCTGCGGGGGGAGGCTCAGGGAGTGGTGCCTGAACTGCGTGGTAAGTGGGAGTTGGTGTTTTCACGGCGCTTTTGCCAACTTGGGTGCTCACAGAAGGTGCCAAGAGCAGCAGGTAGAGTGTCATAACCTCTCCAGGTGTCCCAGGCGTGTCCCAAATGGCTCCTGGGAGCGAGCACTGCTGGCTGTTCTGGTGGGCAAGCTGTCATGGGATCCATCAAACTGATTTTTCATCTGACTTGAGCGGAATCAAAGCTGTCATTTCAAGATGAAAAATGAGGGCTGAAGCGCCAGCTGCTGCGGGGTTTCTTTAGGGGCTCTGCGGGAGCAGTTTGGGGCCGGCAGCGCCGCGGTGGGGAAGGCAGGCGCTGACCCCTCAGCCCACCGTGCCTCTGCAGAGGTCGTGGAGATCTTCCTCCTTTCACCTCGTCTTCATTGCAACAGAGCGTTGCTAAACCTTGTGGTTTGTTTGTTTGTTTCTGCTTTCTGTTTGTTGTGCTCTCTGAAGGTGGTGGTTGCCCTCTAACTCTGCTCCTTCCCTTCCCACCCCAGCAGCAGCTCCTGTTAATCGGGTGCCTCGTGCTCGGGCTCCTGGGTGTCTTTGCCACCTGCTGCCCTTGTTGTGTGTGAGTCCTGCTGCTGGGATCGGCAGCCACCAGCGCGGCACATTCCAGAGTAATGCCCCATTCCAGAGGGCTCTCATTGTGTCCCACGGGGCAGATTTACCTCAGGGGCACCTCTGCATCTCATGCAGGACGTGTGCTAAGGAGCATTTAAATATGTGTTGCTTGATTCACTCTTCTAATGCCAGTGATTTAAAGTGTCCTAAATGCCCAAGCCTTCAGACAGGCGTGTGCTGATGGTTCCTATTAGACCCAGGATGAAAAACAGGCAATTACGTAAGTTGAACATAAAATATTTACAGTTCTGCATTAGGCACAGCAGGTACAGAGCTGCAGTGTTGGGAACGAGCGTTTGGAGAGCCACAGGAAGTGGGAAATGCTTTGTGCCACAGGCAGAGTTGCCGTGGGAGGCAGAAAGGCTGTTCCAGGTGACATTCTGGGAATCTGGGAAGCACCAGGTGGAGAGGTGGCAAAGGGTGGAGCCCCAGTTGGGTGAGGGAAATGCTGTCCGGAAGTGGGAGATCTTAAAAGTTGAAAAATGTCCTCTCATCCTTTGGGAGGAGCCAAATTGGGATGATAAAATCCTGCTGCTTTCATGTAGAGTGTTTTGTCAGGTTTGACCCTTCGCTGTCTGATATTGAGATATTTATCTGAGCTGCCCCACTCGCTTTGATGGTTCTGCATTTTTGAAGTTTCTCTAATGTGCTTTTTCATGCTTCGTATGTGACCAAACAATTAAAATTGCAAAGCCAATGGGAAATCTCTCCAGACTCCAAATGTCTGGAGTGTCAGTGAGGTTTCCCTGGGGTGTTTGGTGAGCTCGAGCTGCAGAGCTGCTTGTGGGGACTCCATCAAATGCGTGCTGTAGTTAGAGCAGCGAGGGGTTCTCACAGTGGGGGTTTGTCAGGGCTGAAAAACAATAATTTCTGCTGCTCAGGACTGTCTCTGCAGGGCTGTGCTGCACCTTCTGGTTCATCTTCAGCTGCTGCTTCTCTTCAAACACATTTCACATGTGGGTTATGCTGTGGTGATCATGTCTGGGGTGGTCAAACCCGTTTGGTGCTTCTATACATGTATATATTTCTATTTATACCAGTGTTTTTGCAAGTCCCCTGGCTTGCTCGAGCACAGCTGCATTTCTGGGAAGCATTCAGGCTCTCGCCAGCAGCCCAGCCAGGCTCAGCATCTGGCTGAACTCACGACTTCATTCACGTCTTCACACAGAGTCTCAGTCTCTCCCTCCATGTTCCCCGTTTAGGACACGGATGAGGAAGAGCCATGCTGATGGAAGACTGAAGCTGTGGAAAAACACTAAAATTACAGCACTGACAATCATGGTTAGATCCTTCCAGAGGCTGCTGGGTAACCAGGACAGGTTGAAGGACGTGCCCTGCTCTCGGTGGATTGGAAGAACAATGCTGATGGGATAATTCGCTTCTATTTAAGCACAAAATAATGATTTTTTTAAAAAAATCTTTCTAATTTATTGGGGAAAAGAAATTCTCTTGCCCTCAGATCTGCAGGGCCTACAGAAACTCCAGTGCCTCCAGTGCCCACGTGCCTTGGTTTACCTGCAAATTGGTTTTGTTTATGGGTTTGATTTTTTTTTTTTTGTGACATCCCTCCCTTCCTGAGCCCTGGAAACCCAACTTCTTGAAGGAGAAGCTGCTCCAGCTCCCTGGGCTGCTCCCTTTGGGCACTGACAAGGTTTATTCTCAGGTTTTTTGGAACATACTGACTCATACCAGGTTGATGAAGTGGTATCTGGCATCCTCTGCCTTGGAGTGAAGAGAACCTACTGCTTTGGAAGTATTTTTTGGTTTATTCAGCTGCATCACTGGGTACCTCTCCTTCTACTTGTAGAAGTTGAAGCACAATTCATAGAAAACTTTTTTTTTTTCCTTTTTTTAATCAGAAATGCAAATGGGGACTCTGTTTCTGGGGACACACAACCCCATCTACCTCAGCCATGGACTCAACACTGCCCAAAGGAATGTTCTGTTTGCACTTTTTGTTTTCTTCCTCCCTCCCTTCTTCTAGGACCCTTTTGTAGGGCAATGGTTAATTGTGCAGCATTGCTTCCCCTTGAGGAAGGGCATTTCCTCCTTCACCAGCCTTGTCCAACAATGAATGGCAGAGAGCAGTGGAATTCATTCACTCAATCTCTAAAAAGCTGCTTTCTTTCCATATCAGTCAAATATTCTCCTTTTACAGATGTGCTACAGGTTTACTGCTGATTTTGCCGTGCAGTTACCAATAAATTGCATTATTTCATTCTGGGCTGTGGGTCTCTTTCTTTGGCTAAATGTGGCTGAACTCATAAAACTGCCAATCCTCAGGTGTAAAAATTGCCATGTGATGATGGGTAAAGGTTTTTAGGGAGCAGATTTAACCCCAAAAGGGGGACAGGTACCAGGTCCCCCCTCAGCAGCTCTGTGCTGGCTGCAGATTTCAGGTGTGGTGAAGCTCTCACTGAGAAGTAGGTCAGCTGTAGAACTGTGCCTCCAGATGAAGAAATACATTTTTCTCCTGTCTACTATAAAGCAATATTTAAAATGTTTGTGCTCCCTGGTGACACAATGCCTCTGTCAGCCAAAACTTTCCTGGGAAAGGCTTTTGGGGGGATTGTGCAGCCTGGGGGAAGTGGCTTTGCCGTTCCACTTGCACGCCACACGACTTCTCTGCGGAAACCAAAGGCTCTTTTTTGCTGCAAAACGTTGGATTTCAGCTGTGCCTCCTTGGCCCTGAGCGTGCTGGATCCTGGGCAGATCTTGCTGGTGTGAAGCTGAGCTGCAGCCTTGGAGCTGTGCCTGGTGCTGAGCTTTCTCTTCCTCTGCCACCCATATGGAAATCTCTTGGTGCACCGTGGAACCCGCTGGTGCTGGAATGGAGAACAGGAGCTGCCCTGGTGTTTCGAGGAAAGAGGAAGGGTGAAAAGGGGCTTTGAAAGTGGCTGGAGGGGGGGGATGCAGCGATGAAAATCAGTGGCTGGTGTGTGTTTCAGAAGGAAGCAGCTGCCCATGCTGTGCCAGGCAGGTTCAGGGGCCCTGCAGCCCCTCGAGGGGCCTGGCAGCACCAGGAGGACGGCACGGCCACGTCACTCGGGGTGGCTGCTGCCTCACCGGGACAACATCCAGGGTGCAGCAGTGACAGTTCTCTAACCAGCTCTGAGCCCCAGAAACAAAGCAGGAGGGAGCACAGGGCGCGTGCCGGGAATCTCTGTGTCCTGGACTGGTCATCGTGACTGGTCAGGCCAGTCTGCCACGCTGGGCCTGAGCCACAGCCCGTCCCTGCGAGGCGCCTCCTGCGCTGCCCCACCGCCCGTCTCGGGCTGATGCATCTGCAGTCGGTTTCCCCCCTGTTGCATATCCTCATTTGATGTTCCGCTTTCTCTCGCGTATGAAAGTGACCACCGGGCAACCTGAGAGAAGGATCCGAAGGCTGCCAAGGCAGATCTTGCATATGCAACCTCGGGATGATTTAGCAGCTGATCCCAGCTACTCTGAATCAGTCGCTGAAGAACCCTTCACGCGAGACAAGCCGACTTCTCCGGGCCTACACTAGGTGAGTATTTTTTGCTGTAATATCTATTTCTGGATGCTTTTTCATCTGTTTTTCCCGAGGAGAGAACCAGGCAGCAGAAGCGCTGGCGCCTCAGACCCCATGTGCAAAAGCAGGGAAATGTGAAGGCCGCGCGGTGTCTGTGCCCTTTTTGCCCCAGTCTGTTTGGGAGAGGAGGTTTGGATGTGTCAGCACTGGCACACACAGCACGGCTGGTGAGTGGGCACTGGCTCCAGCTGGCGCCTCCCAGCACCCTCTCACTGCTGCGTGGCACAGGGGGAGACCCTGCAAAACCCGTCCCCAGAAGGGACCAGAATTCCTTCTCAAAAACAGGGCAATAAATCCAGCAAGGACTTGGTGGCAAATGAGGCCCAGAGCCCCGGCAGCTCAGCCGCAGGGACTTTCTGGAGGTTCTGGGTATAGAAATCTCAGCTTTCTGCAGCTGAGGGCTGTTGGTGGAGCTGGCTGCTGTTCTGGCTGCTGCACGGGGGTGCTCCTGGGAGGGTGCAGCCCTGCAGGTTTTGGCAGTGTCTCTGGGAAAGCAGGGTGCTGCGCCTGCTGCCCTGAGCTGTGCCAGCCCAGCTGAGGGCCCTGGGGCTGGGCAGGAGCTGTGTTTGTAGGTCGGGTGTGCACTGGCGCGGGCTGTACAGCAAAGTGTGTCACGGCAGAGCTGCGCAGAGCACAGCCAGCCACTCAAAAACCCAGCCCCAGAGCGCTCCTGTGTTTCCAGAGGCAGATGGGAGAGAATTCCAGAAGGTTTGCTGCCACTTCTCAGGATATTTTGTTTGTGGGAAGGGCAGGGTGATGAAGGTACAAAGCTGCCGTGACTTTCTCAGCCCAGAACTGATCCAAAGGTCCCCAGCAGCTGATTCTGGGCCTGGAATCCCTGTCTGAGGCTGACCTGGAGATCCTCTCACTTGCACGATGAAGCAAAAAGAGAAGCCACCAAGATGCCAGAGATGATTCAGCTCTTGTCTTTCTATTTCATTGCTGCAGTACTGGAAAATACGTGCTGGTAATGGCAGCCTCAATTCCAGCTTCACGTGAGGGTTCCCCGGGCAGGAGAGCTGCTCTCAGTAACTTTTTAGCCCTAAATAAGTTTGGAATGGCCACAGCTGGGGTTCATGGAGCAGGGACAGGGCAGCAGAGTGCTGACCCTTGCCTTCCTTTGGCACATTCCTGGTGGTGACAGCCAGTCCTTCCCTGGCCTGCAGGAGAAATCTGTGGTGTGCAGAAAGGAGATTCCAGCTTTATTCTGAGAGATGTGGAGCAGGTCAAGCTGAATCCAGGGACCAAATGTGGCACTGCTCCAGCAGAGCCTCTCACCATGTGCAGCACCCAGGGGCAAGGATTTAGTTCTGGAGTAGGGGGGCTGTGTTTTAGAGCCAAACTTCTCTGATTCTGCCATACTAAAAACATCTGATTGCTTTGGGAGCGGAGCCAACACCTGTGAACATCTCGGCGTAGACCTCAATGGCTCGACCCCCAAACCACCGGAAAGATTCGTGACAAAGGGGTTTAGGCTGAGCCCTCTCCCCCGCGCTTGCTTTTCCTTTCCAGGCTCAGCATGGTCTCACAAAGCAGAGCCCTGCTCCCTGCCCTCTGTGCTGCGCTGACTTTGAGCCTCCCAGCCTCAGAGGCTGCACATCAGGGTCTTTGACCTTGAGCTGGTTGCCAGTCCTTGGTGTCCTGCCCCAGGGGACACTGGAGCACGTCTCACCTCTGCTGTTCTTTTCAGAGTGAGAAGATGTTGGTGAGCCTGACCCTGCTGCTGACATGGCTGGGTAAGCTCTGAGTTTTATTTCCCCTCTGCTTTCCCCTCTGCCTTTGCTGTTAAGACCTGTCAGTGTCTCTCCTCCTGTGGTGAGGACCCCTTGGAGCTGCTCCTGTCCTGGGTGCCAGTCCCTGCCCTGGCCCTGCGTGTGCTGATCTGCCCTTCCCGCAGACCTCCCCCGTACATCGGCTGCAAACTGCGCTGGCATCCCTGGACGTGCCCTGTATTTAGGCTCCAAGGCTTTGGAAGAAGCAGAACTTGCTTCACCAAGTCTAAATACAGGGAGAGGTTTCCAAGGTATTGATTTTGGCTTTGCTCAAGGCAAGCAGCTCCCTCGGTCCTCTCCACTGGCAAATATTTGTCATTTTCAGCTCCTCAGCTGGTCAAGACCGACAGAACTTGCTTGGGAAGCCGCAGCACTTTGCATTCATTATTTACAGGGATTCAGACAAACACTTGGTGCTTGGCCAGGGCCCAGCCCTCGGTGGTTGGGGACAGGCTGAGCGGAGTGGCTCAGCCACGAGGACGAGCCTACCTGTCTGAGCAGCTCCCGCTGAATCAGCTCAGCCAGCTCTCAGCAAACAGCAGCGTGAGCCTCAGCCTCCTCTCGCAGTGCACTGCGGGCTCTGAGGCAGCTGGGGCTTCTGCTGTCGAGCTCCAGTGACATTTTCTGCCCTACTCATTTCAGAGAATCATTTCATTTGGAGAAGACCTTTAATCCCCTTCCTGCCGCACGCTCTGCAGCCCAGCGAGCGGCAGCTGCTCCGTGCGGTTGTGTCTGCTCTCTGCTCTTTGATGTTCCCCTCGTTTGCTTTTTTTCCCACTGCCCAGCTTCTCCAGAAACCCCAAGCTGTGGTTACATGGCCAGACAAGTACAAGCCCAGGTCTGGAGCCTGTGAGCAAAGGGGAAGGAAGCCAAATGGGCAGTGAGGGAGGAACTGAAATTCGTGTGAAGCGCTTGAATTGCCGCCGGCCTGGCACAGATGAGAGCGGCGCAGGTTCTCCCAGCCGGTGACTCACAGGCACAGCCCCGCAGGAGCTGCAGGCTTTGGCTCCGAGGCGTGGAGGGCAAGGGTTGTGCTTCCCAGCTTCCCTTCGGCTGGATCACACGGCAGCAGCCCTTGGTGTGGCGGCGGGAGGATGTGCTGCCCCACATCCCAGGCACGCCACGAGCGGGGGTCAGGCACGGGCTTGGCCTCTGGACTGGTCAGGGCCCTGAGCCCCAGGCTTCCCTGGGGAGGAGACAGCGATGGGCACGGGCAGGCTGCACCTGGCCGTCCTCCCTGGGCTCATCCTGCTGTCCTTGTCCCCAGCAGAGCGGTGCAGCGGGGCTGCCGGGGTGTTCATGGAGCCTCAGCTCCGAGCTAGGGCTGGGGACTCTGTGCTGCTGCAGTGCCTCTTCCTAGACCCCGACAGCAAGGGATGGACCCTGCACAAAGTGGACTGGCTGCACAAGGCAGGAGCTGGCACTCAGGTGGGTCAGGACGCGGGCGGGCAGCGGAGGGGACACGGGGGCCGGTGGCAGGGGAGGGAGAGCGAGGCGGCCCTGGGGAGGCTGCGGGGAAGCTGCCGTGGGAAAGGAGGCTGTGGGGAAGCCCATCCGCCTGTCCCAGGCCACGAGGAGAGGAAGTTTCCATGAGGGGAAGAAGGGTCCCCGTGTGGTGGCGGGACCCCTCGGCACGGCCCCGCAGCGCCGGGGAAGCGCCGCTCCGGCCGCGGCATCCTGGGGCTCTCCCGGAGCGTGCCGGGCTCTGCGCGAGGAGAGCAAACCACGGGAGAGGGAGAGAACCTGGATCTGAGGGCTCTCGAGGAGGGACAGGGCACCTAACACCCTTCACCTGACGCCGTCTGT
>WEIT01028023.1:758153-769977 GCA_013389985.1 Dryoscopus gambensis | reverse complement strand
CCAGCCACCCCTCCCGGGCCTCCGGGGCAGCGTCTGGGCGGGCGCTGGCGCTGCTCCCGCTCTATCTCTGGGTGCTGGGCGCTATCTCTGGTGCCGGGCTCTATCTTTAGATGTTTGACACCTCCAGGTGCGGAGGGAGCCGGGACCCTCCACCTCCCACCGCTGCCGGGAGACTGCAGCGCCGCGCTGCGCTCCTTGGTTCTCGTTGACACCCTGCTCTCTTTTCCCGCAGGCAGCCGCGGGATGGGATTCAGGAGGAGCCAGCACCCGGAGCTGGATTTGGGGGCTCGGGGGGTCGCACAGGGCCTTTGTAGGGTCGTGGGAGCTGTAGCGGCAGAGCAGAGCGGGCTTTGCGTGCCCAGAGTGGGTGGGAAAGGGCTGGGTGCGCAGTGAGGGTTTGCTGAGCGGGGTTGCTGTGACACTCCCGTGCCTTCTCGCCCGGCTGTCCTGCTTTCCCTCCGGGCTCTGGTCAGGCAGCAGAGCCCCCCTGCGTCCCTCCTGCCTCCCTGCTGCCCCTTCCGTGCCCTCCCAGGGCTCTGCTGCACAGGAACCAAGGTGTGCCCTGGCTCCGGGGCATCCCTTGCCTCTCTCCCCCGGGATGCTGTCCCAGCAAGCGCCACCACTCCGTGTCCCGCAGCCTGAGCAGCTCTGGCACTGCCTCTCCAGTCTCCAGGAGGTCTTCTTGCCTTTCCTGCACCCATCTCTGCAGCCTGAATCCAGGTTTGGAGCCCAGGCCCCAAGGGCTTCCTTGACCAATGGTGCAAAGGGGACAAAAGACTTTCTCCAGCCCCGTTACTGCTGGGCAGAGGCTCCCCGTCCCAAGGCTGGGCGAGGAGAGGTGTTATCCCGGGAGAAGATGCTGCTGGAGAAGGGGAAGGAGCCTCCAGCAGTCTGGCAGCCCTGGGAAGCGATGGAGCTGTCCGAGAGCGCGCAGGTGACCGGGAGCACCTCTCCCTGCTGCAGCCCACCTGGGCCATCCTGGCTGGGCTCCTCGGGCCCCTCTGCTGTCCCCAGCCCGGAGCAGCCCCTCTGCTCCCCGCCTGGCTCCAGGAGGGCATTTCCAGCGCTCCTGGGCCCCGCTGNCCCTCCCACTCCGGCGGCTGCAATCCACCAACCACAGCATTTACTGCTTTTTCTCGCCCCAGCGCCGCTCCAGCCATATTGGGCTGTGGGGAGAAAGCGGCTCTAATGTTCTATGTCACCTGCAAATAACCCGGGCGTTCGAAAAAGCACCTCCACCACCTCCACAACCCACACCAACACCACGTCCTCTCCACACACAAAAGTCCGTCAAAATGAGCCCGGAAGCCTGGCTCCCGCAGCCCACCTTGCTCCTCACTGGCCTCACCTTGCTCCTCTCGCTGGGTAAGTGTCGGCTTGAGCCCCCTTGCATGTGCCCAGGTGGGGAGACACCCGTGTCCCCGGCCAGGAGCCCCCCGCCCGTGTGCCGGCCCCGGGAAGCGCCGTGCCGCGGGGATGGGGACGGAGGTGGTCTGCGGAGAGCCACCAGCCAGGGTGACCTGCTTTCGGGCAGGGTGGGGGGTACGGTGCCACTGCATCCTCTCCTAAAAACGCCCTGCGTCCTGCTCGCTGGGGGCCGAGCACAGAGCCCTTTGCATGCCAGGCAGAGGAGCGGGCAGGCGTGGGGACAGGGCTGGGAAGGTGCTGCCAGGTGGGCTGTGCTGGCTCTGGCTGTCCTTTGGGTGCTGGTGGGTGGGCTGTGCCGGCTCTGGCTGTCCTTTGGGTGCTGGCGGGTGGGCTGTGCCAGCTCTGGCTGTCCTTTGGGTGCTGGCAGGGGTGCTGTGGCTGTCCCTGGGCTGGTGGCCGTGCTGGGGGCCATGGTCCGTGGGTGCTGCCCGGCCCCGCAGCAGCAGCGTTGTGTCAGCAGCTCTGTGGCCGCATCGATCACGGCCGGGCACGCATCGCTCCTTTGAAGGGCTGTCCTGGAGCTCCTGACGGGCTGCTTTTCACCGAGGAGAGAGCCTGGGAAAGGAGGGTACAAAACCTAGCCAGGGCTGCTGTAGAGGCTGCTGTAATTGTACCCCCCCAGCCTGGGTGCAGCGTGACGGAGCGTTTGGGAGCCTGCGCAGCGCCGCAGGACGCGGCCTGCACGGTCCCAGGGGTTTCGGGGTTTCTTCCCCCACCTCTGTTGTCCCCCAGGGCTGAGTGCCCAGGCACTGGCAAAGTTTGGACCCACACACGCGGGTGCTCCCAGGTCCTGCCAGGCCGTGGTCTCCCTGCATGGGGTGACAGGTTTGCTGCTGGTGGCACCTCATCCCTCTGTAGAGCCCTGGGGAGCCCCGAGGACACGGGGCAAGGCCATGTCACCCGCCTGCAGGCACACAGGGCATCGTGTGAGGGGCACCCAGACAGTGATTCCATGCAGGGACCCCCTCCAACCAATCCTGCTGGCACAGGCCGGCTCCTCGCTCTCCTCTCCCATCCCTGCAAGCTTTTCGTGGAGGCACCAAAGCTGGTGGCTGCCACGGGGGCAGCCAGGCCGCGACGCTGGCTCGGGACACTTCTTCCCGCCTTGGGTGCTGTAACTTGTCCCTGTGCACCAGCTGTGCCTATCCCTGTGTCCCTGAGCCCCGTGGGAGCCTGCGCTGGGGCTGGGTGGAGGTTGCTCCCCACGGCTGCCAGCACAGCAAGGAGCCGCCTCCAGGGCTTGGCCGTACCCGAGGACACCGCTCTGCCCCCACGGAGCTCCAGGGTGCTGCTGGTTCACCCCTCGGTACCTGCAGCTGGGAAAGGCTCCTGTCCCCGGCTGCAGAGCCTGGCCCCTTTCCTGCCCTGCTTGCAGGCGGAGCGCAGCGGCCAGCGGAGCAGCCCTGACATGCACCCAGCTTGGCCTCGGGAAGAAGGTTTGAGAGCAAAGAGCAGCAGCCCAAGGGGAGAGGTGAGGTGATCATAAAAGCACCTGGTGGCAGTGTCGCTGTCCCTGCCCTGTAGGGCCTCACAGCCCCCCCTGGACACTCTGGTCCCTCCCAGGGCTCGCTGTCCCCGTGTCCCTGCGCTTCTCAGGGCTTGGCCTCGTGTCTGCAGCCCGCTTGGCTGCCCTGGAGCCTGTTCTGCTCTCCCAGCCTGGGGACAGGGGCAGGTGCTGGGTTTGGGTGCTGCTGAGGGGAGCTGCAGGGAAGGAGTGGAGGAGGGAGCGGGGCGCAGACCCCCCATCCCTGCCCACTCCCCAGGTGAGTCCTGCCCTGCGAGCTGCACCAGGTAACGCCCCTATTTCTCAGCAAGGCCGGGGAGCAGGGACTGGCCTCGTTCCCCCAGCAGCAACCGAGATCTTGCTCTGGTCATTCCCAGCTGGAAAATCCTTTCGTGGGCGCTGCTGGCAGGGAAAAGCATCTGCATTCCCCCTGAAAGGCCCCGGGGCCAGCCCAGGCGGATCCCAGCCCTCGCTGCCGAAGCTGTGTCCTGCTGGGAATGAAAAGTGACGAGCGCAGCCATAAATTCCGTGGGGCTGTGGCGCCGGGCCCCCGTGCTGACACTGCAGCCTCGCACAGCGCCATCGATCCCGCAGCAGCACAGCCCCGGGGGACGGCAGGGAGCAGGGCTGGCCGGCAGGCAGCAACATTCAGCCCCGGGGATGGCACAGGAGGGTCGCCAGCCCTGCCAGAGCAGGGATGATGCTTTTCCTGTCCAACCGAGGGACGGTGCCAGGGCTGGGGCTGCTCCCCTTGCTCCTGCTGGGCAGGGAAATTCCGGTCCTGGCTGGATGCAGAGGGCGTGGATGTGCCTGGAGGGCAGTGCCAGGCCCCAGGGAGAGCCCTGTGCGGGCAGGGCAGGATGGGGACATGGGCTCGGCTGCCAGGATGGCCGCCTGTGACACACCCCCTAATTCACCTGCGTTCGGCAGCGCCCCCGGCACTGGGCATGGAGGTCATGGCCCCTCCCATCATCAATGCCATGAATGGCTCCTCCGTGAAGCTCTCCTGCACCTTCAACTCCTGCTACAAGGTGGAGAACAAGCAGTTTTCCCTCAACTGGACATACCAGGAGTGCAGTAACTGCTCGGAGGAGCTGGTGAGTCTTGCTGGGGATCTGCTGGGGCTCCTGGGGCCACCTCGAAGGGCGTTCCTCGGGGTTTCTTACAGGGCGGCGTGTGCAGGGAGGGGGTGCCTGGCAGGGGAACGAGCCCGGGGGGTGCCTGATGCTGCCTCACCCGCTGTCCCCATGGCTGCCCAGTTCCTGCAGTTCCGCACGAAGATCATGAACAAGCAGCTGGACCGCTTCGGGAACCGCGTGGAGTTCACCGGCAACCCCGCCAAGAACGACGTGTCCTTCACCCTCAAAAACGTGCAGCTGGAGGACGAGGGCACCTACAACTGCTACGTCCTGAACCCCCCGGACCGGCACCGGGGCCACGGCAAGATCAGCCTGAAGGTGCTCACCAAAGGTCAGTGGTCCCCTCTCTGCCGGGCACCCGCGGGTGCGGGCTTTGCTCCCAGAGCCCTGCCCGTGCCCAGCCGTGCCCGCTGGACACTGCATGCCCTGAGCCCGTGCCCTGTGTCCCCAGAGCCCCCGAAGCACGACTCGACGGTGGCCGTCATCGTGGGCGCCTCCGTGGGCGGCTTCTTGGCCGTGGTGATCCTGGTGCTGATGGTGGTGAAATGCGTGCGCCGGAAAAAGCAGCAGAGGCTCAACACAGACGACCAGAAGACGGAGGAGGAAGGGAAGACGGACGGCGAAGGCAACCCGGACGAGGGCACCAAGTAACGGCCCCCTTCCTGCCCCTCCCTCCTCTCCCCTGTACAGCGTGACCCTCTTGATGTGCTTCCCAGAGCCAGGATTTCTGTCTCCCCAGAGCATCCCTCCTTCCATCCAAACACCCAACCCAGCCCGGAGCAGGGCGCAGAGAGAAGGTCCCCAGAGCCTGGCTGTGCTGGGCAGGGCTGGGGAGATGGGGCTGCAGCCCCTGAGGCTGAGCTGGGACCGGCCCATCCCCTGCTCTGAGTGCCAGAGAGTCGTGAGGAGGTGCTGGGGACAGGCTGGGGTGGGTGGGACACGGAGGGACTGGAGCAGGGGGTGCCAGGAGGGGCAGAGGAGTCTGGGCAGCCCCGTGCCCTGTTGTCTGCTCTCTGTCCCAGCAGAGAATGCGAGCAGGCACCAGCAGTCTGCCCTTGGGGTCACGGCTCATGCCGAGCTGCTCCTGCTGTGCTTGGGCCACTGGCACTGGTGTTCCCATCCCGAGGGATCCCGAAAGCTGCCAGTCTCCTCCTTGCAAGCTCGTGCTCCTCAGGGACTGCCCCAGGCTGCTCAGAAGCCGGTGGCTGGGCACTGGCCCCGAGCCCACCTGGTATCTTGGAGCTTTGCGGTGTTTTGGAACCACTGGTGGCTCTTGGTGTGCAAGGGATGGACCCTTCTGCCTCTCGGGCTGTTTTTGGGTCTGAGCATCTCAGCCCAAGGTGCTGGGCTGACTTTTTTGTGCTCGTTTCCTTCTTGGGGAAGGTGATTGTGATGGAAAGTGTCCTGCTGAAGTGCCAGACTGAGGTGGTGGGGACAAGGAGCTGCTCGAAGGAAGAGGAGCTTTTGGGCACTTGCTGGGAAGGATGGGGCACAACAGCAGGCCCGGAGTTAGCACAGCTCTGTCACCCTGGAGCAGCCCTGTGATGCTGAGGCTGCCCCTCCAGCCTCCCTGCAGAGCACTGCACTCCCGTAACTGCCACGGCAACGCACTGCCAGCGTGCCCAGCCCCGTGTGCCACCTGCCTCCCCTGCCCGTGAGCTGTGCTGGGCAGCACCGGGGCTTCAGGCAGGGAATGACCCAGGGCAGTGTCCCCTGTGGCACCGCGCCTGAGCTCTCCTTCTCCCGTGGCTGCCAGGAGGGGGACGGTGCCCGGAGCCACAGGGGACACTGCCAGGGGCAGGTGATGGAGGTCCTGTCCCCCACGAGCAGCACAGCCAGGGGAGAAGGGACTCCTTTGCCGCGTCCCTGTGCAGGTGCCACCCCGGCAATGCCATCAGGCCCCAGGGATGGCAGCACAGCCGTGCCCTCCCTGCTCTGCCCCATCGCTTTCCACCCCGGCCCCACGTGCCCTGTCCATCCCACTCGACCCCGCTGGGCTCCACGCTGCTCCCCTCCCATCCGCAGCAGGAATGTGCCGTGTCCCACGTGTGGCTCCCTTCCCTGGGCCCTGCGCCCGCGGCGGNCCCGGGGGCACAGAGGCCTCTGAGTGTTGCACATGACCAGTCTTGCATCTGCCTTTCATTTCTTTCGTGCACTATCCTCGGATTGCGACTTGCCGATGCATCTGTCTGTACATGGCTGTACACAGCAGAGACAAATACAGATCTGTACACACAGGAGGGGCTGCTGTGGGTCGTGCTGTGGCCTCGGGCGTGCGCCTTCCCCTGGGCTTCTCTCGCCAAGCACTCTGCCGAGTGCGGGATGTTTTTATTGCTCTTTGTACAGTCAAACAAACAAAAGAACAACAAAACACCGACTTTGCCCTCGATGCTTTTGTGCCGCTGCCTGGAGGGGCAGGACAGGTCCCTCATCTGCTCTGCCCGGGGGGGTGAGCCCGCTCCGGCGTGGAGCTCTGTCCTGCTGGGGTGCTTTGGGTGCCGAGGGAGCCCAGGGCACCCTGTGTGCCACAGAGCCAGGGCAGTGCTGCGGGTGGGAGCCTGGCCAGTGCTGCCCCAGCCGCCCCACGGGGAGATTTCAGGGGTGCTCCACACCCACTGCGGGGCCTCCAGGACCTGTGCCCTGTCAGCTTCTCCACCTGTGCTTCTCAGAGAGCCGGGATTGACGGCTGCTCACGGCAGGTAAGGCTCAGCGGGCTCCAGCAGAGCCCGGGGCACGCGCCGGGTGATGGACACCCGTAACCGGCTGTTCTCCCAACCCAGCAACGCCGTGGGGACGCTCCGGAGCAGCACGACACAACTGGGGCACAGCTGATAGGCACATCCATCAGTTCACCCACCGTGGAGACGCGAGGGAAGCTCTGACAGCCGCCCTCCACCGCGCCTCTGCCTGCTGCCCTTCACTCGGGGCATCCCAGTTCCTCACACAAGCGGGGGCTGGCCGCACTCTGCCCCGAGGCACTGCCACCACCTCTTTCCGCCTCCCCAGCCCCTCACCTTGCTCAGCTCACCGCTGTTCCCAGCAGCAGTGCCGGTGGGATGAGCTCTCCCGGCGTCCCCGTCCCCGCACGCCCGGACACTGCGTCCGGGACACCCCCGCGTGGGGTCAGCGCTGCGGAAAACTTCCAGCTCCCCCTGGCACCTCTCCCTCCCTGAGGAAGGGCACCCAAATCACCTCCACCGTGCTGCTGACACAGTCCTGCAGCGCTGGGCTGCTGCCGGGGGGTGCAGCCAATCGATCCCTGGCCCGTGGCAGGGAACAACTTTCCGTGCAGGCAGGAGCAGCTGCCCGGAGGAGGACGTGGGGTTATCCCCACCCAGCTTCGGGGGGTCAAATGCAGCCACAGGCAAAGGGGATGGGGGACCCACAGCTTGGCGCTTTCGGGATACTTCTTGGAAAGTTGCAGGCAAAATACTTGAGGAAAGCAGCGGGATCACAGAGGAGACCCCGCAGGACACGACAAAGGTGAGTTCTCATCGCTGCAGGGGACTGAGGGCAGGGACAGCAACCCCCCAGCACTGGGGCTACACGGGTTCTCCAGAACCAGGGACACTCCTTGTTACAGGACCCTAACATTTCCTCGGGCCAGGTGGGATTACAGGTGTTAGAGAGCAGGACAGGGGGTGGGAGGTGGCGGGGACCTCTGCCTGGTCCTGTGCAGTCACGGGGCACTGCTGGGGTGTCTCAGGGAGAGTGCAGAGCCACAGTCCCTGCAATGCTGCCCTGCTCCCGGGGCCGGGAAGTGAAGAGGGGGCACCAGGAAAGGGAACAGCCTGGGGCAGTGAGGGGTGCGAAGGGCGGCTCTGGGGGGACAGAATGGGGACGGTTCGGTGGAGGTGGCCTCGGGCTCTGCCGGGTCAGGAACAAACTTTCTCCCGGGATACAGCAGGGTTGCCTCAGCGGTTCTTGCAGATGCTCTGCAGTGGCTGCCGGGGGACACGGCCGCTCTTCCCCTGCGTGTTTAAAGGGCCCGTGCAGGGGGCTGAGGAACCTGTGCGCTCCGGAGGGCGGGCGGCTCTGCGGGCGGGGGCGAGCGGGCAGCGGCAGCGCTGGCAGGGAGAGGGGAAAGCACCGCTCCGAGGGAGAGCTGCAGGCAGCCGAGAGCTGGAATGACAAAAGCAGCCAGGTACTCACCCGCAGTCTGTGCCCGGGACCTCTCGCTCAGCTCCCAGCCCGGCGAGTCTGTCCCAGCCAGGACAGTCCTGCAGAGCCCGATCCCTGCGGTGCCTCCTGCCCACTGCCAGCTCCCGGGGTGCCAGGGCACCTTGTCTTTCAAAGGTCACAGCCAGAGGACCTTGCAGTAAATATTAGGTGCTGATGGGAAGCTCTGTTCAGCGCTGCCACCTCCTCCTCCCCCTCCACCGGCAGGAGGGCTCTGCCTGCTCCGGGTCCGGCAGCACAGCTTCATCTGGCACGGGGAGGTTTGGGAGGAGGCTGGGACTGTCCTCCTGGGGCAGCCCCTGGCAGGATGCTCCAGGGCAGCCGGGGCCAGCGCTGCGCCTGCTGCATTGAGCTGGGAGCTGCAGCCCAACTGCTCTGCTCAGCCCTACCTGCTCGGTGCCCACGTGGAGGGAGGCAGGAGCCCTCCTCGGAGAGAGCAGCCTGGCATTTTAACCCTCCCAGCTCCGCCAGTGCAAGGTGAGAGGGACTGAGGGTGCACAGGCAGCCAGTGTGCCCCCCCGGCAGGCTGTGAGCCAGCTGGCAGCACCCCTGAGCCCTCCTTCCTGTCCCCCAGGGAGGAGACAGTGTCCGAGCACAGGGTGCTCGCCTTCCCTGAAACCAGAAGCAGCAGCCTGGTGCTGGACTCAGCAGAACAAGTTTCCGCTGAGCCGCAGGAATCCCGGATCCCACGCCGGACATCTGCGTCCTGCCGAAATCCCGGGGCCAGCTGCTGCCGGTGCCCTTCCCGGCCACGGCAGCGGCCAGGCTGGGGCATGGCAGAGCCCTGTCCAGGCCCGCGGCAGTGGCAGATATCTCACGGGATCAGCCGGCCGAGGAGACCGGCTGGAGCTGCCAAGTGTGACAGCTCCATCAGGCGCTGGTGACAGCCAGCATCCCGCTCCCAGCCCCGGGGCTGCGTGGGCACAGCTGCCCCGGACGCGCAGGGCAGTGGGCAGTGGGATGCCAGGCTCTGCGGGGATGCTCAGCAGGGAGCCGTGGCCGCAGGGCCATGTCAGCACGGAACAAGCTGGGTGCCCACCTGCCCAGTGCACCCCGTTTGTGCCAGCACCCACAGCAGCTCTGTCCTATTTACTGGCCAAGCCCTGCAGCCAGGTTTCCCAACCTTCCTGCTTCCAGAAGCATTTAGGACTCTGCTGGCGAGATTCCCAACGGCAGTTTGGCCAAATCCATCCCAGCTTGACCCCTCGTTTTGGAAGCAAACTTGGCAGGCACCTGAGCACCCCAGGAGGGGCTCCTCCACACCTTTCCCTGCGCCAGGGGAGGGCTGCTCCAGTTCCAGGTCCCCACTGCTGCAGGTCTCGGTGCTCCTGGGTGCTGGATGCCGGCCTCAAACTCACCTGCACCTGTGCCCCTGGCCCCAGCAGCCGCCAGGCATCCCTGCAGGGGTGACAGGCGTCCCGCCGCCCCCTCGGCGCTCTCTGCCTGCCCTCTCACAATTAGTGATGCTCCAGCAAACGCTGCGCTCCTCCTCCCGTCTGCACACAGCGCCTGCGGCTCCGCTCCCCGCGCTGTATCCATCACCTCGCTGTATCCATCAGCTCCCTGTCTCCATCCCCTCCCTGCATCCATCCCAGCCGCCCGCCAAGGCACCTTCTGCTGCATCAGCAGAGCCGCGCACGCCGCTCCCGCAGCGCCGGCTGCCAGCGCTGCCCAGCCCGCTCCGCCTGTACTTTTCCTGCCTCTCTTGCCAGCTCTGCAGCCCTAACGCCTCAACCCACAGGCACTGCTGGCATCCTCTCAGGCTCCCCTGGGATGTCCCCGTGCCCTGCAAAGCCTCCTGCTTTCCCTCCTCCCTGCTGGTTCATGCTGCTGCAGAGGGGGCTGGAAGGGGAGGGGAAGTCTCAACGTGCCCTGAAGGTGACAGGTCGTGGCACCCTGGACACGCAGGGCAGCATCCCCGCAGGTGAGCTCCCCTCACACCCGAAATCCAACCAGTCCGGTTCGGGGAAGCCACAGCTGGTCCCTGGGGTGAGCTCTGCCAGGCCGTGTGCCCCGTGTCACTGCAGCCCAGAGGGAAAGTCGGCACCGTTCCTGCTCCAGGAGCGTGGCAGCGCCTCCTGCCCTTCCCGCCGTGCCTGTTTTGGGATGCGTCTCCTCCCGCAAACGCCGGGCTCGCTGTCTGATGGACCTGGGCACGGAGGTGAAGCTGTGCCTGGCCACACCACGCCCCGGGGGCTTCCATTAGCAGGGCCCCCCCCGCCGCCGCTGGGGTGCGGTGTGCCGAGGGCAGGCCTAATGGATGCAGCGGCCAGGAAAAGGTTGCTGAGACACGAACTTTTGTGCAGCCAATTATCCCGGAATAAGCTCACGGCGAGAAAAGTAAGTTCTCAGAGTGTTCCCTTTGGCGCCGGGCGGGGTCCTCTGCAGCCATCGGGGTCTGGCTCTGCATCCCCACCCGTGTCTGCTGTCTGCCTTGGGGATGGAGGGCGGGGACCCCTGGTGTCACACTGCACAGGTGCCCCGAGTGAGAGCTGAGCCCCAGCCTTGTCCTGTTTTGTTGTCCTGGGAAGCCACTGGCCTTAGTGGCACTTTGGCCTCTTCCCCGGGTGGCCCAGGGCAACACGAGCCCAGTGTTTCCAGGCCACCACAGAATTGCTGAGGTTGGAAAGAACCCCTAAGATTATCAAGTCCAACTATTTACCCAGCACTGGCACGGCCATCACTAAACCATGTCCCCAGGTGCCACAGCCATATGCTTTTTGAACTCTTCCAGGGTTGGTGGCTCCACCACTGCCCTGGGCAGCCTGAGCCGGGGCTGGACAACCCTTTCAGTGAAGAAATCTTCCCTAATATCCAACCTAAACCTCCCCTGGCACAGCTTGAGGCCGTTTCCTTTTGTCCTGTCATTTGTTACCTGGGAGAAAGGCCCGACCCCCACCTGGCTCCACCCTCCTGTCAGGGAGCTGACGAGAGCGAGAAGGTCCCCTCGAGCCTCCTTTTCTCCAGTTTAAAACCCCCCAGCTCCCTCGGCCTCTCCTCATCCGACTGGTGCTCCAGCCCCTTCTCGGGACACGCCCCAGCACCTCAATGTCCTTCTTTTTAGGTGCCCCACACTGCACCCAGGATTCGGGCTGCGGCTTCATCAGTGCCGAGCACAGGGGGACCGTCACTGCCCCGGTCCAGGGAGCGCTCCCCGATCCTCCGGGCGGGCGGGTGCGCGGGGCGGGGGAGCGCGGGGGGATGCGGAGGGATGCGGAGGAGANGAGCTGACGAGAGCGAGAAGGTCCCCTCGAGCCTCCTTTTCTCCAGTTTAAAACCCCCCAGCTCCCTCGGCCTCTCCTCATCCGACTGGTGCTCCAGCCCCTTCTCGGGACACGCCCCAGCACCTCAATGTCCTTCTTTTTAGGTGCCCCACACTGCACCCAGGATTCGGGCTGCGGCTTCATCAGTGCCGAGCACAGGGGGACCGTCACTGCCCCGGTCCAGGGAGCGCTCCCCGATCCTCCGGGCGGGCGGGTGCGCGGGGCGGGGGAGCGCGGGGGGATGCGGAGGGATGCGGAGGAGAGCGGAGGAGCGCGGAGGAGCGCGGAGGAGCGCGGAGGAGCGCGGAGGA
>WEIT01028023.1:716591-744299 GCA_013389985.1 Dryoscopus gambensis | reverse complement strand
GAGCCTGTGCGCGGTGCCCACGCCGCGCTCGCACTGGGGCAGCGCCGCCCCGGCCCTCCTTAAAACCCACGGGGGGAGTTGTGAAACAGGAATGATGGTTTGTATTGTAATACAACACCGGTCTACCAGCGGCACCGCCACCTGCGGTAATCTCCCGAGCATCTGCCGCTGGAGGTGACTCACCTGCGGGGCTGCTGTCACCAAAGAGCTTATCAGAAGTGAACGGACTGATTTTTCCTGCTCCTCCTGATGATAAGAGGATGCGCGGCCGTCCCCGCTCTTTGTCCGGCTCTTCCGCGTTGCGCTGGGTTGTTTTCAAAGCGAGGTTTGAGTAGGTGGAGGAGGAAAGGAGGAGAGTTGGTGCTCCCGGGTCACTCGGGCTGTGTGTCCCCGGCAGCCCCAGGTCACGGCTGGGGGAAGTTGAAGGGAAGGCAAGTGGGTGCCCATGGAAGCTTACCCCAGACTGCAAGGTGGGGACCATGAGGTGCTCTCAGGGATGGCTGAGGGTCATGGATCTGTGATTATCCAGGAAAAATCAGTCCTTCTGGGATGGAGTGGTTTTCCTTAGCTTGGCAGGTTGATAGTGCAGAAGCCTCTGCCCCAGCGGGGTGAGGGAAGCGGGCTGGGGTCGAGGAGGCTGCGGGCTGCCCTCTGCACACTCATGCTGGAGGTGCTGGGTGTGCAGGATGTGCCGAGCAGCTAATTACCCCCTTCTCCTGCGCTCATCCGGCTTTCCCAACGGTCCTGCTGCTGCCAGGAGTGTGGCAGTGCCAGCCGGAGACTGCGGAGCGCCCACGGCCTGCATCTCCTCGGGGAGCTGTGCCATCGCTGTGCCAGCTCGGCCCTGCCAGAGGGACCCTGCCCGCTCCCACAGCCTGGCCAGGGATCCACCTGCAGCTCTGCAGGTAAGGGGCACCTTCCCCACACTCACGCTGAGGATCCAGCCCCCCTGGAAGTTGTGGGGACCTCGCCTGGCTCATCCTCAGCCCTCGTGGTCCATACGATGCTCAGAGAATGTGGGATGCAGGGTCCAGCCAGAAGCTGCCTGTGCTACTGGGGGAGATTTCAGCTTGACAAATGGTTTAGGGGCTGCACCAGTGGGAGCTGGGCAGAGCTTGAGTCCCTGGTGCACCTGGCAGCCTCCCCAGAGCATCCCAGTGCCAGCCCCGCTGCCGTGGAAGGGAGAGCAGCCCAGGAGCAGTGGCACGGCAGGAGCAGCCCTTCCTCCTTTGAGGTTCCAAAGGCTCTGAGGAAGCAGCTCTGGTTTGCAGGTGTTGTGTCACAACCTCCGGGGCTTTGCTTCCTGGAGTGCGGCTGCATTTGCAGCCAGTCACCCTTCCCTGCTCCCGGAGCCTGCCATGACACAGATTTCCGGGCATCTGGCTCCAGTGGGGTCAGGCAAGGGTCAGGCAGGGATGACCCAGGGCTCTGAGTGGCCACCAGCATCCCCGAGCCACACGGACACATCCCCATCCCTGTCCTCTCTGCTGGCCAGCAAGGAGTGGTCCCGGCCTCTCTGAGCTGGGCACTGCCAGGCCCTGGGGGGCTGCAATTCCCGTCGTCCCCTCTGTGTTCTGCTGGCCCTGCAGGCCCCAGGCATGGCCCCTGCTCTTGGCACCGGGGTGCTCGCCCTGGGCAGGGCTCCTGTGGGGTCAGCTCCTGCCCTGGCTGCCCACTGCTACTGACGTGGGGCACGGCAGGGTCGGAGGCTGTGCCTGGCACAGCAGCACAAAGCAGGGGGGAGTTTTGCCCCTGGATGCCCAGTTTGCAGCTGTTAATGGTTGTACCTGTTTGCCACTTTTCCCTGCAGCCACAGGAGGTGATTTTCCCTTTGTACCAGCAGGAGCTGATTCCCACCTGAGCCTGTGGTTTGGGACTTGGAGAAGATGATCCAGTACAGCTGTAAGTGCACCATCCTGGGCCATGTCTGATGGGGGGCAGCTCATGAGGGTCACCCCTGTCGTTCCCTGTCCCCTGGGGTCCTGCATGAGACCCCAAGCCTGGGCTCTGTGTGGGCCTCTGCCACGTCCCTGGCTGCTGGTCTTTGCCAGGAGGTGGCAGTCAGAGGACACGGCCACTCGGGCACTTGACAGGGCTGGACACACCTGTGTCCAGGGTGTCCCTGCCCCTCAGGCTCCCAGTACTCCCAGCTCAGCCTCTTCCAGCAGTGGGAGGGCAGAGCCGCCGGCGCAGGCGGGCTGGGCACGGCGATGTGCCGTCTGTCGTGTCTGCTGCAGCTCCTCCGCTTTCTCCCTGCCAACCGGTTGGACCCATGGGCCAGGACTGGTGCCCAGCCTCGCTGCAGTGAGGCCACCGTGTCACCAGGAGAGGAGGGGACAGGCAGGACGTGCCAGGCCCCAGCACACACAGGGCTCTGCGGCAGCAGCCTCCAGCCCGGGACAGCCGTGAGCAGCTCCTGTGGCACAACACCGGGACATGGACCCCCGGACAGGTGAGCGGGTGGCCTTTGTGCCCCTCACGGGGCAGAGGTGGGATGTTCATGGCGTGGGCAGTGGTTTGGTGACCTCCCTCCCCTCTGCCCCGTGAGCTGGGGCTGGGGCTCACTGCTGGTGTGGCTCTGCTCGAGCAGCGCTGCTCGGAGCCATCCCTGGGACCTGGGGATCTCTGCTCCCGAGGTGCCAGGGCAGGGATGCCTCTCACACACGGCGCGGGGCAGGGCCTGGGCACGACGCCGTCACCCTCCCACGGGCAGTGGGCGTGGGGACGGGGCAGTTTCGGCAGCCGGCTGATTCAGGGAGGCTGTTGCACCACGTTCCTCCTGCCCGCAGCTCCCGCCGTGAGTCACGGCTGCTGCAGCTCCCTGCCCTCACCCCCGCCGGGGGTCCCGGCGCTCCGGCTCGCCCCTGCCCCAGCAGGAGCACTGCCCGCCCACGTGCCCTGAGCCCTGCCAGGAGGGCCGGGTGGAAGGGAAAGGAAGGGGCAGGGCGGGACAGGCCGGCCCTGCTCCTCTGCGCGAATCCTGGGAGCTGGCGGCCGATGCTCCGCGGCTCCGGCTGTTGATGGATCCATCAGGTGGAGCGAGCGCTGCGGGCTGCAGGACGCCCTGGGACCTCGCTCGCTGTGTAAACACCGTGACCACAGGGGAAATGTTCTCACTGCGCTGGCATCTGCCTAAATTTAGCTGCTCTTAGGTCATCCCTTTCCGCTGTCTCCTCGCTCCCGGTGCCGCATTGAACCCCGTCCCTGTGCCCTGCGCTGACCGTGCTGCGGGGCAGTGCCCGCAGCCCCAGCAGAGCTCTCAGCACTGCAGTCGACGCTCAGGGGCTGCGCTGGGCACCTTGGTGTCCTGACAGTTCCAGGATCATTGATCGGTGCCGGAATTTGCCAGACCCTGCGGCACGGACGGGGGATGGAGCGGTGCAGAGCCCGCAGAGGGCCCGCACAGCCCCGTCCGCGCCCCGTCCCCGCCCGGCGCTGGCCGCTCGTCCTGACAAGAGCATCCTCTAGAGGGAACTGCCAGCCCAGAAATGGGGCTGGCTGCGAGCATCGGCGGCTCCAGCGCCGCCAGCAAAGGAGAGCCACCCCACGAGGGTGTGAGCGGGACCAGGGGTGGGGATACAGCGTTGTCGGGGTGGCCAGCTCCCTTCCCGGAGACCGTCCCCCTGCCAGCTCACCTGGGGACAGCGGTGGTCTCTATCTTGGGGCTTTGGGGGTGGCAAAAATCTCTGTGCCACAGTCCCGGAGAGCCCTGCAGGGTGCAGTCGCTCCCCGCCGTGGGGACAGCCCACGCCCGAGAGTTGTAGCCCAGCTCCCAGGTGTCCCGTCCCCTGCGGGGCCCCCAGGCTCCCGGAGGTGTCTGTCTGCAGAGCCCCTCCTCCCTCTGCCTTCCAGGACAAGAGCCCATCAAGGTGATCGGGGTTGTCTTGGGCATTGGGCTGGCCCTGCTGATCCTGACGAGTTTTGGCTACACCCTCATCCGGTGGTACCGGAGGGGCCGCCCCCGGCGCCGTGAGTCCCCAGGGGACAGCGGGGACAGGGCAGGGAGGGCTCAGAGCATGGGGCTGCGGGGACTGGGCTGTGGGGAGCACGGGTGATGGGGGGCTCTGGGCCGAGCTGGGGGCACTCTGAGGTGAGCAGGGGGTGCACGGCGATGTCCTGGTGCTGTCCCGCTGGCTGTCCTGCCTGTCCCCCCCCACCACACAGACTCACGGCAAAGCAGGGGTGGGTTCATGGCAGCACGTGGCTCTGACACCTCTCCCTCCTCTTCCTCCCGCCTCCCCAGGGCCTGACTTCGTCTTCAACCTCTACCACTCGCGGTGAGTGACGCCATGCAGGGACCAGGGGAGGCTGGCAGCTCCCTTTGTGCAGTGCCAAGGTGTCACACACCCTCCCCAGTCCCAAATCCACCCAGTTCTGCAGTTGGCGGGGGCTGGAGGGGGCCAGGCAGCCTGGTGACCTCTCTGCTTTCCCTGCAGCGGGCTGGGCTCGGTGGCACTGGAGCTGGTGCCACCCTTCAGCATCAGTGGCTCGCTGGGCACCTCGGGCAGTGGCTACGAGCCCTTCCACAACCAGGGGCCGTGAGGTGGGAGCCGGGCTGGTGAGCAGGTAGGACATCCCTGTGTCCCCCAGTGCTGTGCCCCAAAGCCTCCATGCTGCCTTGGAGCCCCTGGGCACCGCAGCTTTCCCCAGGGCAGTCCCGAGGGTTTTCCAGCAAAAGTCCTGCCTGTGGCTGGGGGGCTGCAGGGGCTTTCCCTGGGCTCCGGTTTTGGTTTCTCCCCGCACAGGCTTTGGTTTGTGCTTCCTTCCCCACTGTCCCTGGGATGGAACGTGGCCAGGGACGGAGGGATGGGGCTGGAGCCCAGGCGCTCTTGCAGCGCTTCCTCTCGCCCAGCACTAATAGAAAAAGCAACCAAAACCGGCCAGGGGGAATTCTTCTGTTTTCACTTCTGTAATAAACAGCCCCTGAATTGTTGGATTTCGACTGAAATGGCAACGGTGCAGTTTCTGTTGCTAAAAAAGCTTCACAGAATCTTTGGGGTTGGAAGGGACCTCTGGAGAACCTCTGGCCCCCCCCCCCCCCCGCCCAATGCCACCTGGAGCAGTGACACAGGAACGCAGCCAGGTGGGTCTGGGATGTCTCCAGAGAGGGAATCTCTGCGAATTCCCTGAGCAGCTCCTCCATCTGCAGTGCTCTCACTGGCCCTCCGCAGCCACGGGAGCACAGGAGGCACCTGGGGCCGGCACTGGTGCAGCCTCCCCTTGCGTGGGACGGAGGAAGAGGATGCAGCCTTATCCCAGGATTCCTCAGCACTCATCCTGGAGAAAACAGCTGCGTTCCCCACAGCTCCTGCAGGCCCAGAGACCTGGGAGCAGACTGTTCCTTAGGGCACCAGCTGAGGAGGAGGGCTGGGAGCCCCAGATTGTGACTGGATTTGTGCAGCTGCGGAAAACGCCGTGAGGAAAGGGGAAATCTGGCTCAGCCCTCCTCCTCCTCCATCCAGTACCTGCACCAACATGGAAGTTGGTTCTCCACACTGCCAGTGCAAGGAAACAACTCAGAGAGCCCCTGTGGAGCTCCTCCTGGATGTTTTGTGCCAGTTGCCTTCGGTCTCAGCAGAACAAGTGGCTGTCGAAGGGCCTGGAGCAGGAGAGCAGCTGTGGGGAGCTGCTGTGGCCGTGGAGAGGGGCCCTGCTTGGCCAGCGGGGGCTGGCGAGGCACAGAGGGCCTCGGGACCATTTCTGTGCAAATTCCTCTCAGAAGAAAAACGAAAAAAAACCTCATGGGACCCACGTGGTTGTGTGCAGGGAAACCCGTGAGGACAGAGTGGGATTTCCATGGAGTCAGAGGGGCCATCTGTGCTCTGGGCTTCCGAAGCTGAACCCTGTGGTCTGCGGCTTTCTCCTGGTTGAAAGGAGAGCTCTGACTGCTCCTGGAGAGGGGGAAATGTCCTCCCCCCCGGGGCCTGGGAGCCCTCTGCGGTGAGCAGGATCCAGCAGAGCCCTGCACAACACAGGATCCGGCCCCAGGGCGACGTCAGCGGCGTTTAAAAGAAAAACAACACAAAAAAGCCACGCTTTTGATGACTCCGTTTTCCAGAGGAAGTTGAAAAAAATAAAAAAGAAAGCAAAAAGCTCCAACCCCCGAAATACTCAAAGGCAGAAGAGATGGGGCCAGTGGAGGGGCAGGAGGAGGCTCCCAGTGCCCTCCGTATCCCTGTGGGATGCAGGGATGGATCTCATGCGTGAGCAGTGCCATGTGAGATGTAAGAGAAGGAAACACAGCGAGGATCAGCCCCCTCCTCCTACCTGCACTAGAAAACCTGAAAATAAAACCAAAACCCCTTCACCTGAAAAACACCTCCCCGAGGAGGGTTTCCACCAGCAGCTTCACTGGGACTATCCCACCGTGAAGGTTCTTGGAAACGGAGTCACTTTAGGAAAAACTTCCCTGCGACCTGGAAGGTGGCCCAGGGTGAGCTGTTCTCATCCTGTTTCCATTCTGACGACACCCACTCACAGCATCACAGAATCAATTCGTTTGGAAAAGACCTCTGAGCTCATCGAGCCCAGCCTGTGACCAAACTCCACCTTGCTGAGCAGAGCAGAGCCCCGATTGTCGCCTTTCCTGGTTCCCTCCGCCCCCGGGTCTGACTTGTTCTGCTCCTGTCCCTCCCCGGCGCTGTCCCTCGGGATGTGTGTCCCCACGGAATCGCTGTGAGCAGCCCAGCTCCTTTCCCTGCTGCTCCTCTGATGAGTGCTCCCACAAATTCCCCAGGGACAGCCACCCGGGAACTCAGGTGCGTGAGAGGCTCTTGGAGAGCTGGCTCGGTTCTCCTTTTTCCCAGCTGTGACGTGGCAATGCTCTTCCCCACGTGAGGCAAAGGCACGTTACCCCTTGCTGATGGGGAATGTCCAAATCTGGAAACAGAAAGTTCAGCCTGGCCTTAGGAGAGGATGAACAGACAAGTGGACCAAATAAATAACACCACATCCTTTCTGTATTTACAAATGAAATGCAATAAATAATGTCTATATCCAGTAGTGGCAGAACACAGACCATAGTGTGGGTAGGACTGCCCTGGCTCGTGCTGGGCTCGCAGGTGCATCCCTCCTCCTGTTCTGGGGCTCTCCCAGAGGGGCTGGATGCTGAAGGGTCGCTGTGGGGTCAGGAAAGTCCCTCGGTCCATCTGTGTGAGGTCAGGCAGGGTGGGAGCTCCGTGCTGCCAGCAGCAGGGTGCTGATGTCAGGCTGACGTCTGCTTTCGGTGTGTGTGTTGTGAAAGTTCGGGATGGCATCAGACGTGTGGACATCAGCAGGAGGAGCCCAGCACTGGCCCAGGAAAGGGGGAAGTGGGAGCACGGGACTGCCCCAGGCCCCGAGGGTGGCCCTGCGCCCCTGCTGAGGGCAGACAAGGCAGAGGTGCCCTGGTGCGTATCCCTGGTGGCCCGGGGAGGTGGGGACGAGCCCCTCCAGCACAGCCCATCCCTGTGTCCTGTTAGCTGTACTGGCCGGAGGGACGCACTGGGGGCTGCCCACAGCACCACTGGGGCCAAAGCAGCCCCGCCAGTGGCTGAGCTGGTGCTCCTGGGCCACGTCTGGGCCCAGCACTGTGAACATTCAGGGGTCAGCGGTAGCTTATCCAGTGGCAGACGAGGTAGTTGGGTCAGCGTGCAGGGCTGGCTGCCCCAGCAGGGGTCACAGGCGGCTGTCCTTGCTGTCCCCGCTGAGCCGGCTCGGGGGCTGCATGGGCAGCGTGATCCAGTCGCAGCTGAGGCTGGAGACGAGCGGCAGCGTCCCCAGGAAGGCAGTGTTGTCGAAGATGCTCCGGTCGAAGGGAGCTTTCAGGAGCTCAGGGCTGGCTTTGCAGGTCGGGGGGGCACCTGGAGCCATCCAGTTCAGCAGAGTGGGGGCTTGGGGCCCCACCTGGCTGGAAAAGTCCCAGGCAGGGGCTCCCCGCGGAGCGAGGTCCTGTGTGAGGGGATGCTCGGGAGAGGACTGCTTCAAATACCCTTTGGACACAGCCAGCTCGGAGCACTCAATGTCCAGCACGGTGTCGGTGCTGCCCAGGCCCTGCACGGACCCCGCACAGCCCAGGAGGGGCATTCCCTTGTCCGGGGCCTGCTCTGGCTGCACGGTGCCCTTGGACTGCTGCAGGTACCCCCGGAACTCCACATCTCCTTGGGTGGTGGGGGAGAGCCCTGGGCTGGCATTCCTGCTGCCAGAGGGGCAGCCGGGAGCGGGGCAGGGGCTCTCCAAGCCCACCCCACTGTCCTCGGCAGTGGGCAGCTGCTGCCTGTAGCCCTGGGGCTCGGGGCCCGCGGAGCAGCCCAGGGAGGAGGAGGAGGAGGGGATGCGCAGGCAGATGCCGCTGTCGGTGCTGGTGCCGCTGCTGTCTCTGCTCCCTGTGGGCCCCAGCTGGTCCTGGGGCCGTGCTGGGAGCTTCCAGCCCTGCTCCAGGGGCTGCTGGGCTGTGCTGGTGCTGCCATCAGGGCTGCTGTCCGGCTGGGGCTCCTTCTGGCACAGGAAGAGCTGCTGGACGGGGTCTGCATCCAGGCTGCCCGAGGGTGGGGGCTCAGGCTCCCCCCAGAGCGAGCTCTGCTTCATGAAGGACTTCTGGGAGGGAGGGAAAGAGGGGAGTGAGCTGTGCCTCGTCCCTGGTTGCTGCCTGCCTCTGCCAGCCCTCCCCAAGCCTGCAGCCTTGCTCTGGCCGCGGCGGGTGCCACGGCACTGTCCCTGCCTTACCAGCACGGACGGTGTCCTCACGGGTTTCCTTATGTAGGTGCGTGCCAGCAGAGCCCCCAGGAGGCCCAGCAGCACCAGGATGATGAAGGAGGAGCTGAGGATGCCCGGGAGAAGAAGCTCTGCACTGTCTGCAGGAGAGGACGTGACCAGGTGAGGGGGCAGAGCAGGATTTCTCGGTGCACACAGCGCAGAGAGGCTGCCCTGGTGTGGACCCCCACATCCCCAGGGCCAGGAGGCCGGGGGGGGTCTGCATCCCACGATTCCCCCCTTGCCCGGGTCTCACTCACCGTCCCTGCGGCCGGTGGTGACGCACTGCTCGTCGCTGCGCGCGGCGGGGATGGGCCTGTTGGCCATGCTGGGCTCCACGCTCAGGCAGTACTCGGTGACCCAGAACAGGTCCCCGATGGTGAACTCTGCACTCCTCTCCAGCACTCTGAACTGCAACAAACAGAGCACAGGCTGGCACCTGAGAGCCCCCAGCTCCTGCTTCCCTCCCTCCTCCTCCTCCTCTGCTGTCCCCTGGGGAAAGTCCCCAGGGTGTGTTGTGATAATGAGGACAGCAGCTAGACCCAAAATCCCCACGAGAGCTGGAAAACTCTGCCATAAAACATGCAGAGCAACCTCTCCGCGCTGCTGCGGCGGCGAGAAAGCTCCGCATTTACTCCTACAGAAGACCGTGCTTTAACGATCTGTTTTTCCACTTGAGCCAGCACTGCGTGGGACAGATGGGGACAACGCGGGAGCAGCAACTCCTCTCACCGTGTGGTTGTCCTGTGTCCTCCTGAGGTACACGTGGTACCGAGTCATTTCCTTCTGGAAGTCGCCGTACTCCACGGTGGCGTTCCCGGAGCGGAGCAGCAGCTGCAGCCGCACCTGGATGGAGTTGCCCTTCACGGAGAGGCTCTGGCCCGCCAGGCGCAGGCCAGCTGGAAGCAAATCAGTCGCAACAGCAGGTCAGGGCTGCTTCCTGTTCACAGCTCTGAGCCTTTGCAGCACCCGGCTGAGCTGTGACCGTCCCAGCCATGCTCGGGCTGTCCCATCCCCCTGCGCAGCCTGCCTGCCCTCCAAGGGGGTATGGAGGGAAATATCTCTGCGTTCGTTCATCCCACCCAAGCACTCTGGCACCCTGACCCCACCAACCCCAGCGCAGGGTGGATGCAGGCAGACCCCAACCCACCCTCCTGTGGGGAGAAGGCGTTGGTCCTTCCCCAGGGGGACGTGTGGTTCCCGGACACGGCCCGGACCCGCGCGTAGTAGCGCCGCTCAGGGTCCAGGGTGTAGTAGGTGAGGTCACAGGAGTGCTCCGAGGTCTTCCAGCACTCCGGGATGGCTGTCCAGGGGGCGCTTGAGCCGTAGCTGTGGGGAGAAGCACCAGGGGTGAGCAGAGAGCTGGAATCAGACCCCGGGCAGGGCAGGACCCCCGCGTTCCCCGTCGTGTTACTCACACGTGGTACTCCACGTCGTAGCGGGCGTCGCTGGGGCAGCCGTGCCCCGGCTCCCACCTCAGCAGGTGCCGCGCCACCTCCGCGGCGAAGCGCACGCGCCCGGGCCTGGCCAGCCCCTCACCTGCAGGACACACGGTGAGCAGGGGGAGGCCGCCCAGCCCTGTCCCGCCAGCCCCACAGCAGCCTCGGGACGGCCTCCTGGAGCATCATCCCATGATGGGTGATGGAGCAGGACTGACCACCCGAAACGTGCAAGCCTCTGCCCAGTTTTCTCTTTCCGACTTCCAGGATTTGCTCATCCCCCTCTTCTTCCTCTTTCTTTGGGGACAGCTCAGCTGGGGCTTCTCAGTGCTTTTCTGCCCCGAGAAAGGAGCTGTATTTGCCCCCCTCCATCCCCTGCTGTTTGCCACCAGCCCTGTTTGGACTCGGCTTTCCTGTTTTGCTCATCTGCTGCCTGGACGAAACCAGATTTTTTCACACCTCCTGCCTGATCTCGGTATTGTCACCTGGCAGAAAAGCCCCGCGGATAACATCTGCCACCTTTCCCTTGCAGGTTTCCCCGGCAGCTGCTCTGTGCTGGCAAACACTGTGTCCCCAGTGACCACGGCCCCTGTGGTCACACCAGTGGGGACAAGCGAGGCTGGTGCCCCTCGCTGAGCCTTTGGGCTCCCAACCAGCGATGAAAGGCAAGCGACGAACATGCCCCGCTCCAAAGCACCGCTCTGAGGGCCGAGCACTCAGCCAAGGCGTCCAGACCGTGGCTCCAACCCCCTCCTCTGCCCGCTCCCCCTTCCCAAGAAGGAACCCACGCGGAGCCGTGGGGCTCAGCCCCAGCCAGCAGGGAGATGAAAAGCAGCACAAGAGACTCACCGTGCGTGGGGCGGGCGAGGAGCAGTGCCAGGCACAGCGCCAGGGCGGTGGCAGAGGGAACCATGGCCGCTCAGCATCCTCCGTGGCAGCGGGGCGAGCGCGGGGCCGGGCTCTGCCCCGGCGGCAGCTGAGCGCTCGTTTTTCCCCCGGGGGTTGGCTCAGTGACGTCTCGGAGGCGTTCGAACAGCGCCAGAAGAGTCACTGAGCAGCCACTTCCACTTCTTCGCTGTCCACCCACTCACCTCAGCCAAAGCCTCAGCCCGGGCATTTCCGACAGTGTGAGAGGAACAATTTTGGGGGCTTTTCTGAGCAAAGCGGGGCCGTGCTGAGGAAGGCAAGTACAAGCAAACGATGTCTCTGCTGCTTTGTGGTGAAATGGGAGGTTAAAAGCAGGGCACAGGCGAGCGTTAGCAGCGAGGGGGACCTGTCTCGGGGGTTTTAGTGAGCACAGCACCGTGTCCCGTCCTGCCAGCAGTAAATCCAGCCGGATTCTAACCAGCCCTGGAGTCCCCAGAAGGGGTTCTGGCTTTCCCTGCCTTTGGGCTCAGCGTCCTGCCTCAGCCCGCAGTTCCCTTTTCTCCCTTTCTGGGGCCAAGTGACAGCCTCTGGGCTATCCCGTGTCCTGCAAACACCCTGGCACGGGGGTGACATCGGGAATCCAGTGTGACGCAGGGGCTGCCACTGTCCCCGGGGCTCCAGCAGCCCCCCAGGTACGTCTGTGATCCCTGGCCCCAGGGCCATGTCCTGCCCGGCTGGTGATGCTGGGGCCTCAATCGCCACCCTGCAGGCTGCGAGTGCTCTGCTTTGCCTCAGAGCTTGCTTGAGGGCTTTCCTGGGGCCCTCATGTGATGGAGAGTGATTTGCCTCGAAAAGAGGAATTTCCCTCTGGGGAATTGGTGGAAAGGACACAGACAAGAGAAACCAAAAGTGCTCTGGACAGACTCAGAGGGCATCATAGTGGGCACAGCCATGCAGGTCCCTCTTTGAAGAACCATCTTAAATGCCTGAAGTGGGAGATTTCTCCTGCTTTCCCTGACTTACCCTTTCTGCTGAAGGCCAAGGGCTTCCACAAACTCACAGCCTGGCTGGAGCAGCAGCAGCAGCTCCCCTCCCTGCCCTGGGCTTATCCCCCAGCCCTGGGCAGACCAGCTGATGTCCTGCCACTCTGCTCTCGGCCCCTGAGTCACGCCTGGTAGCCACTGAACAGAGGAGTCCTGAGATGAAGCACAGCCAGTCCCACACGAAGCCACAGCCTGTGTTTTGTGTAAGGTAATGACAATTAAAAGCAACGGGACCAAAAGCCAGGAAAGTGGGAGTTTTGTGGAAACGCCACCATGGGGCTGGTCCCGTGGGTGAGGCGGTTCAGAGGCTTGGGAGAAGTGGTTGGCAGTTTAGGGGAAGATGAAAGAGGCTGAGGAGGAACGAGAGTTCTGCAGAATGCTTGGACAGCAAGAGGCACTCGGGCTGGCAGCTGAGCTCTGCAGGGAAGGTGGCACTGCCAGGTGCCACATGGGCTCATGTGGGGCTCACGTGGGGAAAGTGTGAGCTGCGGCGGATGTGGCTGACCCTGAAGTGCCTCCCTGCGGGCACGCCGCAGAGAAACCCAGCCCGGGAGCACCTGGGTCTGTGCCTTTCCCTCCCTGGTGTCCCTCAGGAAGCTTTCCCAGGGTGAAGCGGGGTCAGACAGGTGATGCTGCACCCAGCAGGGCAGGGATGGGGCCGGGGCCTGGTTCTGCACAGCCCTGCCGCGGGACAGAGCGGAGCAGAGTGCTCCTCATCCCCGTTCCCTCGTGCCCGGAGGCTGGAGCGGCACTCCTGGGCTGGTGGAGCCAGCTCTGGCTGTGTGTTTTAGCTCCTCTTTGCTAGCTGGGAGGGCTCACAGCAGCAGTTACCAGCAGGGAAGGTGAGGATTTCAGCTGGGAACTGCTGTGCACGCTGACATTTACCATCAGCGCCAAGCCACACACTCTGTTCTCTGGAACTTGCTCTCCACAGAGCTTTGTTGCAAGCGATGAATGATTCCTGGAGTTCTTTTCTGAGAATCCCTTTCTGAAGTGGACGCAGCAGCTCAAGGGGGCATGGCTGCCTTGGGGCTGTCTGGGGGTGCAGCTCAGTGCCCGGCCACCCCTGGCACTCAGCAGGCACAGCCTGCAGAGGCACAAAAAGCAAACAAAAAACCCCAAAAACCACTCCTGCCTGTGAAAACTACAGAGGAGTGCACTCTGGAGTGAGGGCCGGCTCGGAACATCTCTCTGAGCTGGGATCCTGAGAGCAGGAGAGGTCAGAGGGATCCAGCCCAGGCTTTCCAGCCTCAAAAGGAAGGGGCTTTGCAGCAGGGCTCCTCCAAGCTTGGATGTCCCCGCTGCTCTCCTGCCCTTCTGATGAGCAGGTGTGGGTGGGGAGCTGGATGAATAAGGGACTTACACTATGAATAATGCCAGGAGAAACGTGTGGCACTGCAGGTCACGGGCCTGGCTATCAGAAAGCACAGAATGGAGCTAGGCCTTTCTCCTTTAATCCGGATACTTTCACCTGTTTCTACCTGAGCTCTTGGTTAAGCAGAGTTGTGCCTGCAGGGGAGGCAGGGGCTGCTGCTGGCTCCTGGAAGAAGCACCGCTCCATTAGCGAAGGAGTGAAAAGACCTCTAGAGACACTAGAGGGAAACAGCATTTCATCTCCCTTGGAACAGGGAATTCTCGACTTCTGGGCCACACCAGAGAGGTTTTCCTGGGGTTGGGCAAGGCTGTGCATCCCCTCCTCTGCGCTTGGCCAGGCAGGAGAGCTGTGGGTGGGTGAGCGGTGGGCACAGAGGGGAGGAAGGGGGGCTTGGGCAGCCAGGAGAGCAGCAGGGAACCCCGGGATGCTGCTGCACCCTGGGGCCAGGTCTCACCTGCTCCAGGATTCCCAAGGCCCCGCTGCCCCTGCCCCGCATCCCTGGGCCGGCGCACGGCAGGTGTTTTGCAGGCTGCGCCGGGAGCAGTTGGGAAACCGGCGGCGCCGGAGCCGGGCGGCAGGTCCGACTGGTTTGCTCCTGGCACTGACGTACGCCCGCTCGCCAAACACCTCCTGCCCCGGCCCCGCGGAGCTGGCTCTGCTCGGCACCGCGCTGCTGGCATGGCCGTGCCGCGGCTCTGAGCCCAGAGCAGCCCTGAGCCCGGCCCATGGACGGCAAAACCTCCCCGGTAAGTGCGGGCGGCTCTCGGCTCGGGGGGCTCCGGGGCTCCATGGGCCCGCTCCCCTCGGGGCTTGGTGGAGGGCCCGGTCTGTCCCTCCTGCTCTCCGGGGTGTTCCTTCACAGCAGCCAGAGGGAGAAGGAGCTGGGGGAGCTGCCTGGGGAGCTGCTGCCTCCGGCACCCCTCGGCACATGGAGGGAGGGCAGCCAGCAGCATCCCTGGTGCCAGCAGAGGTGTCGAGGCTCTCGGGTACTTTGCCACACTGGAGCTGAGAACTGAGGGGAGCAGTTGGTACTGTCAGAGGGATCTGGTGCCGCTTGGCACGTTCCCGAGCCCTCCGGCAGTTCCCAGCAGCACCGCACTGGTGGCCACGGCCCTGCTGCTCCCCCTCTCCAGGCAGTTTTCCCTGTGCCCTTTTTGGGCTGGGCTGACTGGGACCTGCTCAGCCCTGGATGTGGGGCTTTGCTGAGCATCCTGTCATGAGGAAAACATCCATCCCGGCCAGGCACCGGGCGAGGCAGCGAGTAATTACCGTGCCGAGCAGCGCCGGCTGTGCCAGTGACATCCGGAACGAAGGCGGCGGTGACGGGGTGGATGGGGCTCCAGGGGAGGCAGAGCCAGCTCTAACACCGTCCCCTTCCTGCCCCTTGCCGTGGGGGTGCCGGCCTGGAGCGGGGGCACTGCAGGCTCATGCTGGATGTTGGCTGGCTCTGAGGAGATGCGGAGTGGTCCCAGCTCTGGGTGGCCCCAAAGCGGGGTGGCATCACTGCGTCTTGGTGAGAGCGGGGCAGGAACTGGGATGCCCACATGCAGAGACAATTGCCCAATACTGGACAACCCCACTGGGCCACCTTGGCATTGTCACTTGGGTTAAATGGGCCACTGGGAGTGCCGGGAGCCTCCCTGGGCTCTGCAACTGCAGCAGAGTCCCTTCGTCTTTCTAGGCCTCCGTTTGCCCCTCTGTGGAGTGAGGTGAGCAGTGGTTTCTCAGCCCCTGGAACATTTTGGGATCTGTGCCCGCAGGGTGCTCCCACTGGTATAGGGTGACCTGTCCCTGGCCACGTCGGGCTGGCTCAATCAACAGTCAGTCACCTGCACTTGCAAAGTGGTCCTGGGGTGCTCTGGGATGTCACGTTGCTGTGTGTATCGGGGTCTTGGCAGTGTCCTGTCGCCCCGTTCTGAGGCCGGGGCTGTCGCCTCCCAGGGAGGCCCCTCTCAGCAGTGGCATCCAGAGGGACTGGGGGCTCTCACAGGCTGGGAACGGCTTTGTCCCCGCGAGGACAATGTCCCCGTTGTGTGCTGGCTGAGCTGCTCTGCACAGACAATCGCTGCTTCACAACCAGGTGAAGGAGTTCCCAGCCCGGACACGGGGCCGTGAGCAGCTGGGGCCATGGGGAGGGCGGGCGGCCGAGCCCAGCTGGGGAGGATGATCCGAGGCAGCTCCTTCCAGCTCGTTTAGGCCAGGCTGCCTCCCTCTCTCCCCTCTTGATGCTCCAGATTTTGGGGAGTTCCTGTGTCCTTCTGCTCCTCTGAGACACGGTGGGGCCCTGGGTCTGGTTGCAACACCCAGGTGTTCCCTGGCTTCCGCTTTCCCTCCCACTCCGAAACTGCGGGTGACTGCTGGCTGATTTCCCTGGATCCCAAGCCTCCAGCCGGCCTGGATTGCCTTTCCCCTGCTGATTGCCCTCTGCTGCCATGGGTTTGGGGGCCTTCCCTCCCCGTCAGGGTGCTGAGCTGCAGGTCAGCGCAGGTGGCAGCTCACGGTGCAAAGGGGACGGGCACCTCAGTGCTGCTCTCTTTGGTTTGGGTGCCTTGCCCAGCTCTGCCCCGAGCCTCGGAGCAGGGAGAGGGAGTGAGGTGGTGTTTGCACTCCTGACAGGTTTAGCAGAGGGCTCGTGTTGCAGGCAGGCAGTGTCCGCTCGTCTGCAAGGTGAGCAGAGCTGGCCAGGAGTCCCTGGGTGCCCCCAGCGTCCCTCCCGGCTGTTTGTGAGAGCCGCCTGTGCCACAGACAGGGGCTGGCTGTGCCCCCCTCCCCCCCGCTGCCTCTGCCACGGATCACTCTCGTGGCTGGTGGAGCATTTGCAGAGAGGCCGTCGGGGAAAGAGCTCAAACCACAGCCACGCGTGTGATCCGGGCTCGGCTCTGCCTCTGACTTTTACTCAAAAGCCAGCAAAGGATGAGTAAAGGTTTTGTGGGCAGGAGCTGTCGCTCGCTCGCTCACCAGGGTCATGCGCTCTCCGCAGCAGAAACATCTCTGCGAAACCACCGCTGTTTTCTCTGCTGCAGTGGCCCTGCTCTGCTCACCTGGAGCCCGTGGCAAGAGCTCTCTCACCTTCTCTGGCAGGCCCACAAAATTCTTCAGACTTTTAAGGAAATGAGTAGCTGAAAGTTCACTGAGTGTAAGAACTGGCATGTGCTTCCTGCTGAGGAGCGCTCAGAGCAGTCTGACCTATGGCATGTTTCGGTGTTAATTTGATATATTTGCACACTGGAGCTGGGAGTGCTGTGGCATCCAGCATTGCTGCCTCCCTGGGGAAGCTGGGCTGAGTTTTTGGAGTGTGATGGAGAGGTTTCCCCTTTGGAGGATTGCAGTTCTGCTGGTCTGATAAGCAAAAGGTTACAGCTGCTGCAGGGTGAGACGTGAAATATCAGATGTGAGATGGCTTACAAATGCCAGGGTAAAAGGGTATTTACAAAAACCTCATTAATGTGTAGGTGGGAGAAATTCTTTTCGCTAGAGGGGTTCTTGCATCCCCACATTGCTTTGCTCAGGACCTGTCACCAACAGCGGGCACTGAGGGTACCCAGGGATGCCCCACGATGTGGGTGTGTGAGAACTGAAATCCCATCAGTGTTGTGGCTGCTCAGGCTCGTTAGGGGAGGGCACTGCAGGGCACCCTCCAGCCCTCCCAGCCTCGAGGAGAAAACTGAGGGGCTCTCCCGGGCTTCTTCTGGGAGAAGGCAAGGCTGCAGCACTGCTGGGAAATCCGGGTGCCGGGAAACCTGGAGCAGATCCAGCCCGGTTGCTGCTGTCTGGCGGGGAAGGCGTGAGAGTGGGGCTGATGCAGTGAAACAGAAAGTGCCTCTGCTCCGGAAAAGTGCCTCTCTCAGCTCCTCCCCGCGCGCAGGAGCCCGGGGAGCTCCACAGGAGCGGGGCGGCGGCTCCCCACGGCCGGGGGACATTAGCGGTGCCTGCGCCCAGGGCCCGCGGGGCTGGAAGGAGCTTTGTGCCGGGAGGTGNGTCCCCGGCGCTGCGCTGCGCTCGGACCCTGCGCGGGACGCGTGGCCGGGCCGTGAGTCACAGATAATGCCCAGGAAGTGACAGCACCGCACCGCCAGGCAGGGCACAGCCGCGTTCGTGAGCCCCAGCAGCCTCACGAGCTGCTCATTAGGGCTCCCGGCAGGAAACACGGCGGGAGAGAAAACCCGGCTGTGCCCCTGCTGTGCCCATGTCCCCGTCCTGCCTGTTCCAGAGCTGCACTCCAGCCCCCGTGCTCCTCGCTGGCCTGGCAGGGAAAGGGATGATTTCTGGTCCTGGGGAAGGTGATCTCTAGCAGTGCAGGGCCAAAAATCAGAGATGGGCTGCCAGAGGAATGGGTTAGAGCCCGTCTCTGGTTGGTGAGTTGTGTCTGCGGGGTGGTGGCTCCACCTCCCGCTGGGTTCCCCTTCAGAAGCGCTGTTACAGAATCCCAGAATGGTTTGGGTCGAAAGGGACTTAAAGCTCAGCCGGTTCCAGCCCCCTGTCATGGGCAGGGACACCTCCCACTGGCCCAGGTTGCTCCAAGCCCCATCCATCCTACAAAAGGTAGAGGAAGCAGCATTGATTTGGGGATTTGTTCGCAGGTCCTCTCTGAAGGAAAATGAGAGGCTCTGGTTTCTGTCACTGAAGGAGCATTTGGAAGAGGGTGTTTTGAGGAAAGGAAACAGATACATATTCTTTTGTGAATTCGTGGATTGGGAGTGACACAACTGCAGAGCAGCATTCCAGGGTGCAGGACGTTTCAGGGCTTGGAAAACACCGATTATTAAGTATTACTAAATGACAGCTGGAAATTGCACTGTATTTTTCAAATGGCTAATTAAGGATAGATGCATAAATTGGGGCACTGGCCCCGTGGAACTGGGCCACAGCGTGGCTGTCACGACGCCAAATACCCGGCTGATTGCTCGGCTCCCAGTGATGGCTTCGGGAAGTTCAGCCACCTGAAGGGGAAAAGCCCTGAGACAAGGAGGATTTTGGCCATCGTGGGTGGGATATGGCTCAGGTTCTGGTACAGAGAGAGGAACTGGGGTGGTGACTCTCCATGAGGCTCATGGAACTGTGAGGAACAGGCTCTTTGTGGTGCCAGCGGCCTCAGCTCCGTCTCTGTGTTGCTTTCACCTTCACCGCTGGCAGGGTGGCGGCTGGGGGACGCTCCGGTGGGCAGCAGTCGCTGCTGGTGACAGTCCCCTCTGCCCACAGACCACTGCCTCGCCCAGCAGTGTCTCCCCCAGCCTCCTCCATGTCTCCACGGTCAACAGCATCTTCGGTGCCCGACCTCCGCAGCCTCGAGAGAACGTCCTGGGCATCAGCTTCAAACCCTACAGCCCCGAGTCCGGCCCGGCCCCGAGCCCCTGCTCGGCCTGCGAGAGCACACGTAAGGATGGGGCCCAGGTGGTCCCTGGCCCTGGTCCCACCCAGCGTGGGGAGGGATGGAGGGAGGCAGGGATGGCTCTGAGAGCCCGGCTGGTGTTTCCCTGGGGGTGTGAGGGGTGCCGGGGGCAAGGGAGAGGACAGTGACCACAGGGCGGGTTGGGGTGTGCATGGCCCTGCTCTCCCCCAGCCCAGAGGTGGGCAGCAGGGCCTGGGTGCCCCGGGGAGGCAGCTGCCCCCCCTGACCCTGCCTCTGCCCTGCTGCCAGGGTCCTCCATGTTCAGAGCTCCCTGCATGAGCCAGCGACGGCTTGCGCTCATCTTCTGCGTCTCCGTGCTCATCGTGCTGCTCATCGCCCTCATCCTGCTGTGTGAGTGGGGTCCCGGCCCGGGGGGGCTCCAGGCTCCTGGAGGGGACCTCAGAGTCAGCAGAGTCTGGGGATATCCACACTGGGAAGTGCCAGAGGGAAACCCCTGGCTCAGAGGCAGGGATATGCTCATCCCATTCCCTGGGCATTCCTGACATCTGGTGGAGAGCCGGGAGCCAGGGGAAGGAGAAGAGGGATCTGCTGCCTGGGCTGGTGGCAGTATCTGTGGGGCTTGGGGCTGCAGCGTGCTTTCCTTCTGCTGGGCTTACTCCGGTGGGCAGCAGGGCACCCCAGCAGCACCCACGGTTGCCCTCCCCACGGCGAATCACGGTCCGCAGGCAGAACAGGCACAGCGCCGGGGAATCCCTTTAACCCCGGTGACACCCAGCTGCCACTCTCCAGCCAGTGGGCTGGAAGCACTCACAGGCTGAATGCGTTTTCTGTGGGTGAAGGGAGAGGGGCTTGCAGCAGTGGGGATGCTCAGGGTGGCCAGTCCTTCCCCGGCCCTCTGTCCAGTTCACTCTTGGCTCAAACACACCTCACGCTCTCGCCGGCTGACTGGGAATGCTGCTGTGCCTGGCGCGCCTCCAGATGCCCACCCAAGTGGGTCACAGCCCCTCACCCACGGCCAGCCCTGGCCTCAGCGTGGTGTTCTCCTGCTCCCAGTCATGTTCTGGCGGTCGCAGACGGGCATCGTGTACAAGGAACCGGCGGAGAGCTGCAAGGACAGCGCCGTGCGCTGCGACGGCATCGTCGACTGCTCCCAGAGGAGCGACGAGCTGGGCTGTGGTGAGGCACCGGGAGCTGGGGTGGTGGGAACGAGGGGAGCCCCGGGGCGCTGGGCAGCCCTGACCCTCCTGCTCCATCCCACAGTGCGCTTCTCATCCGAGGAGTCCTTGCTCCACGTCTACTCCAGCACCGAGAGCCAGTGGCTGCCGGTGTGCAGCAGCGACTGGGACGAGTCCTTTTCCAGGAAAACCTGCCGGCAGCTGGGATTCCAGAAGTAATTCCTGGAGGATGGGTTGTTCTGCTCGGGTGCTGGGGCCCTGCCTGGGCCCCGCCCTGACCGAGTGCAGGGTCTGCTGTGCTGTTTCCCCCGGTGCCGTGTTTTCCCGCTGGAAGGCGGCGTGTCCAGCGCTGCTCTGGGCATAATGCAGGGACCCAGTGGTCAGTGCCTGGATGGGGGGACCCTCACTGCCTGTCCTCTCCCCTCCCAGTGCGTCACAGACCGAGTACATCCCCCTGCGTGTCTCTGGCAAGAGCCTCACGGTGACTGACGAGAGAGAGACCATCCAGCAGAGCCTCAACAGGTACCAGGGTCACCTCCTGCCCTGCCCCTGCCCTGGAGCCGCAGGGATGGGGCTGAGGCTGGGTCTCCCTGCTCTCTCCCGCAGCTCCCAGTGTCTCACAGGAAAGTACGTCTCCCTGCGATGCACAAGTAAGGAGCTGGCTGGGACACGGGCGGGGGTGGGCCCCCCTTTCACAGGCTTGGGAGCACTTTTCTCCTTTCTCTGCACGAGGCTGGGCAAACGGGGCGTTTTCCAGGACATTTTCTGGGTGATAGAGAACTCATATTGCAAACCCTGGTCCCCGCTGGCCCTACCAATGTGGGTGGTGGGGATATTGTGGGTGTCTCCCTCCATGCTCCCCTTCCCCGCGAGCCTTTCTCCCAGCCCTGCTCTCCCCTCCAGCCTGCGGGCAGAGGATTTCTGGCCGGATCATCGGCGGGAAGGAGACGTCTGTGAACAAATGGCCCTGGCAGGTCAGCGTGCAGTACGGGCCCATCCACATCTGCGGCGGCACCGTCATCGACGCTCAGTGGGTGCTCACCGCGGCCCACTGCTTCTTCATGTGAGTGCTGCTGCCAGCCCCGGCACCCAGCCCAGCCCCACGCCCCGGCTCTCACTCCTCCTGCCCCATCTCACCCTGCCAGGAACAGCATGAAGATCCTGGACGACTGGAAGGTGTACGGAGGGGTGTCGGACCTGAAGCAGCCCATGGAGGGCATCCCTGTGTCCCAGGTCATCATCAACTCCAACTACAGTGACGACCATGACGACTACGACATCGCCCTCATGAAGCTCTCTAGGCCCCTGACGCTCTCAGGTGAGGTCTCTCAGCTCACCCGGGCTTGGCTGGGGTGGTGCTTGGGGGACAGGGAGATGGGCAGGAGCGAGAGGCCGCTCAGGTCCCCTGGGAGCCATGGGGTGTGTGGGGCTGCGGCCAGCTGGAGCATCCAATCCTGCTGTGGCCACCTCGCTTGTCCCGTGGCCAGGAAGGATCTGGCACACGCAGCCGTGGGCTTGTGATGCCATCTGTCTGGTCTCTCCAGATGCTGGGGAGACCCTGCTGGGGTGGGCAGAGAGGGGAGCCCTTCCTGCACCCCCACGCTCCTCCCTGGCCGCGGGGCTGTGACCTTCGTGCCGCGGGTGACTCAGCCGTCCCTCCCCGGCGGCTCCCGTCCTGTGTCCCCGTGTCCCTGCAGCCCAGGTCCGCCCCGCCTGCCTGCCCACGTACGGCCAGCGGTTCCAGACCGGCCGGTCCTGCTTCATCACCGGCTTCGGGAAGACCCGGGAGAACGAAGGTGAGGGAGGGAGGGCTCCGGCTCCCCGCAGGCAGCTCCTGCCCACCAGCACAGCCCTGCCGCGGCCCTCCAGGGCTTTGCCGCAGGGATAACCCTCGGGATGGCCCTCCCAGCTGCGAGGCTTTGCAGAAACAAGCCCCGTGGGAAACACCCGCGTCTTCCCTGCTGCTGCGGAGGGGCCGGGGGCGGTGGGGGATGACGAGGCCCCCCCTGCCCCTCAGCTCTTCCTGCCTTGCAGATAACACGTCCCCGAAGCTGCGGGAGGCCGAGGTGAAGCTGATTGACTACAAGATCTGCAACAGCGACAAGGTGTACGAGGGCTACCTGACGCCCCGGATGATGTGCGCCGGGTACCTGCAGGGAGGGAAGGACGCCTGCCAGGTGAGCTGGGGGCACACCAGGGGACAGCTGCCCGCTTTTGGGTACCCACAGAGGGGCGTCTCCCACCTCCCTTCCTCACTGCTCTGCCCCTCTGAGCCAGGGTGACAGCGGAGGGCCCCTGGTCTGCGAGGACGACGGCCGCTGGTACGTGGCCGGGGTGACGAGCTGGGGCACAGGATGTGGCCAGAAGAACAAGCCCGGAGTGTACACACGAGTGACAAAGCTCCTCGGCTGGATATACAGCAAAATGGAGGTGAGGGGGCAGGGCTGTGCCGGGGCAGGGCTGTGCCGGGGCAGGGTGGCCCTGCAGAGGGGCTGTGCCCCCAGCCCAGCCCCTGGCACCTGACCCCTCTCTCCCCTCTGTCCCCTGCAGAGCGAGAACGACTAAGAGCGGGATGGACGCTTGCCTGGGCTGTGCCTCTCCGGCTGGCACAGGCCACTGTCCTGGGCTGCAGCCAGGGCACGATGCCACCGGCCAATCCCCCACCTCTCTCTGGACTGTCCGTGCAGCCAGGGACCCGTGGTTGCCCCCGAACTCTGAAAACAGCACCTGCAAAGTGACCCTGCCCTCGCCTGGTGCCAGGGGTGACGTGGTGGTGGCTGGGCACAGCACCGAGCCGGGCCCGGGGGGACACCGCCCATGCCAGCAGCTGGCCGTGCTGGCTGGGGGACACCTCCTTGGCCCGTGTCCGTGGCTCCTCTCCTGTAAATAGACCTGTCTGGACAGGGTGTGCGGCTGCTTCCTGGCAGGGCCGTGGCACACTCAGCGGGCGAGGGGCTGCCAGCGGTGCCCGTGGAGAGGGACCTCTCTCCTTTTGCCAGGTCACAGCTGTGCCACCTTCGGGTGCAGGCTGTGGCAGCTGCAGCCGCACTGCCCACGCCTCCAGGGCCACGCTGGCGGCTCTGCCGCGAAGGGGAGCCCTGAGGTGCAGATATTCCACCCTCTGGGAGGGGCGGCCGAGGCATTTAGGAAGTGCCTTTTATGAGACGTCCCTCCCTGCGAGAGAAATGCCTGCTTGTTTATTTTTCCATGCCGTGGCTCTGGCCTGAGCCAGCGCTCCCTCCCAGGAGCGCAGCCGCTCTCAGGCTGCTCCGGGGAGGGTTTGGCAGCGGCGTGGGGCAGGTCTGGACCCTGGGGTGGCTGCGGGAGGGGTGACGGCAGGAGCACGGTGCAGAGCAACCACCCTCCCGGGCAGTGCCCAGTGCGAGCCAGCCCTGCACTCCCTGCTGTGAGCCCTGCGGTGCCCCAGGGCTGCCTCCTGCCCGCAGGGGTGCCACAGCCGGCCCGCCCTCCCTGCCCGCGCTGCAGCACGGACACCTTTCCCTCGAGGAAACAAGTGCCTGCGTCTCCTTGTGGATGCTGGGGCACGCGAGGAGCTCCCCAGGGTGAGCAGAGGCTGCCTGCTCCCCTCCCCAGCCCTGTGGTCAGCCGCAGGGGGGTCCTGTGGAGCCTGGCCACCCTGCACTCTTCTAATAAATGTTTTGGTAGCGCTCCATGCAGAGATGGCTCTTGGGGATGGGCTGGGAAGGAAGCAGCGATGTGCCAAGGTACCAAGGATCCCTGGGGAGCGGGCATGTGGGGCACGTGATGGTGACCTTCATCACCTCCCATGCCTGTGGCCCTCTGGATTACTGCACGTGGCTGGGAGAAAAGGGATGTTTTAGGTTCCTCAGGTCCCGGGAACATCCCCTGGGTTCCCAGCACCGAGCGCTTCCCCTGGAAAAGGTTGTGGGCCGCTGTGGTTTGTGTTGGGATTTCGGGACAGCAGGTCTGGTCTGGTTCTGGGTGTGCAGAAAGCACCTGCCTCTCCCTGGGACTGGGGCTGCCACCGCCGGCTGATGGGAAGGGGTGGGTGAATTCCTGGTTTTGCTTCACTTCTCGTGGATTTGGAGCGGTGCTGGGTGGCTGCCTCAGACCCAAACTGAAACAAAGGGAGCCGGTGCCTTTTGGGAAGCACCGAGTCAGCCTGACCTCAAATCCCTTTTCAGAGCAGCAGCCCAGAAACCTCGCAGCTGCCTGTGGAGAACGGAGTGTGCCGGGCCCGGGGGGGACTGTTCCCACTTCATAACCTGTGAAAAGGGCCCGGGCACCCCTGCTGAATTCAGGGAGGAGCGGGGGGCTCCAAGGCTGGGCGGGCTGCAGGGACTGCCCTGCATGTGCAGCGCTGACGGCAACTCCATTGTCCATAAACAGAAGCAGCTGATCTTGAGTAAGAGACGGGGCCCTGCCTGACTTCCCTGTTTTGTTTTGGTCTGGTTAGAGTGGGAATTCAGTAAGTCACAGGCCCAGGGTAGGTTTGTGCAGAGGCTCTCTGGGATCTGGGGGTTTCTGTGGATGAGGAGGAGTGGAGCAGCAGCTCGTAGTGGTTTATTACTGGAGAAATTGATCTTTTGAGAAGGAATAACCCAAAAACTGCAACCCAGTAAGAGCGGATCTTGCTGGAGCTGTGTTCCTGGGACCAGTAATGGTAACATTTCAGCACATGTGAGACCTTCTCCTCTGCTGTGGATTTCACCTGCTCAGGGGTTATTGCTCTTCTGAAAGTCTCTCACAGCAGAGAAACGCTTTCAGCCCCTAATACAAATTTAATTTATTTCTTCTAAACCTGCCATCCAGCAGTGTCTCCCCCCAGGCCCACGGGCAGGTATGCTGTGTTTTCCCAAGGGATGAAGTTTTCTAAGCAGATTAGGAGTGATTATTTTCCCACGAAGCCGCCTGGCCGCGGCTGTCGTGCTGTTCCCAAATGCTGCGCAGATGAGGCAGACGCCTCGGACACCGCTCTGCCTCTGCTCCTGGAGCACTGCCCATCCCCTGGGGGAGCAGAGCTGTGGTGGGTACCAGCCCAGCGCCGAGGAGCTCCTGGGACAGCCCAGGCCATCACCTGTGGCTCTCGTAAAGCCCTTTGCTCGCTCAGTGTCCCGCTCCAGAGCATCTTCCGAGACAAGGGGTGCTGAGCGTGGCCCCGCATCTGGCCGGGCTGTTCCCGTGTTCCTCTGTGCTCTGGAAATCATAGCCCAGCGTCCCAAAGGGATGCAAATCACAAAAATACAGCCTGGCGGGCACCACGTGAATTACCGCCCATTAGCCGCGGTTTTCCCGACCTCTCCTTTTATAGCTCTTTGTTCTGCTGTGTCAAAACAGATTTGTTTATAGGGTTTCAGCGATGATGTTTCTCTGCAAAAATGCTTTTCTTCCAGTTGGGGATTGGTTCCTTTCCACGGTCGGTAACATCATCGCTTGGCACGGAGTGGCTGCACTTCAGCTGGAGCTGCGCTCCACGGGGGAGTGCCGGGGCTTCGGCGCAGCCACCGCTCGGTCCCGGCTCCTGCAGGGATTCAGGGCACAAGGAATGACTTGGAGCTGATGGAAAATGATGTTACTGGGGTAAACGCAGCCTCATGGCCACACACAGCTTCTGTCACTGCTCCGTTCTCCCGTGTCCCTCATGGGGCCGAGGGCTGCCTTGCCACCAAACAGGCAATTTCCAGGCTTGGCATTGCAGGGAGAGACCTTAACATTGGAGGGGAAAGTTCTGGAGAGCAAGTGGCTCTGGCCCTACCCCAAACCCACGGGGAGGAGACAGCGGCTCCAGGGTAAGGGACACGGGCTCAGATGAAATCATGCCCTGCTGGAGCTGCTGGCAGTGCTCCTGTTCTCTCACAGCTGAGGAGATCAGCCCAGCCCCTTGGCTAGCACAAATCAGCGTCTCCTGCCTGGTCTCTGCATTACTTTTGGCCCAGTTTCTCCAGAAGAGAAGCTGGAGCTCGGTGCAGCCTCTCCAGCGGCACAGCTCTAGGGAGCAGATGTTTACCATGAGCGACTGCTGGAGCTGCTTTTCCCCTTCCCTTCCCACATTCACGTTGGGGTCTCTATTTTAACTGAGTTTGTACAGGAAAAAAAAAATTGCTGCTATTTTTTTTTTATTCTACTCACTTTGGGCAGCTCCTTGGAAATTTGTGACTAAAGAACCAAGGGAAGGAGAGCGAGGAGCACATCCAGCCACATCCAGCTGTGTCCTGGCCGCTGCTGCATGGGAGATCTGTGCCGAGGGCTCTGCAGAGCCCCGCCGTGCTCGCTGCAGCCCCCAGGGCATGGTCACACCTGAATGTTTTACTGTGTGCTGTGGATAATGACAGCTGAGAAGCAGATAAGGTCAGAGAAGCCCAAAACTTGATTATAATGGCTTGATCCCTGCCTCCCTCTCTGCAGGGTAACTGACAGCCTTATCCTGTTATCCCTCTGTATTAGAGGGACTTGATGTTTTCCAGCTCCTCGCTGCTGGTCTGTATCTCTTGACCCTTTGAATAATTGCCCTGAAATGCCAGTGCTGGTTTATTTTCTTTTTATGTTTTACTGGAACTGGGGAAATGGCTGTGGAACGGCGCCGTCACTGCCTGACTTCTATCTCAGATGCGTTGGAGTTAATTGAGGATGAGCCAGCTCGGTGGTGACAGCATGGCTGAGGTGTTTTTCCAAGAAGAAATGGCTCTCTGGGGCAGCAGCAGGAGCCAGGCAGACAGGGGTGTGCCAGCCTGGCCGGGCAGGGAGCGGTGCCCGTGGCTCTCAGCTGCTGCCTGGCAGTGCCCCCAGCACCCTGTTCCCAGCTGACATCCTGGACTGAACATGGATCTCGCTCCTCCCAGCCCGCCTGGCTGTCTGATGGGCATGAACTGGGCTGGCCACAGAGCTCTGTGCCTGGGCCTTCAGAGCTTTTCGCAGGGCTCTGTGTCCGGCCCTTCCGTCAGACAGCGTTTTGCCCTGGCTGAAGCATGGGCTGGTCCCTGGCCTGCTCTGGGTGACACCCAAAGGGTCTGGTTTCCTGCAGCTGCCAAATGCTGGTGGATTCGGGGCAGGCAAGGCAGGTAACAGGTCCTAGGTGTGCCAGGCCCTGCTGGAAATGGCCCTGCTGCCCACCCTGACCCGGGTGGACCCTGAGATTGGCTGAGTGATGTGACTGAAGCCCTGTGAACTGGGCCACCTGGCTTGGCAGCCTGGCAGCCCCTTTCGCAGCTCTCAGGAGGCAGCAGGACAGCAAAGCCTCTGTGCTGTGTTTGCCAGCTCACCTGTGTGTTTCCTGCTGGCCCCAGAGAGCTCCCAGTCTGTTCCTCACTCCTCCCACGCCCGGAGCACAGCTCAGGGCAGAGTCCAGGTCTGCTCTGCTGTGGGAAGGGAAGTTTCACAGCCAGGTGAGTGTTTTCCCTTCACAGCTGCACCCTGCAGGCACCGGGACTTTTGTAGAACCACGGAATCACTGAATGGTTTGGGTTGGAAGGGATCTTCAAGCTCCAAATCCCTGACACACCTTCAGCTATCCCAGGTTGCTCCAAGCCCCATCCAACCCGGCCTTGGACACTGCCAGGGATCCAGGGGCAGCCACAGCTTCTCTGGACATCGTATGTCACGGCCTCACCGCCCTCACAGGGAGGAATTTCTTCCCAATATCCCATCCAACCCTGCCCTCTGGCAGTGGGAAGCCATTCCCTCTAGTGTCATCAATCCATCCCTTCTCCCCAGTCCCTCTCCAGCTCTCCTGGAGCCCCTTTAGGCACTG
>WEIT01028023.1:631929-695483 GCA_013389985.1 Dryoscopus gambensis | reverse complement strand
CGACGGGCGCAGCATCCTCCGGCGGGGCCGCGCCGGGACCGAGCGCTCCGCGTCCCCGGAGCGCTTCTCAGTCTGATCCCGTCAGCAGGCGAGACCCAGCGATGCCTTAAAATTCGCATCCTTCCCCCCAGGAATGCCGTGTGAAGTGTAACCCAACGGCTCGACATCAATCAGATTATAGATAAATCATGTATGTGTGGGGGGGGGGATGGGGAGAATCATAGAACAAGCGTGTCAAGGAGACGCACGCTGGAAGATTACAGATTAATTTAAAGTTGGGCATTAAGTGAATGCTGCCCACATCCAGCGAGGTGATACTCTAACCGAGTCTCTGCTCTAGATGCAATTAAAGAGAGGCAGGAGCTGCGTGGAGCACGGGCACTTAAATCCCACTGCGTTTGTTACAACAATCGATCCATGTTACATAAAGGAATTGCCCATTTCCGGATCTGCGGGAATTTTTAATTATGTTTCTGTAATAAATTACCTCTTTGCCCATGACCCGACCTGCGGATGCGGTGCTGGAAGCACCCACCTCTTGGAGAATTGTCTGCTCGGAGGATGTAAAATGACATTTGCCCTAATTATCGTCTCTGACATTTGAGAACAGCAAGGGGGAAATTTTAGGAAATGAGGAAAGTGAAAGAAAGGGGACGAGCTGCTTCCTTGCATGAGACCTCTCTTGCTGCCCATTACAGTACCCCATTAACTGAATGTTAATCCAACGAAAAATATTTACTGAGGTTTAATAGGGCACCCTGTCCAGTTGTGCGGTGATGATCAATTATTCCATCAATTATTAATTATGGAATAGCTGCTTTATTCGAGCTGGGGTGAAGCTGCTTTTGGGAGCTTTACCCAAAATCGCTATTGTGCTTCAGATCTGCTGAGCTGAACGTGCCAGCCTCTGCTTTGCTTACATTTGCATTTTTTACTGTGCTAAAAGGAAAAAAAACAAACCTGGAAACAGATAACCGTCGAGGATGCCGTGATTCCTTTCGACCCCCAATAGTCAAAATAATAAAGAGCTGGACCGGTTTATTGCTTTTTGCATCTTTTCAGCCCCAGCTTCTTGGAAAAGGGATCTCTTCCCACAGAGCTATCTCTTCGGAGAAGAGCAAATTAAAAGCCTCCATTAGCACAACTCCTCGTGGCCTCATTTTACATTTTATTTCTTAAAAAAAAAAAAAAGAAGAGATCTTCAGCATCAAACAGTCCTGGTGATGCAAAGTGTTAACGTGAAGCGGTTCCAGAGAGAGGACAGCAATACAATGGAAGTTTCATTAGAATAATAGGATAAAAAAAATGAATTGCTTAATGCATGATAAACCTTTCAGATACTTAATATTTCTGGGCATCGAAGCACATCCTTTTAACGTGCTCCTGCTGTAGAACAAGAGCTCAAGTAGAAACCGAAAGCAGATAAACACTTGATCCAAGGGACCCCTGAAGTTTAGAAATCCCTTGATGGGCTGTAGCTGCTTATTTCTGCCCGTGTTTATAAAATAAACAGAAATAGGCGGTTGGCAAGCGGAGAGTTGAGCAGCAAGATGGTCTGGCAGTGCGAGGGAGAGCAGCCAGGCAGAGGGGAGGCGAGTGGTGTGATGAGGAACGGACTGGTCACAACTGAGAGGCTGGGAGCCAGGGAAGCGTCTCCCTGCGTGATGCTGCTGGATGGCTCTGCCGCCTGATTTATATTGGCATTATATTTACATGATGTTCCCGCGCTGGGCGCAGCGAACGGTGCAGCTCGCGGTTTCTAATCTCTCCCATCTCGGCCCCCCAGTGTGGCACAGCGCTCGTTTGTCTCTGAAATGAAACATGGAAACCTCATTAAATGCACGGAGGAGAAGCCTGCAGTACTCAGCTCCTCGCCGTGCCCGGCGCTTGTTTATCCTGCCAAAATTTCCCGGCACCAGGAGCCACCATGGCGGCTCGCCCGGAGCCTTTACCTGCGCCTGGCACGGGCTTCGGGCTGCTCCTGCCTTTGGACGGGGAATGGATAAAGCCAACCCTGATGTTCCTGAGTGTTTGTCCTCTGGAGGAAGAGGCTGTGCCTTTTGCGAGGGGCGAGTGCCAGGGATGTGCTGTGGAGCAGCCCTTTCTGGAGCTGGGGGGCTGCCTGGGAGCTTGGGGCATGGCTTGGGGCAGCCGTGGCTCCAGCGCCTCAGTGCTGGGGTGCCGGGATCTCTGCCCGTGTGGCCCCGCGCTGGGGGGATGGATGGGCAGCGCTCCGTCCTTCTCCGGAGCAGCTGGCGAGCCGAGGGCAGGAATAAAGCTGGAAGTCTTTGTGGCAGGAATTCTGACATGGCAGCACGCGAGGCTGAGCCGCGCCTCAGATGACATGGAGGCATCTCGCAGCCAGGCAGGCAGCACGTTAATAGGTGTGACTTCCATGGTGGGCACGAAGGAGGAAGGCGCTCAGTCGTTGCAGTCGTTGTGGTGCTGCTGTTCGGGGAGGATGTGCAGTGGCAGCTCCGGGCGCAGAGCGTTCCTCGCCTTTGAAATCTCGGTTGTAGCCGGCTCTCCGTCTTTACATAACCATGGGCTTGGGAGTTACCCTTTCCCTGCTCATGGATCCTGCAGAAATATCCCCCGCCGCACACAGGCTGCGTGTTGCCGCCATCATCCGCCAGCAGAACTGTACCAAACATTTAGGAATTCCATTTCCAGGCTCGTGTTCCTGCCTGCTCCCAGCTGCACCTGGGAAGGGCTGCGGTGGCTCCTGGCCCTGAGAGCGGAGAGAGCACGGCTTGGAGGGGACGGGGAAGAGGCGAGGAGCTGGCAGAGCTCGCCCTGATGTGTTCTCCTGTCGGCTGCGTGGTGGAAATCCTGGTCTCCACCGTGCAAACCACCGAGTAGCTTGTTATGCATTGGGAGAGTGGCCCGGCTGTTGTGGAGGGAGCCCAAGGCCAGGCGTGTGTGGCCTCTGGTGTGTCACCTTGCCCACCCCTCATGCCCACTCCTTTGGCCTCCCTGGGAACACAGGGCTGTCACTCTGGCTGGGTAATGTGACCAGATGTCCCCTTGGGACTCAGCTGCAGCTCCTCAGGCGTTGTGTTCAGCGTGGCCAAGGCATGGAGGTGGCTCTGCAAGGGGAGGGAGAGGCCCTCGCCGCTGGTCCCTGGGCTCATTCCTCACCCCCAGAGCTGAGGGTCCCCGGGCTGGGGGGCTGGGGAGGTGGGGCAGGGCTGAGGGATGTCCGGCTCTGGGTGGATGGCGTGGTGAGGCTGGCACCTCTCACAGGCTGCCATGGGAGGTTCAGGAAGCAGGAATCCAGCCGGGAGAGCTTTTTTTTCCCAGGCAAGGGTTACAGCCTCAGCCTGGGTGCTGTCGTAATCGCTGGAGGTGGTTCAGGCCTTAATTTCCATGCAGATGCATTAAGGAGCAGGCGCTTGGAGCGTGTTTGAGCCGTGCCCTTCCCCACAGAGGACCAGGGGCAGGTTCTCCTTTGCTCCCTCTTTGCTCTGCTAAGTCGGGAAGGACCGTGGTGCTCGAGCCAGAGGAGCCGTGCCACCAGGGTGGGACTCGTGTGGCAGCCAGATTGCAGTGGCAGGCAGGGAAGATGCTGTGGCAGGTACCTGCCATCGCTGCTGCTGTGCTGGGCACCAGCTGAACGCCCCAGGCCCTGCTTGGCATTTCCTGACAGGACTTCCACCCCCGTGAGACCGGTCCCTGAGGGGCACAGCGTGCGGGAGCCACGGCTTTAACCCCTGGGGCTGGGCAGCCAGGGTGGGGAGCTGACACCCCGGGAGGATGTGCTGCTCTCTCAGGCACCTCTGGAAGGGACCAGCCTCGGCCGCTTCCCTCCGCATCCCTTCCGTGGTGCTTGGAAGCGCCACTTCTCGCTCCATCACCTCCAAGGTCACTCCCCTCGTTAGCACAAAGGCTGTTAAGGGTGTCCTGGAGATGAGGGCTTGGAGGAAGCTCGTTCCGGGGAAGGCCGGAGGCTGCTCCGTGATTCCGAACGTGCAGGCGGTGTGGGATGGAATTGCCGTCCTCTCTTCAGCACGGAGGAACCATTAGGACTTGCCACCTACCTGTAATTCGCAGCCCGGTGCGTGCCAGGCTTTGGTTCACCTTCTCCTTGAATAGGGCAGGTGTCAAACACCCTTAATGAGGATAATAAATGAGCTGCGAGGTGGCCCTCAGCCTGCCGCTCTGCACAGCATCCCTGCAGCTCGGCTCCGCCGGGGGCTGGGGAAGCTCTGGTGGCCCCTCCAGGCCCTTTGGAGCCCCACGGATGGGGTTTTTCCTGGGGCAGCTTCTCAGCAGCCTTGGAGGAGGGCTGGGGTGGGCACCCGGGCGGTCAGACCGCCGGGATCAGGAAGGGGGTCTCAGGAGAGCTGCTGCCAGTGGGGTAATCTGAGCTCCGGTCTAGTTCCTGCCCAGGGAATGATGTGAACCCCCTTGAAACACAAATCCTTCAGCCTTTTCCCTGCTCTGTCAGGTTTCCACCCAGCTAAAGGACCTCAGCTCTGAGGGACTCGCTGATTTTGGGTGGTCTCAGGGCTGGTTGTGTGGTCCAAGCAGCAGCCCGCCAGCCCAGGTGATGGACGTGCATGGAGAGCAGGAAAAGCCTCTTATCTCAGGAGGAAGAGCCCTGGCTGGCACAAAGCCGGTCCTTGTCTGAGACTGCTCCTAAATCCGCTTCTTAGAGAACACAGGCTCTTCCCTGGGAGGTTCTGTGCTGCTGGGGAGGTGGTGGCATTGCTGTCCTGCGCCACTCCCAGAGATGGGTGGCACGGTGACAGATCCTGGGGACAGTTTGTGGCCCCTCTCTGGAGCCAGCAGGTGCTTGCCGAGCAGCACAGGGCTTTGCTGTGCCACTGAAGGTGCTGGAGTTTGGGCAGTCCAGCCATCAAGACTAGTAAATATTCTGAAGGGATGATAGCAAAATGACTTGCTTCTCCCAGCTCGAATAGAGATATTAATATTTCAATACCTCTAGGTTGTAATTTACCACAATTTAAGAAGATTGAGCTCTGATAACTTAAAACACCTGCCTTTCAGAGCCGGCTCGAGTGTCCAGCCCTGTGCTGGGCTCGGTGGGGCTGCCAGCTGGAGCCAGGCTGGGCTCCAGGCTGCATTCCCAGCAGAAACTGTTCCATCTCAGCTCCCCCAGCCTCCTCTTTTCAGGTTCATGTGCATTAATGCCCTCGATATGTAGGTTAGGGTCAGCACATCTGACCAGATGTGAGCAGTGATTTCTGGTTTAAAAATATTGCTGTGCTATTTCTAAATTTTTAATCTCTCCCAGTGATTTGGAGACAGTTTTATGAAACATGGAATTAGGATGGTGCTCAATGCTAAATGGTAAAGGAGATTATGAGGATTTAACTCTATGCGTCTGTCACATAACTATTGCCAATCCCATAACCTCCATTTTCTATTAAAAATCCCTTTCCCCCTTTGACCTGAAAAAGCTTTATGGGTAATCTGAATTTCTCTGTTTATGAGGTATTTTTCCACTCCTCGCCCCAGCCCCTCACCCGTCCAGCTCTGAGCTCTCCTGGTGCTGCCGAGGATGAGGATGTTTCCCTGGCAGGCTCTGGGTGCTGGAGGAGCCTTCTCAAGCTGTGCTGTGGGAGCTGGGGAGAGATTCTGGATGGAGCGTGGGGCACAGCCGGATGTCCTTGGTCCAAAGCCAGGCTGAAGGTGGCTTTTGCTGTGCCCTGGCTCCAGCCATCATCTGCTCAGCTCAGGCTCAGCCACAAATAGCTCTGCGCTGCTCGTGCGGGCTTTGTTTCCCTTCCCCTGCCTGCAAATGTGCGTTTTTTTCCCCTTTCATGTATTTGGGAGAAGCACCGCGCTGCTCAGATGAAGGGAAATGCTGATTCATGACGACAAAGCAGCCTGGAGATGTCACAAAATGACATCTGCAGGGCTGAGCGGTGGCCCCGTGGCTCTGCGAAGGCTCGGCTGGAGCTTTGCTCCTCTGTCCGTCGGTCTTTGGTGCTTGTCCGCCAGGGAGGGAAGAATAAATGGCTTTGTCTCCTTCCACCTGTGCATGGACACAGGGAATTGATGCGTGGGGAGACACGGAGATCATTTTGTGACCTGTAAATTGCTTGTCTCGTGTGGTGGCAGAGCTGGACCTCGCTATCAGCTGATCTCTTCCGTGGGACAGAGGGCTCCGAGTGGGCACAGGAGGAAACCTGGTCATTTTTGGGGATGATTCTGTGCAGTGCACACAGAGAGCAAGAGTAGGATCCTGGAAGAGGCCCAAGGTTGTACATCCAGCTGGGAGAAGGACGGAGAGGACTCTGCTCTGAGAAGGGCTGAGGTGTCTCGGGGTGTCCCATCCTGCCCTGGTTGAGGATGGTGTGGACTGGGCTGGTGGCACAGCTCCGAGGCAGGACGGGCATCTGGCTGGAGAAGCTTGGCGTGGAGATAGAGCGACTTTGGCCACTCAACCAACCCTTCCTCGGCCGAGTGGCCGCCTCCGGAGCCGAGGCGTGCGGATGAGGCTTCCCTTGTCCCCCCTGCTGCCGTCCCCTCCTCCCCAAGTTAAGGAATCGAGGTCAGGGAGGGTCCCCCGTGACTCGTTCTGAACCGGCGGCACGGTGCTGATCTGCTTATTGGCTCTGCGGCACCACGGGCGTGCGCTCAGCCGCAGCTATTAATACACCCGCCGAGGGCCCTTCCCAGATCCCTGTCCTTCCGCCCACTTGGAAAGAGTGCGGCTAAAAAAAGAAAGCGGATCTGAGTGACTGGGGGCCTCCTCATCCTTATTTATAGCCAATTTCGCTGGCTTGGCTTGGGAAGGGGGAGCTCGTGGTCCTGGAGAGTGGGAAGCAGGGGCCGCAGGAGTTGGGTGCAGAGGTCCGTTCCCTGCTTCCCAGGAAGGGAAGTGCTGTTCTCCAGTGGTGGGAGCTGCTCCTGGACGTGCAGGTGGTCACAAGCTCTGCCTGGACCGTGCCCCTGAGCCCACCTCAGTCCTCGTTTGGATGGTGCAGGGATGCCCGGGAGCAGCTCGGGCTGAGGGCAGGGTGGGTCTGGGCCTCCCTCCCTGTGGCTCTGGGAGAGGGCAGCAGCTCTGATCCCGGTTTTCCTGCCCCTCTCCTGGCTTGGAGGCAGTGGTAGGGTAGGAGGGGAGATCTTTGCCCTGCCTGGCAATGATGAGCACTGGGTGTGTTGGTGTTGCTGACAGGGCTGTGCTGAGGGGCTGTGGGGGATCAAGGGTGCTGGATGGGGCTGCTCTGGGCTGGGGGATCCCAGGAATGTCGAGGTTTGCAGGAGGAGCAGTGTTGGTGGTTGTGCTTGGCGTGCCGTCCTCGGGGCTGGGGGTGCTCAGAGCCAGCCGGGTGCCCCTGGGGAAGCCTCGGGGGCTGCCTGGGGTGTCCATCCTTGCCTGCACAGCCCCTGGCTGTCCTGCCGAGGTGCCTGTGATCCCTGATCCGTGCTGGCAGCAGGAGCGCTGGCCTGTGAAGGTGGCCTGCGTGCTCCCAGCTGTGCACGGATGCTCCTGCGCTCCCCTGCTCCGCCACGCGCGGGTCTCTGTGCCGGGGGGTGTCTCTGTGCCACGGGGATGGTGATCCCTGCGGTGACCCCCCGCCGTTGTGGCCTCTGCTTTGTCCACAGCACACGCTGAAGATGTTGGAACCAGCCTCTACTTTGTGAACGACTCCCTGCAGCAGGTCACCTTCTCCAGCACAGTGGGGGTGGTGATCCCCTGCCCGGCAGCAGGGTCACCCAGCGCCGTCCTTCGGTGGTACCTGGCCACAGGTGACGACATCTACGATGTGCCCCACATCCGGCATGTCCATGCCAATGGGACTTTGCAGCTCTACCCCTTCTCGCCATCAGCCTTCAATAGCTTTATCCACGACAACGACTACTTCTGCACTGCGGAGAACTCGGCTGGCAAAATCAGGAGCCCAAATATCCGTGTTAAAGCAGGTAGGAGCTCCCTGTGGGTGCTGCGCTTTGCACGAGGGGCTGGTTTCTCCCTGCTCTTCTCCATGGCCAGTTGGCCCATCATGTGCAGACCCAGGGCTGCTGCACTGGGTTCTTGCAACAGGCTGGAGCAGGGGGAAGGGCAGAGTACTGGGTGGGAGGTGCAGCTTGGAGGTCTCCAGCTAATATCTGGAGAACGTGGTGTGGCTGCAGCCTGGTGGCAGGAGAGTTCCTCTCCCTTTGAACTGGGATTGTCTCACCTGACCACGTACAGAGGCTTTTCCCAGCTGTGGGAGGAGCTGGGCCACATCTGCTCGTGCTGGGGGATCCCCCAGCGTCCCACAGCCCTGTGCCCCCTGCAGCACCCAGCCCCAGCCTGCCAAAGCTTATTAAGAACAACAACAAAAAATAAAATAAATAAAAAGGAGGAATATGGCAAAGAGCTGATTCCAAAAGCCATTATAGTAAATTATTGACCAGGCTGAGGAGGGCTAATAGCCCAGGAATGGCTTCATTATGTAACCTATTAAAAGTGGGGCTAGCAGAGGGAACGTGACAAAGGTGACTACAGGGTTTTTTATTTTAATACCTTGTACTGCGGAGTAAATTGGTATTAACCCCCTTCTGCAGAGTGAATTATTTACCAGCACTCTCAGGTTACCTATAAACCACAGTGTGGTGGAGGAGCAGATGGGGCGTAGTAAATGTGGAGCTGAGGTCTCCTCGTGCCGGGCACGGCGGGGTTGGCTCTGCTGGGACCCCACGAGCCCAGAGCTGCCCTGGGATCGCAGAGAGGGAATCCTGGCTCTCAGCCCCCTCTCCATCCAGGACTGAATGCACCCTGCTGCTGGGCTGGGAGCTCAGCCTCCCTGTCTCTTAGCAGGAGATGTGGATGTCCAGTGGGGCCGTCAGGTTGTCTCCAGCTCCTGGAGCTGCTCTGGCTTTATGGCAGTGGAAACGGTTGTGGAGCATTCCCCAGCTCTGCTCCCTCCTGGCCAGCCCACATCCCAGTCACTCTCCAGTGCTTTCTAATGGCAGTGCAGCACAGAGAGCCAATTACAGCTGGAGAAAGCAAGCAATTGAATAAAATGCAGTGGAAACTGAAAATATGAGGGAGAGAATCTCTGGAAGTCTTGGGAAAGCTGTTGGTGAGCCCATGGAGCAAATTTCTCCAGCCAGTGGAGAGGTTTAAGTGCACTGGTTGTGGCTGTGTGTTGCCTTCCTGGGGTTATTTCTGGTGGCAGGAAAAAGCCTGGAGCCCTGGCTGTGGGAGCACAGGTTCGGGAGGCAGCGGGGCTGTGCAAAGGGTCTGCTCCCAGCTGGGGTTGTCGTGGTGGCAGAAAGGTAAAGGAACTTGGCAGGCAGCATTCAGGATGCTCCTTGTGCTCCCCGCTGGCCTTTAAAGCCTGTGAATAAACCTCAGCTCCAGGTGATTAAGGAAGCTTTTGCTGGTTAATCTGTTTTGGCTCTGCAGCCCCTTTCCGTGGCGGCTTCTCCCCGTGCCCTCGTGGCACATCTCTGAGCAGGGAGCCCTGAAAGCCCAGGAAATCGGGGTGGGAATGCTGTCACCCTCTCGCTGCTGGCTTGGCTGTGCGAGGTGTGGGATGCGGTGCCCACAGGGACTTCCTGCTCAGGGAAAAATCCTTCCTTGTGGGGCTGCTGAGGGCTTTGCTGAGCTGCTTCTGCTCTGGCCAGGGAGTGTTGTGAGGTGACAAAGTGAGCGTGTATTTGTCATGATGGCAATTGCGTCCATGTTCCACAGGGCACAATTATTGTCATAGTAAGGAGGGAGCTGCCCTCATCTGCATTTTGTACTTAAATTCCAGGAGTTTGTGGTGGCTGGGGCTGGTGGCATCTCTTTGTCTTGCTGGAGAGGCTGAGGTGGGTCCGCCTCACCCAGCGGGTGCTCCTGGAGTGTTGCTGCTGGTCCAGGGAGCAGCACGGAGCTGTCAAAGGGATGTGCATCTCCCTGAGAAATAGGGCACGTGCTGGGAGCGTGTGGCATGGCTTGGAAAATTGTCATCTGCTTGCCTTAAATATTGCTGCAGTGCGTTTTGGAGGGTCCCAGGCTCTGTGTCACGGGCTCTCTCTCCCAGGATGCGTTTTCAGCATCCAGAGGCGAAATGCACATTACAGCCACCAAATATCCTTGGTCCCCACACTGAGTTTGGCAAGCTCAGGTGACACTGGGGACCGTGGCAGGTCCCAGCAGCAGGACCCGGGCTGGATGTCCCTCTGTCCCAAGCCCAGTGCCGCGTTCCCCGGCAGAGAATCCCTTCCTTCCCCGGGAAGGTGTTTGGGATGGAAGCAGCGTGTGGCTGGGTGGGTTGGTTTGTTTGGGAAACGTGGGATTCTAGCAAAAGGAAGTGTGTTTTCCTCCAGCACTGTCATGCTACCAACCATCTGCTTTCCTCCACAGTTTTCAGGGAACCGTACACCGTTCGGGTGGAGGACCAAAGGTCGATGCGTGGAAACGTGGCTGTTTTCAAGTGCCTCATCCCCTCTTCAGTGCAGGAATATGTTAGCGTTGTATCCTGGGAGAAAGACACCGTTTCTATCATCCCAGGTAAGAGAGGAGCACCTGTTCTCTTGGAAATCTGACCTGCTTTGCCATGTGTGATGTTTGCTGTCATGGAGGGTCTGGTTTTGGTTTGTTGTCTGTGCCTGTGCTGCCCAGCAAAGGCTTTTATTGGTGATTTTGCAGCTCCAGACTGGAAGGCGCTGCTGGTGTGAGCAGAGGTGTCGTGGCCAGGCTCTCCTGGGTGCTCTGGCCGAGTGTCCCTAGGGTGAGGGATGCTCAGTGTGATTTTGGCAGCACACGTGCTCTGTCCTGGTTTCTGCAGGACGCTTTGGGTGCCTGGAACTGGCACTTGGACAACAGGGACAGCACCTGCCTCTGCTGTCCATGTGCGACTCCTGCGGTCAGGGCTGGTGTTTGTCTTGTCAGGGTGGTGCTCCAGCCCAAATTTCAGCTTCTCTTGTGAATTTTCACAACTGATTCAGCCACAGAGAAAGGAACTCGATAAAAAGGCCATCATTTCCCTTTTCCCTGTGATGGAACCTGCTTGGCCTCCCCGTGCCGTGTCCCTGCCTCGTAGCCTGGGCCATGTCCCACTCCGAGCTGACTTCCATGCAGGGGTAAGGGGCTGCGGGAGGGGCAGCATCGCTCACCCCTGCTCAGGGACTCTGCAGGTGCAGGTGTTCCTCCCTGGTATTCCCCTGTGATTTCTGGCAGGTGTTCCTGCCTGGCTGTGGCAGGTTCTGGGCAGGGCGTGGGGCCAGCTCCGTGTCCCCGTGTTCCGGGGTGACCCCGCGGCTCCTCCGCGGAGCCGCTATTGATGGCAGCGCTGGCTGCCCGGCACAGCGTGTGTAAGCTGGTAGTAAAGCAGTCAATAACTGCTTCCCCCGGGGGATCCAGAGGGAATTAAAGGATTTAGCCCAAAGTGAGTGCTCTGCGCTTGGTATTTGCTCATAGGTCAGCAAGTCCCGGTGCTCCTCCGCGTCTCGGTGCTGCCGTGGGGAGCAGAGGCCACCGGGAGCGGGGCTGGGACTGGCAGGAGGAGCTTAAGGAGCAAAGTGCTTCACCTGGAGAGGGGTGACCGGTTCTCCTGGGGGCTGTGGTGGCTCTTGCTGGTGGGCTGTGCCCCCTGAGTGCAGCCAAGGTGCCGACCCAGCACAGCCCAGGTGCCTGGAGGTGCTTGGGCTGGTGGTACCCGGGCAGGCACGCTTTGGCAGGGGGCAGGCTGGCACTGTGGCCTTGCCAGCCCTTCTGTGTCTGCGGGGATGGGGGGACACAAGGTGGACTTCTGTGTGCTGGGTGGGAACGAGGAGTTTGTGGTGTCCATCCCCCAGGGCACTGAGGTGCTCAGTGGTGCTCTTGATGCATTTTGGGCAGTGCAGGTGATGCTCTGCCCACCGTGGGCCGGTGTCTTTGATGAGTGGGACACGAGGTCCATCAGCAGGACAGCCTGGGGTGTTGTTTCCCCTGTGGTTTTGGCATCCTTTGGTCTGGGATTCTGGAGGATGGAGCCCGCGTGGCCGGCGGGCTTGGCGGCGGGTTTGCCAACTGAGCATCCGTGCACTCGTGTGATCTTAACCAGACTCGCTCCCAAGTTTGCTGTGGCAGTGGATTTTTTAATATGATGATTTAATTAGGGTGGAACGATTTTAACATTCTAAAGCAATAATTACCCTAAAGACAGAACATATAAATTGTGTTACAGTGCAGAGTCAACACAAGCAAACATGTTTTGCCGTTGGATTACAAATATAGTATCTGCCTGAAGCTTATTTTTTTTGTTGCTGGTGTGTTAGAGCTAAAACTGGCTTTGCTGTTACCAAAAATATGTTTTTTCCTGACCTCTGCCGAACCTCTGCGTCTGCCCTGATTCCGAGTGAGGAGGATGAGGGGAGGGAATGGGGTGGGGGTGAGGAGGGCCAGGATGTGGTGCTGGGGCCCCGGGTCCCTGCTGGTCAGGGCGATGGGCTCTGCCCGGTGAGCCGTGGCCGTGCAGGGCGTGCCGGGGCTGCAGCGCTGCCCCTGAGCCGTGCTCACGGCTGCCTGTGCGACGTGGTGCTCTCTCCTGACTCCAGCGTGCCAAACCCGCTGCTTTCCCCGAAACTTTGCTCTAGTGCTCCCTGTGGAAGGCTGGGCATCTTCCCAGCAGCTCGAGGTGCAGCAGGGGAGGAGCAGTCCTGATGTGCAGAGCAGGGAAAATCTCCGTCCAGGCTTCTTTGTGGCTCTTTTTAAGTGGCTGTTTTTATTAAATGTCTTTTCCCCAACCAAACCAAAATGCCTGCAGCTCAGAAATAGGGACAGCGAGTGTTTCCCCTGGGGCTGCTCTTGTGAACTCAACCTCTGCCTCCATACAGGGCTGGGGGGAGCCTTTTATGAGCTTTCTTGGGTTCTGGGAAGAAATTCTTCTCTGGCACAGGTTATCCAGAGCAGCAGGGAAGTGCCCAAAGCCAGGATGGACAGGGCTTGGAGCACTCTGGGATAGTGGAAAGTGTCCCTGCCCATGGCAAGGGCTGGAACAACGTGGACTTTCAGGTCTCTTCCAAGATAAATTGTTCTATAATTCTATGATTGATTAATCTTTTCTTTATTAATTGGGATTACAGGGCTCCCAACCGCTCACATTTTTTTTAGCCAAACCTTGTTGCTCTTTTGGTGGGTGCAGAACCTCGGTGGTGCCTCGCTGGCGAGAGCCCAGCTGGAGAGCTGCTGCTGCCTCCCTCACTGGGGACGAGTTGTGCTGTTTGGTTAACTTGGCAACACCGTAACATACCCCGAAATCAAAGATAAACTCTTTATGGCAGGTTATCCCGCACATAAATAATCATTAGTGCAGCTCATTTTCGTTTAGTGCCCACCTGACTGTGCTGCTGTGTGTTTAGAGAAGTCAGGGGTTGCGGAGAAATTACAGGGTTTTCAAAAACCCATTTGCCTTGCTGGTGCTCACATCAGAATCAATCTTGCCTCGCGTTCCCAGCTTGCCACAGACACAGCCCTGCTCGCGGGGCTCCGCTGCTCTGTCTGCGAGGGCAGCAGCTGTGGCAGGACAGCGCCCGGGGGGACAATCACACCTCAAACTCAGCTGCTCCTGGTGCATCTTGGTGTGTATTTGAGGTGCTGGATGGGAGCACAGCAGCTGAGCAGATTTTACGCACCCTTCACCCCTTCTCGATGGAGTGAGAGTGAGAAAATCCTGCTGCGAGCTGCTTTAGGAACTCAACGTTGTAAACAGCTTTTCTTGTTTTGTTATTATTGCGTGTGGCAGTGGTGGCAGTGTGGAGCCCAGGTGTGTGGGCACTCCCGGGGCGCCTGCCCAGCTGCAGTTTGCAAAAACAACACGGGGAGCTGCTTGAGACACCACAAAGTGGGGGCTGAGCAATTTCAGCCCCTCCTCAGCTGTTGCAAGGTGTCCGTTTGGGCGCTGCTTGGCTTTTGCAACCCTCTGAGCACGCACGCGCCCGTGCACTCACACCCAAGCCGTCCCCCAGCCGGCTCAGGGATGTCACCGTGTCCAGCTTTGCCCTGCTGGGCACAAACATCACCTGTCCAGGCTGTGCCCGTGGGAAGGACAGCGCTGGGGCTGGCGAGGGCAGCAGGGCTGGGAGGCAGCGAGCGTTACCAGCCTGGCAAACCCAGGGCTGAGCTGTTATTTGCTGCTTCAGTGTTGTGTACTTGATAGGTTGTGTTGGAAAAAATCTAAATAGAGCACTTGTCAAGGTACCAGCGTTTCCAAGGGTGCTGCCTTTGTCACCAGCCTGATACAAATCCTCTGAGGGCTGCACAGACGAGGATGTACTTAGTCACTGGTTATCCACAAAGCCTTTTCTCTGGAAAGCAAAACGTAAAGCTTGCCAGAAGGAAGGAGCTAAAAAAAAAAAAATTGAGTTCTGTGAAGTTTTAGAGGTGTTTTTGTGTGTGTTGTGGGCTGAGCCTTTTAGGAGTTTCCAAAATATCTCTGCCTGAATTAATCTGTTTGTGGTGCTGCAGCTGTGAGCTTTATTTGTCCTGCGTGGCCCTTTCTGTCCCATCCTCAGATGTCCCCAAGGCTGGTTCTGGGGTCCTTAAACTCCTGTCAGCAGCTGTTTGGTGGTGTGAGCAGTGAAGGGGCAGCAGCTTCCTCATGGTTCCATGTGGCCAATCCCCCCAAAACCTTTGCTCTCCTCTGCTGCACCTCGCCACTGGTACTTTTTTTTTTTCTCTGAGACAGCAGAAGTGGAACTGCACACAAATCCCACTGTAATCCATCCCAGGACGTGGTGGGTCCAGGGATGAGGCAGGAGGCTGGATTTCTGGGATTTCTGGGCACAGCATTCCCCCCAGGCGGGTGCTGCGTGCCGAGGGGCACGGGGGGGACGATCCAGGGGCAGAAGAGCCAGGACCTGGATAATTCTGCATTGTCCTTGTGTCAATGGGCTCATTCTGGGGGACATCAGGCTCCTATTCCTGGGCAAAAGCTGGAAGCTGGGACAGAACAAACACGGCGAGACCAAAGGCTGCCCTTGTTTGTGTGTTTGGCATCGTGGAGAGGTTTGGGGGCAGAGAGGAGCGGCTGAGGGTTGGTGTTTTGGGTTGGCTTGGCCTGAGCGTGGAATAACCCCAGCTGGTTTGGAGGGGGAGGCTGTGAGCTGGAGCGTGCTGGGCACGAGGCCGCCCTGCTGCCGTGGCCCTGCTGCCGTGGCCCTGCTGCCGCGTCCCTGCTGCCCGCTGCGGCTGAGCACGGAGCTGGTGGCCGTGACCCGGCACCTCCCAGGCTGCCCGGTGTGTGCAGGGAGCGATCCCCACGCAGGCAGCTCCGAGAGGGACCAGCGGGCACAAGGCTGGCCAAGGCTTGGCCTTTTCAGTTGGATTTTGTCACTTGTGCCCGGGACGGGCAGAGCCGCAGCCGGAGCCGCCTGATGTGATCGGAGCGAGCGTCGTCCTGTCCTTCCCTGTCTGGGGGTGCTGCAGAACCTTTTCCCCTGTCGACCTCGAGATCTCCAAAGGTGTCCTGGCTTCTCCCCCACCCCTTGCCACCCTCTCTGGCTGCGACATGTGCCCAGACCTGTTACAGAGGGAAGTAGCTCCAGGCGTTATTCTCACCAAGTGGGGTGAGATTCTGTCTGAAATCATTTCATCCTTCCCCAGAGACTTGGCGTGAATTTTATCTAATCGCCATGGCAACAGATAAAAAAAGGTGTGAGCACATCTCCTTTTGCTGTGATAATTCAGATTTATATATTCAGATCAGATTGGAGTTAGAGATTTTAAAAGGAGCAGATGCAGCAGAAGGTGTGACTGCAAATAATGTGGCGAGAACGTTTGATGATCCTGCCCTTTAAGAGGGGAGAGCGCTTTCCCGCAGGTTTTTTTGGAATATAATTATTCCATCAAATCCACTTTAACAAGGACTCATTATAGCCCTGATAATGCAGAGTCACGTTGGAGACAATCTCCACACGCATGCACACACGGCACACGCAGGGACCACAACAAGTAAACAGCAGCCTGGGAGCAGCCGCGCTGCCGGAGCCGAGGTGGCCGCCCCGGTCCCCGTGTCACCTCCTGGCGCCCCGGTTCCGCAGGCTCCCAGCCTCCCCGGCCCTGCAGCAGGACCCAAGTGGGGATTTGGTGGCGCTGAGCTCGGGCCGTCCCAAACCAAAGCTGTTGGTGGCTTTTGCTGTGCTGTGGCAGCGTCTGCAGGAGAGGGAAGCTTTGGCTGAGAGCAGAGAAAGGGATCCCAGAGCCATGGGATGGTTTGGGCTAGAAGTGACCTCAGACCATCTCATCCCAGCCCTGCCATGGGCAGGACACCTCCCACTATCCCAGCTGGCTCCACGCCTTGTCCAACCTGGCCTTGGGCACTTCCAGGGCTGGGGCGGCCGCAGCTGCTCTGGGCACCCTGTGCCAGGGCCATCCTTTCGTGCACCTGTGACTCTCCAGCCACCCCGAGGAGCAGCTGGGCCGTAGGGAAGGGATGAACGGCGAGTAGAGGGTGGATGGATACCTGAGGGTCTGGAGATTCCATGGGAGGCAGGTGGGATGTAAATCTCTTCCTGGAGCGCAGAGGGCAGGAGGAGGAAGAGATCAGCTGGAGGAGGTGCATGGAGGAAGGGTCTGCTGGCTCTCCCAAGCCCCAGGGGGACTCTGCGTGCCGGGACACATCGTTCCAGTCACGCTGAATGGCACTGAGGTTTTTCAGGCAATGGCCCGGAAACTGGGGACAAGAGGGAAGTCCCCTGGAGCACTCCACTGGAGGCATGGGGAGAAGGGGAGCGATCTGGGCAGGAGGGGGTTGGGGCTGATGAACCTTAGAGGTGTCTGGGCTTCCCTGGAGTCGCTCGGGGACTCCTGGAGCGTGTGCCACACACCCCTGTGAGAGGATTCTGTGCTGAGCAGCAGCCCCCAGAGAAGGCTGAGGGTCACAGCTCGCAGTGGAGCTGAGCTCTGTGACGAAACCCGGTGCTACACGCACCTCGTGCACCTTGCTGAACCCAGCACCCTCCTGCCTGCCCACAGAACCGAGCCTGGGGCACCCGGGTCCTTGCTGAATCACGAGGGCCGTGGTGTTGTCTCTCTGTTCACAGGGCACTTGCTAAATTCTAATGCTCCTGTGCATTTTAAAAACCTTCCTGCTGGCAGAGAGCTGAAATCCTCTGGGATGGGAGTTTCTGTAAGGCACTGGAGCAGCTCAGGCTGAGGCTGTGATCAGCACTCCCTGAGCTGGGCAGGACAGTGGGGTGCTGGGCACGGGGGGCTGGGGGGCTCTGTATGGGCTTGCAGCCCATGGTCAGCCGTGGCCCACCGTGCCTGAGGGGTTCTTGGGAGTGACCCCTCTGCCTGGAGTGCTCTAGGCTGCTACCAGCCTGATGGGCTTGGAATGCCCCAAAGTCCGCTTGAAAATCCTAGAACAGGATAGAAACATGGAATATCCAGAATTGGAAGGGACCCACTGAAGTCCAGCTCGTGGCTCTGCACAGGGCAGCCCTGAGAATCATCCCAGAAAAATGCCAAAGCCAGCTCTGAGAAATGGGTTTGCTGGCACGTTCAGGTTCTCCCCCCAGCCCCAATCTTTGCCCTTTTATACCTCTATTTAAATGTCATCTAACGGAGAGAAGCTGCTGCCGGCGCCTGTCCTGAGCCCCAGGTGTCCCCCGGGAGCGGAGCCTGCCCGGGCAGTAATTGCTACAGCAAAGCCAAGTGATGTGAGAGCTGTACCGGTCAAACCTCTTCCCAAACCGCATGTTTGTGTGAGCCTGAGCCACCTGCCCCTGGGGCCTGCGCCGGGCTGGGAGGGAGAGGAGCTGCAGCAGAGCTGGAGTCGCCACATGTTGTGCCACCGGGAGGGTGGCCTGTGCCTGGCCGGCTCGTCCCAAACGGGGCTGGGGGCTCGTGGGGGTGGTGTGGGTGTGCATCTTCCTCCCCCTCCTCCCCGTGCACCCGCGCACATCCCCAGATGCAGAAACAATCACGGTCATTATTCCTGCCATGGTGACAGTGACAGTGGCAGAGATGCCAGCTTCCTCACACAGACGGCTTTATTTCATCTCCTCTGTTTTTCAAAGCCTCTTTCATTTTGTATGAGGAGACAGATGTGAAGGGCTGCAGGCTGATAAATTCTGCTGTCTTATGAAAAGAGAGGGTGGGTTTTTGTTGTGGTTGCTGCTCTTCCTCCTTCCCTCCCCAGCCCCCTCCCAACCTCCTCTTGCTGTCGAGGTGCTCCCTGCTCCGGGCACAGGACGCTGGCTGGTGCTCACCTCTCTGGGGCAGGCAGGGCTGAGTTCCCTGGGTGGGCTTCCCAGGGCTGGTTTTTGAGGGGAGAACCCGGCCTTGTGGTGATGGGCACCAGGTTGGAAGAAAACGAGCCCCTGGCTGGAAGGAAAGGAGCCCAGTGGTGCAGATGCCTCCCAAAACCTCCTGCCCGTCAGGTGGGGAGGAGCTGATCACGGCCGTGGAGCCAGGGCTGAGCCTTCCCAGGGGTAGCAACCCAAATCCTCGTCCTTTGTGTGACAGCACCGGGGCTGTGGGGTCAGGGGTGGGCTGCTGGGGTCTGTGCCAGTGAGGAGCAGCTGTGGGATGGGGAGCAAGCAGCCAGCACCCCTTTGTGGGGCTGTCAGAAGTCTCTGCTCTGTGCCTTTGCCTTTGCCTTCCTTCTTGGAGCAGAGTGGCTCCAGTGGCCGGTGGCATCTGCCCTGCATGGCACCAGGGGTCCCAGTGCAGCCTCCCTTCCTCCCCTCCTGCTCTGCTGACGATAGTTCAAGTTTAAAAATAAATTGCTCCATCTTTAATTGCGGTTTAAATAACTGCTTCATTTTTATTTAAATGTGGCTCTGCAAGGCTTGGAGAACAATTAGGAGAAAATACAGGGCATTGCTCTGGTGCATGTGTTCAAGCATATAATTAATTTTTTTTATTATACTGATGTTTGCCGAATCTGGAAAAAGATCTTATTGTTCCTCTTGATTCAGTCACGCAGAGGATCTACAAATACACCAGCCATTTCAGGACTCCATTTCATAAGCCGTGGAGCCCTGGTGCTGGCACGCTCAGGGGAGGCTGCTCGGGTCCCTGCCCTTTGCTGTGACACGGACACACCACAGACCGTGGGGTCTGCAGCCCCAGAGAGGGCTGGGCTGCTCTGGGTCTGGTGTCCGCAGGGCTTCCCCGGTGCCAGGCTGGTGGGCACAGCCCGGGCTGGGGCTGCTGGATGTGCCCTCAGCCCCTCATGAAGGATTTTGGTGCCACTTCAGAGCCCAGAGCCCGCCCCGGGGGCTCGCTGGGGCTGCGGGTTTGTGCTTTTTGTTAATGAGTTGTGTTAAAAGGCCGATCCATGGCTGGGGGGTGTGGGGTGAAACCTCTGCAAGGCTCGGCGTGACCCAGGGAGCTCTCCGAAGGGAGCTGGCCATTCAGGCCTGTAAATCTCGTTCGAGTCGATAGGGATTAGGTTCCTAAGTGCCCGGCATTGCTAAAGTGCTTCTCAAAGTGCGGCTCGTGGAGGGCTGGGAGGAAGCTGCATGAGGCCTGGCGGGCTCTAAGCTTATCAGTCAAAGGTGCTTTGCTTGGTGACAGAAGCCACTTGTGGTAAACAAGCTGCTGGCCCTTTGGACCCCTGACAATCTTTTAACCATTTATTAAAGCAGCTATGAGCTCTTCTTGGAAATGAAATCTTAATAGCGAGCGTGGCAGAGATTTTTCACAGATGGCAGCACTGCCAAAAGCAGGCATTCAAGAAAACATTCATCAAAAACATTCATTTCTTTCAAAAAGAAATTGACGTTTATAGCGTAGACAAATTTGGGACTCATTTGCTTTGCCTTTCAGTTGCGGGATTTTTAGAGGTCACGTTTTTCTGCACCTTCGAGGGTTAGAAACTGGTGTTATTTTTAACTGGAAACTGAGATTCTCATGTAACATGTCACCAGGAAATGGGGCACGTAGAGAGGCTGGGTATGGCAGGACCTGTGCAGGGCTGGGGGATTGGCAGGGGATCACAGAGTTGTGGAATATTCTGGTNGGGCTGTGACCACCCTCCCCTGGCTGTGCTCCAGGGGCTCCAGGCTCTGCCCTGACTCCTGGTCTCTGGATTTTTGCATGCAGACCCTGCCCAGGGTGGGATAGTGCCCGGCTGGCTCTCTCGGTGATGGGGAGGATGGCAGGGCCCAGTGGGAGCTGGATTCCCTGGCATGGCCAGGCAGGGAGCCTCCGCATGCCCTGGGGAGCGTCCCTGGACCCCACTCCGCCCTCACCCTCCGGCGAGGCCGGGAAGGATGGGTGTGCCCTCCCTCCTTAAAAAGCCAGAAATTCCCTTAAGAGGGAGCAATTCATTCGCAGCTCATCTCCATTTCATCTGAAGGCTGCACCACGCTGGGTTTCAGCCTTGTTATGTTTTCTCTTGAGCAATACCTTTTATTTCTGCAGTGTTTAATATTCCTTTCCAGAGCCTCCGTTGCCTGTTCTGGGTCTTTCCACTGAAAGCAGCTTTAAAACTATAATTTTTCATGGCTGAGCATGTCACAACCAGCTGGGTCCTCTTCGCTCGAGTGCTGTCGCCCCTCCCCATCCTCCCCGTGCCCGCTCTTCCCTCCGTGCCAGGCATCCCTAGTGAGGGGTACCCTTCACAGGCAGACTCAGCCTGAGGAGAAGTGGTTTGTCTTGCCCAAGCCAGCCTGGTGCTTGGAGCTTGGCACTGTGCAGGGCTGTAAATGCTGTCACAGGGCTGGGGAAGCAAATGGTGGTGCAGGCACAGAGATCATCCCTGTGCTGGTCAAGGGGAAGCTTGGCATGTGTCCCCGAGGAGTAAGGGGAAGGACAGGTCTGTGTTCCCCCATCCCTGGGGTATTTTGGTGGTGGCTGAGATGAAAACTCCGTGCTGGCCCAGGGAGCTCGGGGTGCTGGAGCCTGGCGCTGCAGCTCCGCTTGGCGCTGCGGTTTCGCAGCCGCCTCCCGAGCACGCGGAGGAGCGCTGATGTTTCTGCAGCTTGTTTCACACTCGTACGGATCCCGGGAGCAAAGCTGTGCCACGGTGCGAGCGCTCGCAAGCAGCAGGCCTTGGGAAGCACCCCTGGGTGAGGGCTGGCGATCAGGTGCCCGGCTGGGGGTGCCTGGGTGGGTTTTCCCCCTGCCACGCGGAGTTCAAGCCACGCAGTTCCTACCAGGGAGGCGATTGCTGCCTTCCCCAGGTGAACTCTCTCTGTACCTTGGACCGCTTCCATGTGCTTAGCACTGCTCCCTGCGCTCGCTGTTGTATAATCGATCCGACATCCTGGCACGTCCCGGTGTTTAAACAGGAGCTATGGCTATTGCATACAGTGGATGTACAACACGCGCCCGGCGGTGTCAAGAATTAACTTCATAATCATCTCCGTGATCTTTCTTGGCAGAGCTCTGCCATAACCTGTCGTGTCTTATCTGGGGATTGCCTGTGAGTTATAGTTAACTCCGGCCTGGCTCTCCGGGTGAGCCAAGTTTTGGCTCTTCCAGTGCTCTGGGTGCTGAGGGCTCCGGCTCCAGTTTGCAGCTGCATAACCACTGCTGGAAATCTGGGGGGGCATCTCCTGCCTGAGGTTGGGGAAGGGAAGGGTATAGACCACATCCCTGCGTGCCCCCGCTGAGCATCATTTCTGCACCTCAGCTCTGCAGATCTGATGGTCTCATTTCCCGAGGCTGCTAAAAACACACACGTGTTTCTCTTTCCCGCAGAGTTCTTTGGAGATTACATTTTTGTTCTAGTGGGGAGCAGATTTAACCGAATGCCCATCTTGCAATGCCAGGTCCTATGAAATGGGAATGGCTGAGTTCCTTCTTTATTTATCCATATATACACAATGCCCGAAACAAGCTAAAAATGATGAATTGTGGCTAAAGCTGCTGTGTGATGGAGATAAGACGGTAATTATTTGTTTGGGCAGCTTAAATCAACACCAAAAGCCTGATGGAAAACAAAGTGATAATTTAAATCTCTTTGTGTGGGTCTCGTGGGCTGTGTGACCAAGCGTGAACTTGCAGCAGGGGCTGTGCGAGTTTTGCATCGGCGCGTGGTTAAAGCAGGTCACCGTGGTGTCACGCTTCACGTGCTGCCCTGCGAGCGTGCCAGGGCCTGTGCTGGGGCACAGACACACTCTGGGCTCCTTTCTGGCAGGGTTTGGCACCTCCGTGCTGCCTCAGTTTTGGCAGCTGGCTCTTATTAGAACTATTATTTGTGCTGCGGGTAGGAGTCCAGCCCCTGCGCGTCCTGTCCGCTCCAGAGAGGTCTCCTTCAGCAGCTCAGCCTGCCCTGGCTTGTTAGGGGAGAAGATGGGTGGGTTGAGCTCCAGCTGCACCTGAACCCGCAGCAGAGGCTGTAAATTTTTGCGTTCGTTATGCTTGTTTTGCGTGGGTTTAATTAACTGGTCGATGAAAGCCTATCAAACCCTGACCTCTCCTGCAGCTGCTGTAAATCAGCTCTGGCCATGCTGGAGTGGGATCTGTGCATGGTCCCAGCTCCTGAGCTGTGCTGTCACATCCTCAGAGCTGGAATGGCCTGGGTGAGGGGCAGCACAGTCCACAGGGGCACATTCCACCATCCCAGGGTGCTCCAAGCCTGTCCAGCCTGGTCTTGGACACTCCCAGGGATGGGGCCGCCACAGCTGCTCTGGGCACCCTGTGCCAGGGCCTCACCCCCTCACAGGGGAGGCTTTCTTCTGTCCATTTGGTTTTCCTGGTGACCCTGGAGACACATAATTTCCTTGGAAGGGAGATTTGGAAGCCCCAGCCCCAGTCCCGTTCTGCCCTGCCAAGTCTTGGTCTCCAGCTTCCTCACACTTGTGTTCAGCTCGTTCTTTTTGATCCTCGTTCCTTGGTTGAAACGCCCTCCCAGCGAGCTGAGCCAGCTGAGCAGAGATGTTACCAGTGCTCCAGGGGTTTTCCATGTTGGTTTCCAGTTGGAAGTGGGAGGCAGTGGGACCCTGAGACATTAGACCTGTCATTAGACCCCTCCTCTCCACCTCCCCTCTGCCAGGGCCACCTCAGCCTGTCCCTTGGGGCTTTCCTTCCATGGTAAATCCAGGGATTCAGCACCCATGCCCTGGGCCTTTCTCCTTTTTCAGAAATATTTTGCCAAAATCTGGAAAATTTGAACTATTTTGTCTTTAGAACAATTTCCTTTTGATCCCAGCTTTCATTATAATAAGTTTTCTTGAAGAAAAGAGTTGGAGAGAGAGACAGTGAGGGTCAGATCAGAGGGTCTGTGCTGGATCACTGAAGAGGGGGAACAGCTTTTGCATCTTGCATTACCTCCGTGTATTTATATTTCAGTGTAAAGGGGAAAAAACGCACGTATTATTGAATGATGCACTTTTTTATCTTCTTTATGGCTTCTAATGCTATAGCTGGTTTTTTCAAACCACTAAAAGCATAAGCATTAAAGCAATTTTCCGGAGTAATATAGCAAGAGGTCTGCAGCAGCTCTGCAACATTTGATAATAGTTGCCATCTTCAGCTGAAGATAATGATGTTAACAAATGTAATGGGAGTAATGAGTGGAGATTCAAAAAAGCAGCTTTTGTTTAATTTTTTTGTAATGCAAATGAGTTGGGGAATAAAGAAGGAGAGCAGAAAATAATGAAAACTTCATTGGAAATGAGTCTTAATCCTTGCAACCAAGCGCTGGAGGGTAGGAGGGAAGGAAAGGGATAGAAGTTGTGGATCCTCTTTCCCTGGAAGTGTTGGATGGGGCTTGGAGCAACCTGGTCTAGTGGAAGGTGTCCCTGCCCATGGCAGGGGGTGGAACTGGATGATTTTTAAGGCCCCTTCCCACCCAAACCAGTCTGTGAGTCTCTGGGGGTGGCTGGGCTCTGTGTCAGAGTGGAATAAGGTGAAATTTGCTGTCCTGGCAGGGCTGGCTCAGGTGAGCGGGAAGAGTCAGCCACGTGCCAGGCGTTGCTCCCGTCTCACCTCTGGCACATGGATGGGGCTGCCTGGGGAGGTGGTGCAGTCCCCATCCCTGGAGGTGTCCAAGGAAGGGCTGGACGTGGCACTTAGTGGGTGACGAGGTGGGGATTGGGCACAGGGTGATCTCAGAGGGCTTTTCCAGCCTCAGTGATCCTGGGATTCTGTGACTCCCCAGCCCAGCTCCTCACAGCCATGGGCCTGGGGCTGATGGTTTCTCCTGGCTCAGCTGCTTTCCTCTCGCTCCTGGGAGGCTGGAAACTCTCTGCTTTCTGCTCCTGCCGCACCTTCCACTTTAGAATGATGCCAGCTGAGTTCAACCTTATGACAGCCCAGCGACTCCCTCTCCCCCTCAGAAGAAGGGAATTTGCTTTATTTAGATTGACTCCCAGCCCAAGTGATAGGTATGAGGCTGGCAAATGAGCGTCCTTGTGATGAGGACTGGCACTTATGCATGTGCAGAAGATTCAGGTCTGTCAGCTTGTGTCAGCTCGCCTTCTACAGCGTGTTTAATCTCCTCACCCTTGGCCAAGAAATGCATTAAGAGATCTGCAGTGAGTGGGAGCTCGGCAGGGGAGGGATGTTGCTGCCTGCCCCGCTCCTGGAGCACCCAGGAATGGTGGGATGAGGGCAGCGGGAGGAGCACCAGTCAAACCAGCCTGCGAGACAGCTGCGGGCAGCTGGAAATCGGGGGGAATTGGAGGAATCACCTCCTCTTCCTCCTCTCAGGGTGGTTTTAGGGGTGTGAGTGGAGTGCCGGCAAGGCGGTGTTGTTTGGAGCAGGGCTGGCAGGGCAGGAGCAGGGGGTGACCCCCGTGCCTGCGTTCAGGCGATGCCCGCGCTGGAGCCCGAGCTGGCCCGTGTTGCCAGCGAGCAGATGGTGGTCACGGCTGCGTGAATGTCCTTGGGCACGGGGAGCAGCGTCCCCGGCCCGGGGGGATGGCGTCTGTCCCCTCTCCACGCTGCCGCAGCTGCGGGGGCACTGGGGCCGGACCCGCTCCCGCCCCGGCTCCCGGGATGGCGGAGCTTGCTCGGGTGGAATTTTGGGTGGCTGCGGGGCTCCCCTCCTGCCCGGGGGCCTTTTGGCACCGTGCCCTCCGCAGCATCGCCTCTGCCTGCGCTCTGAGCGGCAGCGTCGTCACCGGCCTCGGGACACCGCGGGTGCGCGTGTCGCTCCCTGCCACGTGCGAGGCGTCTCTGGGCACCCTCGGTGGCAGCGCTGGCTGGGTCACGGTGAGGATGGAGGGACGTGGCTTGGGGCTGAATCCATCTCGGGGGACAGGCCGTGCTGCAAACCAAGAGACTTTCACGCTTTCCTCATTTTCCTGGTTCTTGGTTGGTTTTGTGTTTTTTTTTTTTTTGGAAGGGTGAAGATGTGAGTTATCGCATCTGGCTTTGCAATTTACAGCTTTTAATTAATCTGAAATTTCAACGTGGAGTTTTACAATAGGCAGAGGCATCTCTGCAAGCTGGGGAGGAACCTTAACGATGATCCGAGATGAATCTGCAGGATGAGATATCAGTGCAATAAACAGGGCTATATAAAACAGAATTGTGAAGCAAAAAATGCTGAGATATCAAGGCAATGATCTCCAAATGAGATTTCTTTTTGGAGCCCTTCTCTGTTTCAAGAGTGTTCCTTTCCTGTGGGCATTTGTCAGCTGTCCTCTGGTTGTTCCAGCACCTACTGATGACAAGTGAGTCAGGGGAACCTCAGCTGTCCGTGTGTGACGGACACTCAGTCCATCACCAGAGCACCTTTAGGCCAAGGGAGGAGGGGCCTTTTGACTCAGGAGGGTCTGGCATGGCTTGGGTGAGGTGCTCCAGCCTGGAGAAGCATCCAGCTGGTGTCATCCCTGGTGACACACAGTCAGGGTGTCCGTGGCTGTGACACTTTGCTGTCCTTTCTTGGCACAAAGGGCCAGAATCGCTCTTCCTCTCCTGCCCTGGATGCAGGGGCTGTGCTGGGTCTGCACGGCCAGCGCCCACCACGTGGGCCTGGTGTTGCCGGGTTGCTTGGGCTTGCTTCTGTCCCAGTTTAACTTCCTGCAGCTTTCTGAGTGGTGCATTATCCTGTGTTTTCCTTCTCCAGCCACCTAAAGGCTGGAAAATTGCAATAATGAAGGGTAATGATACAGTGTGGGGAGCAAGCTTTCATTTGAAGTCTCTTAAAGTTGGATAAACACAAGCAGGAAGCATTTGTTTACAAATATTTTCTTGTGAACGAGTGAGGGGGAGAGCAAGCTCCTTTTGTCTCTGACAGACACATCCTTTCATTCCCTGAGCTTTCCTCCCTGCTCCTTCAGCTGCGCTGAATGCCTCGGCAGCGGGACGGGATGTTCCCCAACCCCGGGGGTTTCTTATCCCACCCCAAATTGCAGACCCCAGACCCAATGCGGGCACACCTCGCTGGTGGCAGTGAAGGCCCCTCCGTGTGTCCCTCCCCCCGACGCCTCCTCAGGAACGTGGGTCCTTGTGGCGTGAAAATCCCTTTGGAGATGCAGGCGAGGGGCAAGCCGGGAATTTGCTTTTAACATCAATATTCAGAAATAGTGCGTGTGAATAATTGATGGTCCTGCGAGCTGGGGCTTGTCTGTCTGTCACAGCAAAGCAGAGGTGACAGAGTGACAGCCTGGGGTGGGGGGACACTCCCGTCCCTCCTGGGGCACCACCAGCGTGGCTGCACAGGGTGGGATTTGGCTGGGTCTTGGCAAAGGCTGCTGGGCTGCTCCGGCTGCTGTTGGAGAGAGGGGGACCCCAGCGTGGGGCAGGGGTCTGCCTGCTCGTGGTCCCGGGCAGGGACGGGGCTGTCCTGTTCTCCAGCCTGGGCCACCGCACTTCCAGCAGCTCCTCCAGCTGCTCTCCAGGTCCTGCTGCGCTGTGGTGGCTGAGCCACCGATCTGAATGTTTTAGGTGAAAAATAATCTGTCAGCAGGATTTGCGTGACCTTAAATTAGCTCTCACAAGAAGAGCTTAACCCTCATTGCTGGGTCAGTGTCTTCTCCCTCCCCAAGTCAACCTGGCTGTGTGCCGCTGTCCCCTCTCTGGGTTAACGTCTGCTTTTACCCTTTCTTTTGGGCATCCTTTGTCTTTAGCGTGATTCCCTGGTTCTGTTCCGAGCAGGCAGAGCCTGCCATGTTTGCTGTGAACCACTGGTGATTAGACCAGCATTGCTGTCTTCCTAATGATGCCGTGCTGTGCAGCATCGCTGCGGTGCCTGCAGCAGCAGGGACAGCACGCCTGGGAAATTTGGGTGCTGCAGGACTGGTGATCCACGTGGTGGCCCTGGGATGGTCACCACCACTGTGTGGTGTGGGGTAGCCCTGTTGGAGGCAGCCTGGGCCGTGCAAGGGCCGTGCCAGTGCAGGTGACTTTGCCTGCCCCCTGAGCAGGTGGGACAGCCAGGTCGCTCCGTGGGACTCAGCCTCCCGCCAGCCACGGGCTGCAGCAAAGCCTCGCAGTTCCCCCTTCAAAGCCTCCAGCACTCGCTGCACGGAGCAGGGGGGGAAGAACAGACCTCCCCCAGCCCAAACTGCAAAGGAAAGCGAGAGCCGGAGCCTTTATAGCCGGAGCCCTGAGCGGGAGGGAGGAGCAGGGCTGAGCTCCCACCGCTGCCTCTGAGCTGCTCTACAAAGCAGCTCCCAGCTTGGCGAGCGAGATACAGCGAGAGGTTCGCAACTTGTGACCTCAGCAAATGTATTAGACAGGAGAAAAGAGCTTTTTTCCTTTCCCCTGCTCTGGTGTCAGCGTAGCCGTGGCTTTTAAACCACATTATACAGGCTTGTCATCCAAGATAAAATGTTATTAAGATAAAATGCTACACAGGGAGCAGTAGGGGACTTCCCACTGCCGTATTTCAGCGCTGCCGTAGGACCGGGCTCTGCCGCTGGCGTGGAGCCGTCACCCGAAGCTGGGGCTGCCAGGGACGGAGCAGGACGGGGCTGTGGTGTCCCCACGTGTGTTCCCAGGGCGGTGGGCACGGGGAGGTGCTGCCCAGAGCGCGCCACTGTGCCTGAGCATCGCCCTCTGTCCCCCGGGGCAGCCTGGCGAGGCAGGGGAGGCGAAGGCATCAGGGCCGCGGCCTGCGTGGAGCTGACAGCGAGCATGTGGGCGGCCGAGGGGCCTTCCCGGGGCCGCTCCTTCACGGGTCAGGGCACTCGCCGGCTGCCTCCCTCTCCTCCGGCCCCTACGCCGTGTGTCCCTACAGCCCCACTCCCAAGGCCACTGTCTTTGTGTGCTGCCACTGCTCCCCTCCCACCCAGCACCCCATGGTCCCCAGCCACAGCCAGTGCACTCGCTCTTGCGTGTCCCCACGCTGCTGTTGCGTGTCCCTGCGTCTCTGTTGCATGTCCCCACACCGCTCTTGCGTGTCCCCGTGCTGCTCTTGCATGTCCCCGTGTCTCTGTTGCGTGTCCCCACACTGCTCTTGCGTGTCCCCGTGTCTCTGTTGCGTGTCCCCGTGCTGCTGTTGCGTGTCCCCACGCTTGCTGCGTGTCCCCACGTCTCCATTGCGTGTCCCCACACTGCTGTTCCATGTCCCCACGCTTGCTGCGTGTCCCCACGTCTCCATTGCGTGTCCCCACACTGCTGTTCCGTGTTCCCACGCTTGCTGCGTGTCCCCGCGCCGCTGCCGCACCTCCTTCCCCTGCTCAGGGCTGGCACAGCCTCTTTAGCCTCGCTGACAGCCCGTCGATAATATTAATGTACTCCAGCCTCTGTTAATGTCCGTGCGAAGTCTCCTCCTGCCCTTTGCCATCACTTTTCCATCAGCAGACATTTGTGCGGCGCGCCTGTGACATTAATCTGCTGAGCCGTGCTGGCAGTGTCAGCGCCAGTGGCTCTGGAGCGCAGGTGCGGGATTTTTGGGGAGCTGTCCTGGCCCACGTGGCAGTAACGGGGATGTTTAGGCGAATCCTTTAAAAGGACTTGAAAAGAGCGGTGATGTTCACCCCGCTCCTCAGCAGCTACAAAAGGAGAGGGCAGGAGCATCTCACCTGGGGCAGGGGTGTGATCTGCAGGCAGAGCACACACCAAAACATGGAGAGGGGAGAGCTGCTTGACCTGACACCGAGGCAGAACAGAGAGAGGGAAGAAAGGGGAGAGGAGCGAGCTGTAGCTACAAGGCTGGGTAATCCCTCGGTTGAGCCCGGCGAGTGCTGTAGCTGGAACATGAACTTGTCCTGGGCATGTTCAGCTTGTAAGAGGGATGAATGTAAAAGCAATGCTGTTAGCTGCCTTATTAAAGGCTCGGGTCTGAGTCAATACGCACATGTCCCAGGTGGCTCAGGGCTGTAATTCCTAAAGCTTCACACTTCTCTGCCAGCACCTTGTGCTTGGAGGTTCTCCCCGTCGGTTAAACCCTCCCGCCTCTTTGCCGTCCTGGGTTTGCATCTCATGTGTGGGGAGAGGACTGACCTGGGGCTGGAGAGAGGCTGAGAACCCCCTCTGAGCTGCCAGCACTTCTGGCCCCTGCCTTGAGACTCATCCCAGCCCCAGGTGCTGCTGGAGGTGGCAGTGCAGGGGTGCCCTGTGGTGTCACACCTGGTGAGACACCTCGAGGTCCTGCCCACAGTGCCAGTGTCATTTCCAGCAGTGCTCCCTCCTGCTCTGCCCGTGTGTGTAAAATGGGGCTGGGACTCGTGGTCCTGACCCTCATGTGTGGCACCCACTGGATGGTGGCCACAAACAGGTGCCACAACCTCTGGTCATTGCACGGTTCCTGGCCCAGAGAAGCTGTGGCTGCCCCATCCTGGGAATTGTTCCAGGCCGGGTTGGACAGTGCTTGGAGCAACCTGGGACAGTGAAAAGTGTCCCAGCCCATGGCAGGGAGTGGAACTGGATGGGGTGACTCTTGATGCTGTGTGTGGGTCTGCTCCACCTCTCTGAGCCCTGGCCACCCAACACTGGGGTCTGGAGGGGACAGATGAGCCTTGTCACGGGACACATTGCCCCATTAATACCTCCGGGCACTCACAGCGCAGGCTGTCAGCACCAGACACGCTGTTCTCCTAAGTAATGGGATTTGGTTTTAACCCAGGGATGTCCCTTAAAGCTAATGTTGGTGGAGATGCTTCCTTATCAGTGGGATCTGTGCTTGTCCTTGTGCCCGATTTACACGTGGGTGTCGAAGCCCCGCACCGGAGCACCCCCTGCACCGGAGCTTTGGGACCAGAGGCTGCTGGGGCAGCTGGGGCGGATGCAGCCTGATGGCTCTTAGGGCTGATTGCACACAGGCACAGCTGGTGCCAGGGAGCTGAACAATAAAGTAGCCACTCTGGGCTGATTGGGCTAATCCGTGCTGCAGACCAGGGCCTGCTTTCATTAGGTTTCCTCGATCAAATTAGATTGCCAGACGACAGATCCTATTAAAGCAGGGGAGACCTCCAGCATGGCGTGTCCTGCTGGTCCTGGGACGCCGGCCATCGCTGGCACCCGGAAGGGAGGAGGCTGCTGAGGATGCTGACAGTGCAGCTCCTGGGCACAGGGATGCCTTTGCCCTTGTCCTGGTGGTGCAGCGGGGACAGTCGCTCTGGGGCACGTGGCTCTGATCCTGCCTGGCACCGCGGCACAGCCCCGTGCCCTTCGGTGAGAGAGCTGCCCTCTCTCGCACGTGCATCACCCCCCACATCCCTCGTTTTCAGCACCCTCCCTGAGCCTCTTTTAATTTAATTTGGTTTTTAACTCTGCTCCTCGCGGGCAGGGCAGGCCCAGCTGCGGGCTCTGGCACGAGGCTGGTGTGCTGTGTGCCCCCAATAGCAGATTACGCTGCCCTTAATCCGGCCACGCCTTTGGGGACCAGCACTGGGGTCTGACCCGAGACACAGGTAATGGGATTTGGGTCTCTGTGGAATATAGTTCCTAGCAGAGGTGATTGATTGGCCTATTGATGACCTGCTATTGATTAGCCTTACTCTGAGACAGTCGGGCTCCAGCCTGCCCGTAACCCATCAGTAATTACTTCATCCTGCCGCGAAATCCGTGGCCACAAGATGTCTGTGGGGCAGCGGGTGCAGCTGTTTGTCCTGACAGGAGCATGGCAGTGCCACCAGGCGTTGCCAAGAGCCTCTGGCGGCTCTTCCGGGTCTTTGAGGTGGGATGGGTGAGGCTCGATGTCTTAGGAGAGGGTTGGGCTCAACTGGGAAAATCTTGGTTGTGAGGGACCTCCTGTCCCTATGAACCAACTCTGAGTCATGGCCCTACAAGTGCTGAGGGCCTGGCACTGGCAGGTTTGGGATGTGAACTTCTGGAACCTGATGTCCTTGACTTTGAAACTAATTTCTTACCAGTGCTCAGGATGGGGTTTATTTTATGCAGCCAACATTTCTTCTCCTTGATTGAAGAAAGAGGCAGCGCTGGGGCGGGACGGAGTTCCCTGCAAGCATAATTAATAGCAATTTTGCTGCCCTGCTTATTGATTCACTGTGGAGTTACCTCTTCCTGGAGGATTTCCATGGAGTTAGCTCTTCCAAGAGGATTTCCATTGTTACCTTCCCCGGCACGCTGGGTAGTTCCGTGTAGGAATAAATGTTTCAGTTGCCCTATAAATAATGGAGCGAGTAAAGATGTTGTGTAAGCGGCGCTCTGGGTTTTGCCAGGAGGGACGTAGTTGTTGTGAGGGTTTTTGTTTTGTTTTGCTGTGGGATTTTCTGTGCTTGTGCTTTACCTTTTTCTCTCCCCATTTTTTTTTTTTAATCCCTCAAGTCCAACACAAGAAGCTTCGCAGGGGGGACTTGAGGGAAGGGAAGGAGATGAAACTCTTGAAATAAGGTGAATTCTTGTGGGGGTACTGTGCAGAGGTGCGAAACCACTGGTGACGCTGGGGAGCGCCCAGTGAAGGCTGGAGCAGCAGGGCTCCCAGGGGAGGTGTGCCTGGACGCAGGGAATGGCTGCGGGTTCCGGGAATATCGGCTTTACTCTCTGGAAGCGTTAAAGCTGTAAAGCTGTGTTTTAATCATGGATTTAAGGAAGGAGCAAAGGCAGCAGTTCTGGAGCTTCTGAGCCCATGGCTTGTGTAGAAATCCAAGCTTCCAGGCTGATTCCCAAAACCTGGCACGTTGAGACCCCCACTCCCACAGTGCCCAGGTGCAGGGCTGGTTTTGGCACCTCCAGGCTGGCACAGGCAGGAGGCCACCCTGGGCACCGTGTGATCCTGGGTCTTTTTGTTCTGCTTTAACACAGCCCAGGAGCGTTGATGAGGGAGGGATGGCCTGCAGGGGTGATGTGCATGCCCTGTTTGGGGTGTGGAACCCAAAGGCATCCAAGCACTGCGAGGTCGGTACCAGGGTGAACAGCAGCTGGTTTGCAGGAGTCCGGGGAAACTGGGGAGGGGGTCTTCACTTGCTGTGCCTGAGGAGAGCCAGCAAGCTCCACCTGAGGTTTTATCTCTAATTCACCTGCATCTTTATTTCTCCTGGTCTGGCAGCAGTGATGAACAGTCCCGGGTGCCGCAGGGGGCTCACGCTGGCAGCCTGCGGTGCCAGCCCAGCTTCCAGGGGCTGAGCAGGGCTGGTTCTCCGCCCGTGGTGTCTGGGCTGCCCCATTCAGCACTTTGTGATGCTCCGAGCAGCATCCAGACATGGCAAAGTGCTGCTGGGCAGGAGCTGGCGGGAGGCAAAGGATGCTCGGGGCGGCTGGGGGAACCACGTGTTTCAAAGGAAACCCGGCTGGACAGGAGGGGCTCCCGGCAGCTCCCGCTGCTGCTCCTCCTCTTCCCGGGGGCAGCAGGCTGTCCTCCCTTCTTCTGGGGGCCAGCGGCTTTGTGGACCACCCGGCAGCCCCACGTTCAGCGGGGGAGTGGATTAGGAAGGGGCTTTACTCCTCTGGTGGATGAGTGCTTTTAAGCGCTCGTGTGTTGTTGTGTGTCCTGCTGAGAGGAAGCCAAATGTTCTGACAGCTGGCCAGACCCCGGATCAGGGGGACTTGAGCTGTAGGTGTTGCAAACAAGGTCTTAATTGATTTATCTGGACACATGACTTTTAATTTTATGGTGGAGTTAAGAGCTTTACCCCAAATCAGGGGGAAGGGGAGAGAAATGAGTTGATGGGGCGTCTCTGCATCCATAGGCTGAGATCTGGGTTTGTAGGAGACTGTGTATGGCAGGGATGCCCCAAATCCCCTGCTCATCTGGAGCTTCCACTCTGCCTCAGAGTGGAGCTGAGAAGCCTGAAAGGACCTGGGACGGCTGGCGGCACCTGGATGCCACGGGCAAGGAGATGGCAGTGCTCCCTCCTTCCCTCCCTGATTCTGCTCCAAAGTGGTGGGAGAGGAGGGGGAGCACTGGGGGGACCTTCTCCTGTGAGTGGCAGAAACATGAATATTTCACAGCTCTCCGCGGGCCCGGCGGGAGCCGATGGATGTGGGGATATGATTTTGCTTGACAAGTGCCACGATCCCGGGGCTCCCGCTCCCTGCTGCCCTTCCTGAATTGCCAGGGGAGGGGGAGCGGTGTCACCTGGGCATTCCCCGGCAGCGTGCCGGGCTTTTCCCAGTGCCTGCGGTGGGATTCTCCCGGTGCGCAGGGAAGGGGCTGCACTCTGGGAATGCTCAGGATGTCTGAGGGTTCTCGCGAGGTGCAGGGAAGGGGTTTGGAATGAGAACCGCGGGGAGCTCTGCAGGAAAGCCTTTTCCCCTATTTTCTGATGCTTAGTTTGGATGCAGCTCCCTCGGAGGCTGTCCCAGGAGGCGCGGGGGCTGTGGCAGCTCCCTCGGTCCTTGTGCCGTGCCCCGCTGTCGGGTCGGNGCTCGTCAGGCGGAGACGGCCACGGCCCCGACGTGGGTCTGGCCTCCATCACTTCCTGTAGGAAATCACTTCACTTAGGCAGATGTGAGCGTACAGCCGCGCTGCCCGCGGGCTGCCCCGCTCTCCCCCGCCAAGCCCCGGCCTCTTACGCAAATCGCTTTTCACGCTCCCTTAATTGAAACTGTCAGATGGGCTTTACCTTTTTTTTTTTTTTTTGTTTTGGTGCTGATACAGACGTATTAATTCCACTATGGATATCCCGGCAGCTAGGAGAGATCGATAAAATGAGGTTGCATCTGTGACATATATATTACAGGAGCGGCACCAGCAATATTTCATCGGGAAAGCCGAGCCGAGCACGCGTGTGCAGAGCCCTGGAGAGCTCGTTGGGCCGTGCAGGAGGCAGAGTTATCGCCCGGCTGGAGTGGCACTGGTTGTCCGTGCCCTCTTGCTGCCCACCTGGCATGGGAAGGGGGTGAGGAGCAGCTCCCAAGCCCTCGCTTTGCTCGTGTCTCTGAGCATCTCTTGTCCAGGGTCGCAGTGTGGGTTATTTTTTGGCGTGTTCTGAGTTCGTGTCAGTCTGGACCTGTTGGGCACAGGGTGCCCTGGCACTGCGTCCTGGTGCTGGTGGCACCAGCTCCTGCCACCTCCCGCCCCCACTCACCTCCCTCCAGAAATCCCCACGGCGGGGATTTGCGCTTTGATTATTTTCAAATACTGGTTTGTGTAAAATTTGATTTGAGGAAACATTTTTCTCCCACATGCTGTAGGATTGAGGGCGTGTAATCCCTCCTAAATCACCCAGACGAGGTTTGTATTGCAATGCCAGTATCAGAGCTAACAAAAGGGGATTAGACGGGAAAATTCTGCGTGAAAACCTGCCTCTCTTTGAGGGCTTTTAGTACAAAGAAGATAAGATAGGTAGAGCAGAGCCATTTTTAACCCAGATTTTAATGCACTCAGTGCCTCTCCTTCCAAGGCAAAGGAGAGGGGAGATGGCATTCCTTTTAACCCTTTCCCTTCCTCTGGCTCTGAGGGGCAGCTGATGCTTCCTTGCAGGCACAGCGGTGCAGGGCGAGTGCTCCGAGAGGTGCTGGGCAGGAAAAGCTGCCAGGGAATGCCCAGGGCAGGGTTTCATTCCCGTTCCAAGCAGATGGTGGGGAAGTGTGGAGCTCCACGGAGCCCCCAGAGCTGGGCTGCACCAACGGCTGCGTGTTGAGCTGCAAATCCTCACTGCGCCGCTGAGCCAGGGAGCGAAACACATTCCCATCTCACCTGCCCGGAGCCAGGCACGGCGTCTGCGTGTCCCGGGGATCGCTGTCCCCTCAGGAACGGCTCTGTCCTGCCGGGGATGGATAACTGTCCTGTCTGGGCCGTGTCACGCTGCCTGTCACATCGGCGTCAGTCAGGAGGCGGCATGGTAACGGAGACAGCTGTCAACCTTCGCGGGCAGCCATCCGCCCGCCAGTGTCTTCCAGGAGCTCGGCGAGTGCCAAGGCGCATCAGGCCAGGGGAAGAGATGCTCCAGGGGGAGATGAAAGGATCCCTTCAGTGGAATTCATGTGGAATAAGCTTTCCACGGGAGATATTTCCCGCTAATCCTCCTTAGCGCTCAGCTGATGCCTTGAAGCATCAGGGGTTTATGTGCCTTTTAAAAATTCATTCCCTCTGCTCTAACAGCAGGTGTGTGTGTGTTATCAGCTGCCCTGCCCAGGCCCCTCCGATGCAGGGCCCAGACCTGCTGAGTGTCCTGTCACAGCGAGTTCCCCGTGTCACCTGAGCCAGGTGAAGGCAGCCTCCCTCTCTGCTGGCTCCCCTGGCAAGGTGGTGGGTGTCGGGTCACTACAGCCACAGGGTTGTGATGGTGAATTTATGTGGGGGGAGCGGGGCAAATGGAAAAGCATCGTGGGCACCGAGCAGCTGGGGGGATGGGAAAACACCGGGGCTGCTGCCTTAGCCCCCATCCATCTGCCCCTGCTAATTGCAGCTGGACTTATGATATTCCACTTATCTGGTCAGGGGATCCATGTTAGTTATTACAATTGATTATCACTAAAACCTGTCTGATACCCAGATTTACAGCGTGGCTGGAGAGCCAGGCGGCCTCCAGCGCTGAGCAGCCAGGATCTGGCACACTCCTCGAGCCAGAGCTGTCTCTCCATAGGTGTTTGGCCAAGGAGAAGCTGCTTTTCCCTCGTCACTCCTTGGCTCCCCGCACCGTGCAGCGTTTCACTGCCGTGGTTTGCAGTCCTGGGCAGGGTGAGGATGATGAAGCTGTGAGAGCTGCTGGTGCCAGGGTGTTTTTATTGTGCTGTGGGTGTGTGGGAAGTGGTGGCTGCCCCTACACCGAGCCCTGTGGTGCAGTGAGGTCCTGCAGGCGTTCTGCTCCCAGGCTGGGTTCGGTAATGAGCGCTGCGCTGGGAGAACCATCATCAATCTGCTGCAGAGTAATCACCAGCAGGTCGGGCTCTTGTGGGGGACTTTTCCAAGCGACTGAACTGTTTTCGTGCTGTTGGTGAGGCTGTGCCCTCCTCGGCCGCTGGAGACTCCCAATGGCCCTGAGAGATGTGTGGCCTTGTGCACCTCTCCTGCATCCAGCACATGGCTGGAGATGTGGGAAGGGCGCGTGATCCCGCTGGGATCCTCCTTTCGTGGCCGAGGAGCATCAGTGAGGGCCCATTTGAGGGTGAGAGGAGGTTCTGCAGCACACCCAGAGCTCTCGTGGGCCCTGTGGTGGGGTGGGAGGCAGAGAGGAGCCCCTGCGCCTCCTCAGCTTCACAACAGCTCCGTGGCTGCATGATAAACAACATGACAAAGTGTTGAAATCCTGAAGGCGGGGCTGGCAGGGGAAGGAGAGGGAGGTCATAATTGCACGGGAAAATAATGAACTGCGCTCTTCTTGGAATATGCAGCGGCCTAACAAGAATCGGAAAATTAATTATCTTCTGTAATTAGTGTAATGACCTACACTATTAGAGGTTATTTACAGCAGGAATAAAACTTCCCCCTGTAAATGTCAGGCTGTGCTGTTGGAATACAAAGGCTGGAGCAAACCTGTGCTGGGTGCAGCGAGGGTCTGGAGGCAGGACAGGGTGCTGGCCACCTCTGCTCAGCCAGCCCCTGACCCTCGCAGGACCCACCTGCACCTGGCACGGGACCTGCTGGCAGTGTCCCTTCATCCCTGGGGCTGCTTCTGTCACCCCCCTTGCTTTGTGTCACCTGGGCTTGGCTGCTGGCTCTGCTGCTTGCTGGGGACTCGCCCCTGAGCTGGATCAGAGCCTGTCTCAGGTGGGCTCTGCCAGTCCTACTCATCTCCCTCTGGAGTGCTGCCCATGTCCAGATCTTTGCTATTCCCCCTCCTGAGCAAATCCTGCTTCCCACAGAATCCCTCCCTGCGCTGGCTCTGGAGAGCCCCTTTCCCTCCCGGCGGCAGGTGCCAGCTGCGTGTGCACAGCTCAAAATGGAGACCTTAGCCAGCTATTGTTCCTCAGCCCGAAGCCTTGGTGCCTCTGAAACTGTCCCTTTTGGTGGCCAGGCTGTGTGAAATGGCTCCGTTTGCAGCGTGGGGCGCGGGGGGGATGCGTGCCCTCCTCGGCGGGGGTTTCCCTTCTGCAGTGGGGCGTTTGGGGTTGGTTTTCCGAGGTGCCAAGCTCTGCTCGTCTCTTCTCTCGCCTGTCCACCTTCCTGCTGTCTCTCCCGCCATCCAGGCTCCTGATCCGGTGGGGATGGGTCCCACGGGGAGGGCAGGGTGACCGGGGTGCTGCGGGTGCCGTCTGGCAGGGAGCAGATGGGCGCTGGTGGCGAGCCCTCGGAGGCAGCGAGGAAGGGCAGGGTGGGGAAACGTTGTCGGCGTGGCGAGGGCAACCTGAGAATTGCCTGACATTTTAGCGCCGAGGATCATGACTCCTGCATTATTAAAGGCGCGGTGATAAAATGCCTTACCTGTCACTGAGAACCGACATCAATAATTTAGTTTGGCACCTGGTGATTAAAATGAAATAAGCACTGGTCCAACTCCCTTCCCGGAGCGGCACCGGTGCTGCAGCGGCCGCGGCTGCGCTGAAAGCCGAGGGGGTGCTTTCCCTGCGTCCTGGGCCTCACCACCCCGAGGCTGCTGGGCAGTGTTACCCGTGCCCAGCGTGTCCAGGCATCCCTGTGGTGCCCACGCTTTGAATGAGGATGGCGCCCGGGCTGCTGCTGCAACGTCTGATGTAAGCTCATTGTATAAACAGAACAGAGTGGGGCTCTTGAAACTTGAGAGTGTATTCCTTCCAACAGACCCTTAATGTAATTTGAATGTACAATTGAGGGTTTTTATAGCTTAATATTCCAGTGTTTGTGGTGCATCCTGGAATTTAAGTGTCTTAAACGTAATTATTGTTAATTGCTCACGCGATTCTATAAACTCATCCAATTAAAAAAAAGTTATTAACTTTATAAAATATCGCAGGCATCCCACAGTGCAATATATTTGCAGGAAATAACGGCTGCAGCAGGCAGAGCTGAGATGCAGCGAGGTAAATTGGTGACACTTCGTATCCCCCCTCTGCTGGAAGCCCTTTGGGAATGTGTTGTCTCCTTGGCTGGTGTTGGTGCAGGGATGTGAGGACGAGGTGGAGGCCAGCAGGACACCCCAGGACCTCTGGGGTTGGAAGGGAATCCAGTCTCTTGGCTGTAGGACCGAGCAGAACTTCGCTCCCTGTTTGTGCTGAAACCACCCCAGGGAGCGCCTGGGGATGTTTGGGGTCTTTGAGTGGGGCACAAAGGGAGCAGCAGCCTCTGGGCAGGGTGAGCAGGGCTGGGAGGCTCTCGGTGGAGCAGACATTCCTCCCGCCTGGCCTGCTCCCCAGGCTCCCGCTCCCCGAGCCAGGACCAGTTGTGGCCAGCCAGGGATGATGGTTTTCATCTCAGTCTAGTGCCAGAATTTATAACCAGGGATTTATTGTCCCCTGATTGCTCTGTGCTGCCATTTAACTCATGCCCTGGAAGAGTTATTTAACACAGAGTGAGTGGAGTTGTGCTAGCGGCGCCTTGTGCACATACATCTTCTGCAGCCTCCTCTTCCTGTTTTCCTCGTGGGATTAAAATCCTGGGCGCCCGTTCGTGTGGGTACAAGCTCAGTCTGGCTCAGTAGGATTTCAGCTGGAGCTGCCTGGCTTTGGAAGGATTGACCAGTTCCCTTCCTGGGTGCCCCCTGCGTCTCCCGTTGGCTCTGCCCAGAACATCGCTGGGGTGGGAGCGGATGGAATCCTCCCAGGGAAGGGGGAAGCTGAAGGTGTGTATTGGGCAGGATCCACCTGAGCCCGGTGTCTTTTTCCCTCTCCATCTCACTGCTTTTCCAGTAGAGAAACAAACAGTCTGTGGGCAGGGGAGGTTTGAAGAAAGGAAACTTTCTCTCAGATGGAGACAAAATTGAATTCAGTGCGTGACTGAAATGAGAAGTTTCCACAAAAGCTTCATTTTGGCAAAGAAGTATTTCCTATGGGATTGCTTCCATACAAAAGCCTTGGTGAGGAGCTATTACAGCTGGTCAAATGCTTTCTCTGAGAGCTGTTTGTGGTACTTGCCTTTCCCATCTTGGTTTGCATCCCTTGCTGGAGTCACTGTGCAGGGGTGCCAGCCCTGGGGCAGGAGCAGCAGCCACCATTCAGGACAGCTCCAGCTGCCTCGTGAGGATCAGTGGCAATTAATCCATCCTTTAAACAGCAGGGTTTGCAGGTAGATTTTCCATCTGAAGTAGCTGCTGATCTAGTGGCTTCTGGGACAGTGACGGGCTGACGGAGAGCACGCATGAAGCGGCATTTGTCAAATTAATGAGGCATTATAAATTATATCCACAATTTTCTCTTCCATTTCCCGCCGCCCCCTCTTGTCGCTGGCAGGGAGAGGGGACCTTGAGGAGCCACTCCCAAGGTCTGTGGGGGCCAGGGCTTTCTGGCAGAGCACCCACCTGGGTCTGGGATGCAGGGTCGGCCCACTTGGCTGGATCCAAGGAGGAGAAAAATGCCAGCAGTTCCTCATTTCCACGAGGAAACTCGATGTAACTGGTATTGATCTCTCTATTACCTCTATGAAGGGCAGCTTCATTCTTCAAGCAAAACAACCTTTATATCTGAAATATAGAAATTGATTTTGAGCGGGGAGTGCTGGCACTGGCAGAAGAGGTTCGGCAGAGGCGGGGAGGATGAGGATGAGGAGCAGAACGAGGAGAGAGTCCCTCCACAGTCAGGAGACACGTCAGGCTTGTCTGATCCCGTTACCTTGATCCAGTGTGGAAATAAAGGGGCTTGAAAGTCAGCAAATAAACTTTGCTGAAGGTGCTGGAAACGGAGCAGGGAGGTGAGGAGCTGGCAGGAAAGGAGATGGGTTTGGGAAGAGCCTCATCCCTGGCAGGGAGGGAGGAAGCGTCTCCTGGCCGGTAGCTCCGGTAGTGGTGTCGTGTTCTGGGACGGACTGGGGGCACTCCAGGGGCGTCCAGGGCGCTGTGGGGAGAGCACCCGCACCAGCTCCACCAAACGCTTGGAACCCAACGAGGCACGGCTTCGTTTTAGGGTTGTTACAGTCCTGCTTAATTGGCTCTCGGGCTCCCTGTGCAAGGCGTCCAGTGCATCTTAATGAGGGATTCTCAAAGACTGGCTTTTTTTCCCTGGGACCAGAACGCGGTGGTGTTTAATATTCATGTGTAGCTCTGCTCATTTGAAAGGTAACAAGGGAGTTGGATTCCCTGCTGGCAGTGAATCGTAATGGGATCTGGGCTCCTAAATCACCTGCGCATCGCGGAGCTGCCTCCTCCCGGAGTGGGCTGGGCTGCGGGCGCAGAGGTCTCCTCCGGTGAGGCAGCACGGGCTCAGCACGGACAGGGGCGATTCCAGGCCAGCGCCAACACCAGGAAATGCTTTTCCACAGCACTTGTGGTGGGGATCTGGAGCGTCTCACCACAAGCAGTCACGGAGGTCGAGTTGTTAGCCAAAAGCAATTGGATGTTGACATGACAGGGAGACGCTGCGGAGCGAGAACAGTTCCTGACAGACGTTCTGACAGAGCTGTTAAAGCCTTGGCTACAGGCAGGGCTTGAGCTGATCTTTGACCATTCGGGCTGGTCCGCGTCTGCCAAGGCTGGGATTTTTTGTGCTTTTGTGCCTGGTGTCGGGTGCTGGATCGGGAGAGGCGGGAGGTGTTGAGAGGCTGGGTGCTGGCACCGTCCGGAACACAGATGGCCACAAATATCAGCGTATGTGGGGGGGCCTGGAGCGTTTGCTGGTGAAGGGGCTGGGGGCTGGAGCTGCCTGGCAGTGACCCCCACTGTCCCCCAGGCCTCTCCAGAGTGTCAGCCCTTCCATCCCTGTGCCCTGGCAGCCCTTTCCTTGGCAAAGGCGGGCACTGCCCCCTCCCCACACGGTGCAGCAGCATGGCCTTGGAGAGGAAGCGTTTGTGATCCCTGCTTGTTGGGAAGAGACGGGAAATAGCCATGAGGAGCTGAGCTTTCAAGGGGTTTTGCTTTCCATCTGCTCCCCTGCCTTGACTGCCACCCCCATCTCGGTGCCTGGGGACTGCAGGGGGAGGCTGTGCTGGGCATGTGTCGGGGAGGACCCCTGGGCATCTCCTGCTTGGCCAGAGTGTGTTGTACAGCAAAATGGTGGCTCCTGGAGCCTTTCTGGGGGGTAGTCCTGCTGAGCAGATTGCAGCTGTGCAGAGGGGACCGCACAAATGTCACCTGCGTGCCCTGGCACCGGGGGAGCCCCTCGCTCTCAGCCTGGCCGGGGTCATCCCTGGACAAACCTTTGGCGCTCTGCTTGCAGTACCTGTGCCTGGCTCGTCGGAGAAGCACTCCTGTTTGTGGAAACGATGCTTTCCCCGTTCTAGTCTTCCTCCCTCCCTCCCTCCCTCTTGCTTTTCCTCATTGTCATTTTAGCCTAGATTAAAGAAAATAGGGTGCAGCGCTGTGCGCATGTTCCGAGCGATGTCTTTTCACAGCACTGTACTGATGCCAAGCAATAATGACAGGTTCAAGCTTTTCTGCATCACAAATGAACTGCATGCAAATGGCTAGTCCTGAATGGAGAATAATTGTCAGCACGGAGAGTCCTGCCTTCGCCGAGCCAGCTCCACCTTGCTTCCGAGGGGAGAAGGCTTCAAACAGTTAACGGGGATGGAGACGTAGAAATAGCGGGGAGCTGGCGTTTCCACTCTGCTAGAGCCTAACCTGTTAGTGCAGAGCTGTGTGAAGAATGTCAGGGATTTGTTCCAAGCGTTATCGAGATGTGGCTTTACATCTGTAAATCCTTTTACGCATCGCAGCTCAGCCGTGAGGCTTCCCCACGTGACGGGCAGCGCTGGCTGCCTGGCCCCGCCACACCGGGCAGGGGCCGTGCCAGTGCTGGACATGATGGTGCTTTCAGGGCCTGTTTTGGGTGAAGCACCCACAAAACATTGCATTTTTCACCTCATTCTGGCTGCAGATTGGCCACGATCTGTTTGTTCTCCCGTGCGGAACCGTCTCTCTCTCTCTCTGAGCCTCTTCGGTGCTTTCACGTTGCCCGTTTGTGCTGCCGCCCTGTCTCGTGCGCCTTGATTATCCTCAGGACAGTGTCTGTGGAAGGTCAAGGGTGGGAGCCCCTCAGCTGGGTTTGGCTGACCCTTGGGGAGCTTTTCCAGCTTATGTCAGCTGCAGATTTGACTTAGCACCGCTTTGCTCTCTGCCACAGTGTTACCGGCAGAACCGGATTCAGCAAATGATTGTGACAATCTCCAGCACCATCAGGAAAACATGCTCCATCATTCACTGTGATGTGCGCTGATGAGGGGAAAAAAAGGCTTGTTCATCCATCAGAAATTCACTGATGCTGTCTCTAGGTGAGCAATTTGCCAGCGTTACCTGGTGTCACTCATTAGACACGAGATGTAACAGTCTCATTTACTCTTCGGGCTGCCTGCCACTTACTTACTTTTGCATTTGACTTTGCACATGAAACTTAAGCTCGTTTTTAGCCTCTGTCGAAGTCGGCTTTCAAATTCCTGCTCATTAAGCCCAGTCCCAGTGTGTGGACGTCATGCACAGGAGAGGGGTTTTGGAAGCCCAAAAAGTCCCCCGGTGCCTGTTGCCATTAGGCTTTGCAGAACAGTGTGTGCGTGTTTCAAAAAGCTGGCAGGGGAAGCAGTTTCTGCCCTCCCGTCACTGGGTCTGAACTTCCCAAAAGGCCTGGGCTTTGGCTGCATTTTAGCATTTTGGCTGTATTTTTTTACGGACTTGCGGGCTTGTAACTTTTTAAGACATCTACGTTTTTACATCAGATTTGATTGATGCTTATAGCCTGTTCAGGGTTTTTTGTACTCAAACATAAAAGCAGGGCAGAAAGTGCCAGAATTTGGTTTCCTCTGAGGAAGCAGAACCAGGGCTTGGGCAGGTGTTTCATGGCCAGAGCTTTGCTGGTGTCTGGAGCAGAGACACCAGAAGATGCAGGTGGGGGGTGTTTCAGTACTGAACCCCAGTGTTCCCCGTCTCTGCTGCTGGATTTACACAGCTTTAGCCTCTCCTCTTGCAGGACAGAAGGTGTGAGAGCAGGCAGGGGGAAGGTGAAGCTGTGGGTGCTGCTGGCTCAGGGACTCAGGGCACACAGGGATGGGGCAGCTGCTGCCTTTCCCTCAGCTCCCAGAATTTCCTGCAGCCAGCCAGGCCTGTTGTGCAGCTGTGGTGGGCACTGGAGGGGCCGTCCCTCACAGCAGAGCTCGTTGGTGTCCGTCTCTTTCCACCCTGGTTTCTGTGGGCAGGAATGGTCCTCTTTGTTTTTAAGAGAGTCCCTCCCATTCGTCTGTCCCTCGCTGCGTCATCCAAACTGCATCCTATCCTCGTGGTTTGTGTGCACTGGATGAATTTAGGATGAATTTCAGGCTTGACACAGGCAAAGGACCAAGTAAATCGAGTGATGCTGAACTGAACTGCGGGATGGTAGAAGCAAAGGATCGGAAGTGATTCTGCAAGATGCAGGCTGGGAAACTGGCTTTGGAGAGGGCTGGGTTTTGTGCCGAGACAAAAAATCCTGTTAGAAGCAGCGTTTCTATCTCTGCATCATTGCTTTAGTTGTCACAGCTCAGCTCTTTGGGAGGCAGAGGGTGAAGAGCAGCTGTCTACAACCTGATGGGAGAGAACGTGGTAATCCCTGGGATGTCTCTGCACGTGGTGCTGGAAAATCATTGTCTCAGGCACCATGGAAGGGGCTGATTTCTTTACTGGTGGTGTTGAGCTTGTCTGAACCACAGTGGAGGGACTGGTGTTGAGATATGCACTACAGTGATAATGCTGCAAATTCCAGAGCATTAGTGTTATTAAAATGTCAGGCTGATATCTTCCTCAGCATTAAAACTCTTAATGTGCTTTATCCTTTCAAACTCGTGGTGCTCCAAGGGAAAGAATGAGGGAAAAAAAGGTGGTTACAGAGCAGAGGATTAACAAGAAAGAAAAGGGGGGTGCCCTGATGCAAGGCTGCTGTGCAGATTGCCTCCTTGAGCACTTGTGCCTTTCAGTCGGGTTAAAATTCAGCAAGACGTGTTCGCTTTTGTGACAACAGCCTGAAACTTGCTTGTGTTGCCCAAAGGGAGCGTTAGCAGCAGTGCTGAGCTTTTAACGTTGTTGGAAAAGAGCTGATGTGGTCACACTGGGCCAGCAATCCCAGGTGCCTGCACGGACTCAGCCCAGTGACAGGAGGGAAGGTCCTCTGTTCCCGCAGGTACAAAGCTGGCCTGGGGCTTGTGGCCACTGGTGGGCTTTTGGAATCAGAGAATTGTTTCATTTGGAAGAGACATTTAAAGGCCATTTAGTCCAGCGCACCGCAGTGAGCAGGGACATCTTCAACTAGGCCAGGCTGCTCAGAGCCCTGTCCAACGTGACCTTAAACGTTTCCAGGGATGGGGCATCTGCCACCCCTCTGGGCAACCTGTGCCAGTGTTTCACCACCTTCATTGCAAGAAAAATCTTCCTTACATCTGCTCAAATGGACCCTGTTCTGGTTTAAAGCCATTTCTCCTTGTCCTTTTGTGCATATCCTGGTGGTATCTCAGGGGAGGAGCTGTTCGGGGCAATGAGAGGTATTGATCGCGTCTCCTCAATCCACGTGCGTGTTCCGGGCGGTTGTACGCTTCCCCGGGCCACCTTGGATGGCACTGCCTACTCCTCGGAGCTTCCCGGGGAAGTCACCAGATCTGTGGGTGGGAACACACGCTGCCAGCTGAAAGGTTTCTGCGGGGAGGAAGAGATGAGGAGCTGAATCCTTCCCGCGCCAGCGTGCTCGGAGCCCGCGGCGCGCTGAGAGTTTGGGGCACGGAGCACCCGCTCCTCGCCCTCTTGGAAATAAAAAAGCCCAAACTAATAAAATAAATAAGGCAGAAGCCTGGCTTTTAAGGGCTGCGGACAGAAGGGGGGATTCCCACGGGCTGGCCGAGCGCTGTCCGCGGTGCTGACCAGTCCGAGGGGAGCCTCCTCGCTCTCCACAGCTCCCTGACAGGAGGGTGCACAAGAGACAGGACAAGAGGAAACGGGCCTCAAGTTGTGCCAGGCTAGGTTTAGATGGGATATCAGGCGAAATTTCCTCACCGGAAAGGTTGTCAGGCACTGGCACAGCTGCCCAGGGCACTGTTGGAGTCACCATTCCTGGGAGTGTTTAAAAGATGTGGCACGTGGGGACGCGGTTTGTGCCGGGCTTGGCAGCGCTGGGTTACTCCGGATGGTCTTAGGTGGATTTTCCAACCTTAACAATTCTGTGGTTCTACATTTTAAGCACAGTCCTGGGCTTTGTCCTGCCCTCAGTACATGCACTCCGCACCAGGTTACTATTTTTCCACTATTTTTCCACAATGGAACAGGCTCTTCCCCAGTGTAACTCGTTTCCTGCTCACTGCTGCTTCCAGTGCCTCTCCCCAAATGGCAGCGGAGAGGAATCCAGTCCCCAGGCAGTGAATTAGGAGGTGGTAGCTGCTCATTTTTCATCTCTGTGATAAAAAAAAATCTAATGCAATCATCAAAAAATAAAGCCGCGTTTTTCATGTCTTCACCATTAGGAATGTCTCTGCTCTCTTTTCCCTCCTACTCCCAAATTATTGAGGTCTCAGCAGTGTTTAAAATCTCGTGGAAATTTACTTTTGGATGCCAGCAGAGGGGTGGGAGTTTGAGTAATCTCTAGGGCAATAACATTCCAGAAGTGTTGTGTTCCCTTAATAAAAACACTTTTGATTCAGAAACATAAATGTTATTTTTCCAAAGGCACCCTCCTGAACGGGGCTATTCTTTCTTATCCTCTCACTTAAGGCATTACAACTCTTGGGAGACGTTCTGCTGCTTCAGTAGCCATAACCTTACATTTATTGCATGTGTGGCCACAGCAGCCCCCTCGGATAATTTTGTTTAGGGCTGTGAAATTTGCCTTCAGCCCCGAAATTGAATCCATTCTCTGCTCTCAGCAGCGTGATGGGCTCCTGCATGTCTCTCTTTCCCAAGGATGTTTGCGGTTATTGATGCTGAGTGCGGCTATTTATCACAGACAATACAGAACAAAGAAGAATTTATTAATAAGTCTCCTGGCCCCATATGCTTCCCCGAGGAACCTGAAGCATGCTATTTTCTCCTTGCCCCATTTATATCTACATGGTTTTGCTGCTGTCCACTCAGATTAAATGCTGCCTGAGGAGAAGGAGTTGCTCTGTAGCATACGGCCGGGTTGGAGCGAGTGCTCCGGGAAGGCTCTGTGGGTTACTGGGTGGCAACAAACAGGGGAATGATGCAGAATTCCGTGAGAATGACACCAAGATGTTGCCCAGAAGTGAGGGTGAGGATGCTGGCGGCCCCAGGCAGCTCCAGGGCTCTCAGAGGTTGCTCCGCAACCTCGGTCAGTTTGTGTCAAACGGGGAGGATGTCCGCAGGCAGGAGCTGTGCTGTGTCCTGCTGGGTGGCAGGGGCCGCACGGGAGCAAGCAGTGGCTGCTGGGTGCCTGTGGCCCTTCTCTTGCCTCACAATAGGATCACAGAATCATTTGGTTTGGAAGAGACCTCTAAGATCGAGTCCAGCCTGTGACCGATGCCCACCTTGTCACCCAGCCCAGAGCACTGAGTGCTACATCCAGTCATTTCTTGGGCACCTCCAGGGATGGAGACCCCAAACCTCCCTGGACAGCCATTTCCAGTGCTTAACATCCCTTTCATTTTTCTTGATGTCCACCCTGAACCTCCCCTGGTGCAGCTTGAGGCCGTGTCCTCCTGTCCTGGCAGTAGTTGCCTGAGAGAAGAGGCCAACCCCACATACCTGCAGTGAGATCCTGCAGGTGCCCATGCTGGGAGCCTGGGACTTCTGTCTGCCCATCCCTCACCCTCCTCTTGGCCCTGCTGGGACGTTGGCTCAGCAGCAGAGCAGGCAGAGAGGGGCAGGCTGTTCTGTGGGAGCTCCTGCCTGGAGAATTAGAGTCACTGGTGTGGGGACGCAGTGATTCCTGCTGTGCTTGAGAAAGGGAAGGTGCCTAGGGAAGTTCTGGCGGCTTTTCCCCGCCTTGTGCCTCCTTATGCACTAATTAAAGGTCAGTCCCATTTGCATTCAGCGCGTTTCTCTCCTTCCCTGGGCATTTGCATTGGCAGAGGGTTGTTTTCCATTTGACCAAGCTGTGGCTGGAGCCGTCGCCCGGGGGTGAGAGTCTCTGCTCCCACCTTTGCAAACCCAGCAGAGACCACGGTGGCTCAGCCAGCATCTGCAGGAGACAGGAGCAGAGCCCCTCTCGTGCTGCTCCCGCTCCCCAGCCCCACAAGACAAGCATTAGGCATTTATAGGTTTTTCTCCATGGATACATAGCCGGGCACGTTGGTAAAAATACACCCGTGCACGAGTATATTTATGTGCAGTGCAGCGAAAGCAGCGCGGGCTGCGAGCTGATTCCCTCGGGTGGAACACCAGCCTTCCCTCCGAGCGCTTTCAAAGGGGAGCTGTGCTGATAATTAGTGCAAATATTTTGAATACAGAACTCATCACGGGCCTTTGTCGCAGTGACAGGCAGTGACCTGAGATACGTTTCTCCTTTCTTAATGCACCCGGAATATGTAATTAAGAGGTGACTAAAAGATTCTTTATCACTCTTTGTTTTCTAACGTGGCAGGCTGTTATGAAATGCTGCCCCCTCCTTCCGTGGCGTTCGGTTCCCCGTGACAAATGCAGGGATGGAGGTTTGTTCTGCTCTTCAAATCACTCCGAGTTCCTCCACTTCCAAGGTGTTGCGCCTGCCTTCTGCTTGGCTCAGGGCTATAAAAGTCAGAATTTGGAGGGGAGGGCAGTTGGCAGAGCAGGCACTGGCAGGGGCTGTGGGTGCAGGGGTGCTGCTGGAAGGGCACAGTGAGGGTGGGCACGGTGCTGCCGTCACAAGTGCCCAGCAGCTGCGGTCACTGAGTGCAGGCTTGGTGCTGCCAAAGGAAATCTGTGGAAGTAAGCCTGAAAAGCAGGCTGGAGAACACCTCCAGTGCAACCTCTCCAGGTCCTGACACCCCGAGCTGAGGGTGCCAGGGCCCAGGGCTGGCCCCACATTAGCACGGGCAGCGGGGCTGTGATACGCCGCGGTAAATGCGGCGTGACAGCACCTGAGCGCGGCTACGTGCAGAACAGATGTCTCCTGGCTGGGGCTGGGGCCGTGGCACAGCGTCACTTCATCAATTATAGATCGCTTCCCTCGCCATCAGCAGGCGCCCAGGAACGGGACTGTTAAAGGAGACATTAAAAGGTTTGAGAGCAGAAGAGAAACTTGCAAGGAGAGAGCCTGATCATTGGGCTTGCTCCCCGTCTGGGCGATGGTGGAGGGTTGGCAGGGCCTTTCCTGGCTCCTTGGCCAGCCCTGCTGTGCTCCTCACCTCTGCGCTCTCAGAACTCAACAGCCCCTTGCACCGTCCTCGATGGGACCCTCAGACCATCAGTGATGGGAAGGGACCTGGGCTGCTCCTCCTTCTCTTCCTCCTCTCTGGGAAACTCCAGCCTGAGGGGCTGCATCCTGGGATGACTGCAGCAGCCTGAAAACCTCCCAGCCCCATCAGCTTTCCCTCGCCTGTTGACTTGTTTGTTTGTTTAATTGTTCCAGCTTGCTGCCTTTACCTGGCAATCCCGCTTCATTAAAGGGAATGCAGGGCTTTTATTAGGACTGTGGAGTGTCATCCAGTGTTTTCACTGAACGTATAATTTGCCATGTATGAAAACCATTTCCAGAATTAATTTACCTACTGCAAACAGTTTGTATTAATGAAAATGCATTTTTCATGTGGGTTTGCTGGCAAAGCTGGCTGGAGCTCAAGAGCTCACTTTATCCATCCGGCATGAGTAGGAGATGGAATTTGTTTAAAAATTAAATAAATAACACACCCACCCCCCATTTTTTAATACAATATGGCCCAGCAATAATCTCCGAGGCAGGCTGCAGAAAGCTCCATCTGTGGCATTTTAATATGCAGCATTGTCTCCCGTTTTAATATCCCCCCTTGCCCGGCTCGTGTTTGTGTAAGTGAGACGCGAGATGCTGTCATCTTCCCGGGTCACATTTTGCTGCTCAAAATGAACAGAAGTGGAGATGGATGCAGCCATGGAGCCCTTCCCATATTAACACGCATATTTTAGAATAATTGATGCTGAATTCATTTTGCAGCCTCGTTTCTCCTCAGCCTTCCCCCACCCCCTCTTTCATATTTGCATGGAAAAAAATCCTGTGATCCGTCCAGATGGCAGCTGGAGGCTCTCAGCTGAGCTGGGCCGCGCTCTGGCTTTCGGAGGCTCCTCCTGGCCAGGGTGGGATCAGGGGCTGGAGGTGGGATGCTGATGGCTGTGGCAGAGTCTGTGCCACACCGGAGGGCAGGAAGAGGCTCTGGCTTGGATGTCACCCCAGTGACGCTCAGCTGGATTTGGCGTGCGTCCTTCTCTGCTCTTTGGCCTGAGCTGCTAAAGCCAAGCTTTGTGGGTGGCCAGGCCTGACCTCTCTCTCAGTGGAGGGGACATCAGGTAATAAAACCTGGGACAGCACCCCCGGGGCAGCACCACTCTTTGCAGGAAGGTGTTCATCAAACCTCTGGGAAGGGCAGAAGGAGGGTTCCACAGATACTTTAAAATAAGAAGGTTTGAAACATACTGCAAGACCAGACTAGGAAAACTTGCTCTTGTTTGGGGGTTGTCTTCAATTACTGCATGCTACCAGAAAACCCACACCAAGCTCTTTTCTGTAAGTGAGAATTGCTGCAGAGTTGTGGAATTTTTCTTGAGGGAATCAAGGAAAGCGTTTGAAAACGTGCAGGTGTGTTTGAGTGGAAGAGGGTCTGCAGTGCCCGCAGTGCTCTTGACCTCTGCCAGGAGCTTTGGGCCAGCTCGGTGTCCAGCCTCAGTGGCTGTCCCCGTGCTGAGCTGGCTGGGCACCCCCGGCCTTTCGGTCACCCCCCCTTTGCAGGGTTCCTCTCTGCCTCCTGTCCCAGGAGGTGACACCGAGCATCCCAGCCCTGCTGAGCCCCTGGTGTGCGCAGCTGAGCCCACGAATAATCCTTTGGAGATCAGTGGACATTTCATGTGCTTAAAGTTAAGCCCGTGCTTAAATTTAAGCCTGTGCTTAAGCGCGAGCAGGACTCAGACTGGCGAGCTGGGCACGGCTGGGTGATGGTGGGCACCAGGAAAGGGGGAACACCCCTGGGCAGCCTGGGGTGAGGCTGGCTGGAGCAGCGGGCCCTCAGCAGAGGCTGCAGAGCCCATTCCGGGTGTGCACTGTGCCCTGTGCCTGCCAGCGTGCAGCTTTCCAGGCGTTTCCTGGTGCTCTCCCCGCATCTGGGGACTCCCTAATCAAGGACATTCCTGAGCACACGTGTCACCTGCCGCTCAGCACACAGCCTAACCTCACGCCATGTGTTTATCTCATTCCAGGACTACTGTCAGCAATGCCACTCTAAGCATAAACTTAATTATATCTCCTCGGGTAGCAGCAGGGAAGTGATTTATTGCTGCTTTTTGTTTCCTCCCTCCCCTCACCTCTCTGTGATTACGCTCCCATTTGCCGCTGTGGAGATGCCGACGCTTGCCTGCAACTTTGCTGCAGTGGCAGAGCCCGTGTCTGAAAAGTCAGTGCTGGCCAAAGGAGGCCTCTTGGTGGCCACAGAGCCCTCTCTTGGTGGCCTCCCTCCCACCTCCCCTCGCAGGACCAACAGGGTGACACAGCACACTGGGATTTTTGGGTGGGCAAGTGGGAACTTCCAGGGCTAATGCTCTACGATGCCTTTTCAGAGGATAATTTTATTTTACAATAATTGCTGTGCCAAGGCAGGAGTCCCCTGGCAGAAGCGGCTCCTTGGGAGCGGATGTGCTGGCTCCTCAGTGCTCCTTCAGCTAAAAAGCCTGAGATTCCCCACCCAGCTCTCTCCTGCTGGCTGGTTTTCCCCGGTCCTTCCCCGCCTCGGGTGGGTGCTGATGGGAGCATCCCCGCAGGAGGCTCCTGGCTGCTCTGCCCCGCTGCCAGGCTCAGAGGAAAGCAGAGAAGTTTGGGAAATGCTTTCTCTTCCCTCTGCCATCCTCTAAGGCTCCTGCTCTCGGTCTCCAGGGAAAGGGAAGGTGCTTTAATTATTGCTGCCTTCTGGAAAGCCATGGTAATTAGCAGCGCTGCAGAGAGCAAGGCCTGGCTGGGCTTCCGAGCGCTCCGAGGAGGCAGGAGCTCCTCGATGCTTTTGAAAGACATTTCTCCTCCCAGGTACAGCTGTGACAGGCCTGGAGCTCCTGGAAATGGCCCCTGGCTGTGTGGGACAGGCTGGGATTTGGGGGTACAGGGGAGCACTGGTTACGTTGGGGTGAGTGCCCCAGGCTTTTTTACAGCCTCACATCAGCCAGGTTTCAGTATGCAGAGCACAGCCCTGCCGTAACGCACTCGGAATTTCTCCATGCGGTTTTGAACAAATTGCTGATTATTTTTCCCCTCATTATTCACCTGACAGAGGAGCAGGTTGAGTAATTAGTGAACGCGCGTGAACTTTGCAGTGTTTTTATGAATAAAACATGTGTGAATTGGCTGGGTACTGGCCCTGCTGCTTTAGCCTGTGCACCCACTAATGTCTGTCAGTGAGGGGCATCCCTGGCCTGTGCCACTGTCCCCGTGTCACCCTCCCTGGGACAGCTCAGCCTTTTGCAGCGAAAGCTCCTCGTGCCCAGCAGCGCACAGCTCCGTGCTGCGCTCCTGGTGCAGGAGCTGCATCGCTGCTGGATGAGGAGCTTCTTTGTGTGGCTGTGATGGATGCTGCGCTCACCCCTCCTTGCTCCCAAAATCAGCCCCGTGCCCGCCCTTCCCGCGCGCGTGTGCGAGGCAGCAGCTGCTCAGAGCAGTGGCCAGCAAGGCTTGAATAGCAGCTGAAAGGGAGGAATAATTTGCATCCCGTCAGTTTTGAAAGGCACTTGGAGGCGGGATCTGGCTGCAGTGCTGCAGGGACAGAGGGATCTGCACTGGGGAGAAGTGCTGAGCGTTCCCAGGCCGGTGATGGGTGGAGATGTGGGTGCCTGCCCTAGCCAGAAGGGCTGTATCCAGGGGTCTGTCACCCTTGGAGCTGGACTTAGGAGGCTGGATGCTGCATGCCAGCCAGGGAGGCACTCCTGAGCCCACGCCACGCTGTCCCTTTTCACCTCGGTGTCCCCTGCTCCCTTCTGTGTGTGCCCTCCGAGGGGGCCCGGCCGTGGTGGCTCCCTGGGCTGGGCTGCTGCCCGTCCCTGAGCCCAGCCGTGCCTGCTGAAGCTGGCGCTGAGGCCTCGGGCTGTCCTGGCACAGCCAGTGCTGCAAAGGTACCACTGAACCGTGCAGAGCAGGAGGGAGCCTTGGGCACAAAGCCAGGGGCTGAGGAGGTGTCCCCCAGGCTGGCGGTGGCAGTGCCTGCACTGTCCCTGCATCCCTCGCCCTGAGCCATGCTCCGACCTGGCAGGGCCACCTCGAGAGCCTTTAGTGTTTGCACGAGATGAGGAGAATTCACCCTGAATATCACTGCAGGGAGGCAGGAGCAGCACACAGTGAGCTCAAGTCTCACATAAAACTCGGTGTGTGTGACAGGCGAGCGAGATGCAGGTCGCACCTCCCGAGTCACGGGGCAGTTTTGGGGTCCCAGCTCTCCCTGATCACCCCAAACTGAGTGGATCACAGCGTGGGGGTCAGGGGTCCATGTGCACCTGTGTGCCACTGTGGTGACAAATGGATATTCCTCCTCCAAAAATAAAGGGCAACCTGGTGGTGATACCCAAGGGTGCCAAGCCCTCGTCCTCTGCTCCCTGTTTTCCCCCAGCTAAACCTGAACAGGCTGAGAGCAGTGCTGGGAGCCAGGGCAGCCCCTTCTGTCCCTGGACACCTGGAGGGCAGGTGTAGCAAGATCTCATCTCGTTTAAGGACTTGGAAACATGTGGGGGCCGCCCGCTCTCCTGGTGAGCTGCCCCAGCATCTCGTGTCTTTTGCTAGGAAAAGGAAATCGCGTCTGATTGCAGGGCTGGGTTTGCCTAAGCTGAGCTCCTGGGCCAGGTTTGTTGTGCCGGTGTCGGGAGGACACGGGATCTCTCTCCTCTGTGCCTGTGGTGTCCGAGGCACCACTTGGAGCTGGGTACCGGGGGTTGTGCTGCATCCCATGGCACCTGACTAATTCTGCTGGCCCTGAAATGGTTTTTGTGGTCACGCTGGGAGCTATCAGTGTTCCCCTGCTGTCTTTGAAGCCTAAACTGTTACTCACAAGCGCCCCAGCGCTCACGCGTGAGGCTCCCCGATGCCGGGAGGGAATCGTTTTGATGGGAAGTGCCCGTGCCAGGCCTGCCTCCATCAGCACTGCCAGGTTGCTAAACAAAGCCACCGGGGCTGGTTTTCTTCTCGGACGTCTAACTAGGTCAACATACATTTGCCTTGTCTTAATAATTATTGATAAGCTGCAGCGGATCATGTGAGGTGCAGGAAGGGGCCGCTCCTCCTGCCAGCTGCTGGTGCAGCCCCCGCCCGTGGCAGATGCTCCGGAGTGGATTTGTGCCGTGGCTCTGATGGAACACGGGGGTTGTTTCCCCCTGGGAATGTGTGCAGCTCCCCGGCTGCTCTCTGAACCTTCCCAGCGCTGGAGTGTGGGTGAATGGAGAGGGGCTCGTGGTGACACGCTGGTGGCTTCTGTGGCTGCAGAGACGTTGGTCCCTTCTCACCCCTTTCCAAAGGGGCACTGGGGTTTACCCGCGTTTGAGTCCGTGTTTGCTGTTCACTGGTGGTGCTTGGGGAGCAGATGGGAGGTGAGGGCAGGCGATGCCCCTGTCCCACCCCACAGCCCCCTCCTCTCCTACCACCGGCCCCCCTGAGCGCTCCTGGGTACAGGGGAGGCAAGGAGAAGTGGTTTTCCTCTGGAGTCACCCCCTCCAGAGGGGTGGGAGACAGGGAGGAGGGATCAGAGCTGCCTCCACCCTCCAAGGCAGGTGCTGATGGGGCTGTGCCCACATGTGTGGGAATCTGTCTGCCCCAGGTGGGTGGGTTTGGGGTCCCTTCCTCAGCGTGGGCTCCTCTCCGTGCCGGCGTAATCAAAGCATTGCAGACCAACTCCCAGCGAGGTGAAAGGCAAAGAATAAACCCAACCACCCTCTCCAAGCCGCTCAGACTTCAGAGCTGAAGAGGAGGTTATGTCCTGGGGATTTTTTTTTCTGTTGCTTTTCTAGCACTAATGAGCAGGGAGGAAGTTCTACTCTTTGTTCGAGTCGCGTTCACTGAATTTTTTTCCCCAGTGAGTAGCGGGGAGGGGAGGAGGGGATGGGAGGCACCGCGCGTGTCTCGTGGACACGTGGGACCGCGGCAGCGAACAGCAGTGTGGGATCGTTCCACTGCACCCCTGAGTTTCAGGTGACAGACTTTCTTTTGTGAGGCTTTTGGGTTTTCTCATCAGATCAAAACAAGCTCTCGGATTCAGCAGGATTCTTTCAGAGCTGGTGCAGGGCAGTGATGTGCAGCTCTCTTGCAGTTTTCTACATCGCAGAGGGAGCTTCTGGCCTCAAGCTCTTCCCACAGGCTCTGGGCAGCTTTTTTCTGGGGAGCCTGCACCAGTCTTGGCCTTTGCAGAGCTCTGTGTGCCCTCCTTGCCCTGCCAAGCACATTTCTGGCTGTAGAAACACAGGCCATGCGAGGATGTGGCCGTGGGCTCGGGCTCTGCTCTCTCTTCCTTCCAACCCGGTGTTTTTAAAAAGCATGTGAGAGCTGGTGGGAGGGCTGGGGGCTCGCTGGGTGCCCTCCTTCAGGCCGTGTCTTGTAAAACTTCACCCAGCTCTTGCCTTCCTCCTGGGCCAGGGCTGGGATGTGGCCGGCCCGGGCTCAGCCCCTGACACGGTGCCCGGGGGTGACAGACGCTGCCACCCGCTCTCACCCACCCCAGCGCCCACTGCCCCTCCACGAGGGCTCGGCACGACTTTATCATAATGCAGCATGAATTTCATTAGCTCATTTGCCTCTGAGCCCGGAGATAATTTAATCCCAGAGTGGGTTACGAGGAGAAGCGTGGTTTAGTCTGCGGAGCTCCACAGCCCCTCTGGCCGCCGCCAGCTGAGCCGGGCTCGGGGCTGGCTGGGCACGGCCGTGGGCTGCGCACGGGGAGGGGGATGTGGCGTCCCACACCCTTCCCATCTCGTTAGCCAGATTTTATGGCGTGAAATAACAGCGGGAGCCGCGGTGCGAGGGCTGCGCTGACTGCGGCGGCCGGAGCGGGGGTCCCTCTCACGTGCATCTGATTTTTTCCTTCCATCTCATCGCAGGAAGGTTTACTTAGCAAGCTGAAAAAATCATTACATATGCTGCTAGTGGCCTGGTTAATTAAGATCTACAGTTCTCTGGGTAGGAAAAGACGACCTATATTTACTGTATGTAGGAAGACATCTGTCAGCTAGAAGCGCTAGATATCCCAGCGCAGGTTTGTCCTGCTTTTGCAGGCTCTGAATTGCAACTGTTTTAAGCTCTGATGCAGACCAAGTTAATTTTAAGATGACTGTTACTATTCTAAACATAAGGAAGGGCATATTTAGCCTCTCAGTACTCAAGAAGGCAAAACCCCCTGCATGTTTCTAGTAATTTTTCCCTAACAGTTTGCACAAAACAACAACAACAAATCCTATTTGGTTTCTGCAAAAGAATATGTTCGAGGGTGATCGTAAAATAGATTATTTTTAAATCTGCAGATGGTTTCCACATATTCCTCCTCAGCTCACTGCAGCTTTCCACCTCAGTAAACTGGTTTGTAATTTAGCCGAGGGCTGTGGAGCAAGCGTTCTGTCGTCTTGTTTTTCTTGTTCGCCTCCTTTACCCCCCCACACCCCCCTCTGCTTTCTGTCCCCTTTCTCCCCTCTCCCCTCGCATTTCCCCTGCCCAGGGGCTGTCGGTGTTGGGATGGGTGTGAAGGACAGTGGGCCATGAGTGGCTTTGCCATGGCACTCCCCGCATGCCGTGGGCAGCCTCTGTGGGGAGCTCCTGGCAGAGCTGGGGGCTGGGGTTGGGGCTGGGGGCGATGCCACAGAGCCCAAACCACGCTCCCCGCTTCATTCCTCAGCAGGGAAGCTCTGCCACACTGGGCATGGAGGTGGCTGCTCCATCCACACGACCCCCTCCAGCTGGTGGAGTTATTGAGGGGCTCAGGCCGTGGGGAAGGGGTGAGGGATGCACAGCCCTGGAAAAGATAATTAGAGGAAGGATGCACTTTGAGTTCTGCAATGGCGGCTCCCCCCTCCCCCCGCTCCCTGGAAGAAAACACTGCTTTTTTTATTTCTTTGTTCTTTCACGGTTCGGCATTATAATTATTGAGATTTCACTGCAGGGCAAAATGATCATTTGACAATGTAAGTGGGGAAAATAATTCTCGTGTTATCCAGCAGCCTCACTCTTATTATAATTATGGCGAAACTCCTGCAGACTGAAGTGGGGGTAAAGAATTTCCTCCTATGTGGTGTTTGGCTTTTCAAGGTTTCTCAAGATTTGATTGCAGATGGGAGAATTTTTTTCCCCTCCCATCAATAATTCGAGGTTGGTGATGGATGGCGAAGGACCAGAGTACCTGTTGTTTTCCCCTTTGTTTTCATTAGGCATTTTCCATTTCTGTCATTCTCGGCATTGGTGATGGATTTTTATGAGCAAATATCTTGGTTCAAGCCATTCGGAATTGTTTGCACAGTAATGTCTGCAGTGGCAGCAAAACCCAATTAAAAAATCCAAGGAAAATTGATGCAAAACTGCAAATCAGCCACACTCAAGATGGGGGACAGTGATGGCTCATTGTGTGCCAAGGCAGGGGTGGTGGGGTGTTCACCCTGACCTTGGGCTGGGCAGGTGGGGCTGGGGGTGTGGGGTTTTCTTCCTTTGGGTGTGTGCGATCCCGTGGCACTGGTGGTGCCGGAGGGTCTCCAGATGTGCATCTTTGCGACCCGTCCTTCCCGGGGCAGCGTGTCCACCACGTTCCCTGTCCCATCCTCCATCCTGCGCCATCCTCCATCCCGCGCCATCCTCCATCCCGCACCATCCTCCATCCCACGCCATCCTCCATCCCGCGCTGTCCTCCATCCTGTTGCATCCTCCATCCTGTGCCAAACCTCCCTGGACACTGTCCTCCATCCCGTGCCATCCTCCATCCCGTTCCATCCTCCATCCTGCGCCGTCCTCCATCCCGCACTGCCAGCCTGGTGCCCAGCATCCGTCACCATCCCTCTCCCAAGCCGTGGCAGGGACTCACAGCCTGCTGGTGGGGAGGTCTGCCGTCCCCTGCCACCCCGGGGCTGATGGAAACGAGCTGACAGAACGCAGGCAGCATTAGCCTAATTATGGCCATACCCGCTACCTCTGCGTGGATTTTCCTTTCTTAGCGACTTCCTGTTTTCCTCTTTGAGATGCAAATTTTTGCACAGTCCTCGATCCAGATTTTCTCCTCATTAGCATGAAATCTGACTAGTTCCGCGGTTTTTTAAACGGCAAATGAAAAAAAAAAAGAAGAAAATTAAATGCTGTGCACAAAGTAGCAGCGAAGCCCCCGTGATTCTCAGGGGCAGGAGGTGGAGGGGCTGGCGAGGATTTTTGGGAATCACTCAGGCACAACCGCGCTGCTCGGCTTTGCTCGTGTGTGGCTGAGTGGGATGCGGGATCAGCACGGAGGGGCCGGTGGGCAGAGCCCCTGCCCAGCACCCTGGGCTGCCTGCCCAGCCCACCCATCCAGGCACATACTCAGCCTGCGGAACGCAGCATTTTGTTTTGCTTTCTCCAGGAAAACGACACTCGTCGTAGCAGGAGGTTAAAAACAAAGCCGACGCTCCAAAAACCCCGTTTTGAATTTTGAAATCCTCTTGGTGGATTTTATACGTTTTTACGCCTGCCGTAATCCCAGCCCGGTGGCAGAGCTGGAGCAGACGGCAGTGTTTTGTGGTAAATGTCACTCTAGTAATACTCAGCTCTGCTCGGAAATAGAAATACAACCCTGGCTGACGCGCGGCGTGCTGAGCCGGGCTCGGGAGCTGCCCTGCTCCCCTGCCAGCCCCGCGTCCCCGTGCTCCGGGAATGCCTTTGCTGGCATCGCCCTCCCCCTCCCCAGCTTCCCTGCCCAGCCCCTCCCTCCCCCCTGCTTTCCGCCACATAATGAGTTTGATAAGAAATTGTCTCGTTAACAGGATTAGCCATGGAAATCTCTAGTCCCCTCCTATTCATTTTGTAATGCTCTTCATCCTGTTCTGTAATTTTCTGCTGGTATTAGGCGGCTCCGGACCACCTCGAGAGATTAATTCCTCCTCCTTTGGCAGTGCCAGCGTGGCTGGTGACAGGGGGCTGCTCCATGGGCAAGCCCCGGCCCCGTGGCTGCCACCCAGGGGATTTCTCCTCCTCCTCCTCCTCCTTCCCCTCCTCCTCCGTGCTGTGGTTCAGGGGAAGTGTGTCATTCCCAAAGTCACTTGCACAAACAAACCAAAGTGTCCCCAAACACTGGTGGGTTTCGCTGCCGAGCTCTCCGGTGACTCAGAGGTGGATTAAAACCCGAAGAGGCAAACTGTGCTCTCCCTCGTACCCGTGTGAATCCATTTCCGTGGGCAGCGTAATTCCGGATTTACTTCTAGGAACATGACTTGCGAGACTGGCCCTTGGGTAAATAATGACTCTTGATTTAATAACTCCTGCCAGCCCTGCAGGATACCTCACTTCCGAGGGAGCTAATAGAGAGAGATCTTTCCTAACATCTGTTTTCCCAGTTTTGCCGACTCGTGAGCCTGGATCTGGGAAGCAGCATCCAGGCAGCAGGAACTGCCCGCTGCCAGTGAGTGCAGTGAGGATGGACACACGGTGCTCCCGGTGCTCCACTCGAGCCACGTGCTGGCTGCTCACACCGCGATGCAGGGAGCAGGATTGGCAGCGCCAGCTCCTGGTTATGCCCGTCCCGCATTTCTTCTGGTGTGTGTTTTCCTAAGCCCTGACAGGAAAATCCCTGTTTGTGCTGGGAAACCTCTCCGCTACCGCAGCAGTTGGTGCGCAGCGTCCTGGGCACCCCCCGGGGCAGGGTGACAGTGTTCAGTGACACATGTCCCTGGTTGCCATCCTGCCACAAAAATTTGATGCTCAGAAATCCCCTCCAGTGTTTCCTTTTGGATTTGTTGGCTTGTCAGATCCCCAGAGCGCTGGGAGTGGGGACCTGGCACAGCAGCTGCCGGGCAGCAGTGTGACAGGGAGGTGAGAGTGACACCCTCCTTGTAAACCTTTCCTGCTTTTTGCTTCTCTCCCTTGTTTCATGTCTTCCTCTCAGAAAGGCCATTTAAATGTAATTTTGTTCTTAAACCCTCTCCCTCATGCATGCCTAATGAACAGCAGGCAGAGGTGCCGGAAACGGGCCCGAGTAGGATTCAATCTCGCCGAGTGTCGACAAGTCATTTGGAAGGAGCCCTGGGAGCGCGCCCAGTTTTATTACAGCGTAATTAGAAATAAAATCTTGTTGCGGGAGGAGAATGAGAGATGGGTGTTAATCCTGTAACGGGAGGAGATGGAGCCATGCTTATAAAGGAGATTAGGGAGGGGAGGTGGAAAGCCTGTCACGGGTCCCTGCTTTCCACCCCTCCTCTGCTGTTTCCCCTGCTCTGGCTCCAGCAGAAGCCATCAGGCCCTTTTGTGGGGAAAAGGGCCACTATCCCTGGAGGAGGAGGATGAGGAGGAAAGGAGGATGAGGAGGAGGAGAGGAGGAGCCCCTTGGTGCAAAGCACGAGCTGCTGGCTCAGCTGGCGTCGGTCGTGTTGCAAATGCCCGTGACTCTTCCAGGTGGGAACCTTTGGCTGAGCTCACGGCTCTGCTGCCCCGGCTCTGCGGGAGAGCTCTGCTGCCTTTGGAAGGGCTGGGAGCAGCGACGGCCGTAGAGCTCCCGCGGGGTCCCCGCGGCAGGCAAACACGTAAATAAATCTGTCAGATTTGTGCAGGTCCTATGAAATTTGCATTGGGCTCGAGTTACGGCTCCTCTTTAACATCTCCTCGAGGGAGGGATGGATGGATCTTTAATCTCAGTGCCCGGTCCAGGCCCCCTCTGCTCTCAGCATTTGCTGTGGCACGAGCTGGGCTCAGCCTGCTGAGATAAAAGGCAGCTCTGGTGCGTGGCCGCTGATGCCAGCCCGCGCCTGTGCCCTGTGTCCCCTGTCCTGCTGGGCACTGCGTCCCAGGGCTCGGGCTGTCCCGGGGAGGGAGATAGCGACCGGCGCTGTGGGGTGGGCAGGAGTTTCCATCCTGGCTGGGGTTTTCTGTGGATGTTCCTTGTCCCCAGGCAAGCTCCATGCCGGGCAAATGGCATCCTGGAACAGCAGCCACAGCAGAAAAGTGCCGCTGTGGCAGCGCTGGAAAATTACAGGCTTTGCTCTTTGGGGCTTCCCCCTCCGTGCCTTCCCCCCGGGAGGCGTTTGTCACTTTAAACGTGGCCAGAAATAGCACCAAACAGTTATTGGATTTGTCCGGGATGCCTTGGGATGCAGATGCTCCAAGTATGGCTAATTCATGAGCGCTGGCACCTATTGATTCTCCAGCAGTACCAGGGGAAAGTTATCTCATTAGTCTTATGAACTATAAAACGTGCTCCTTCCTGAAGCCCTGAGCCCTTGTTTTGATAAATCTGTATTGGATAGAGCGGGAGCTGGTAATCTGCATCGACTGTAATCTTTCTCTTGGAAGTGGGAGGCCCTTGGGAATGATGCTGGGGTTTCAGGGCCACCACTGGCAGCTGAATGTGGGAGAGGTGTGTGTGTACTCAGCAAGACCATGCAGGAGACCCCCCCTCACATCCTTGTGCTTTTCCCCAGGTGAGGGGCCAGTTCCTGGGAATTTAGGTAGAATTTAGCTCGTGGTGGGCTCTTGGCCGTGTTTGATCCGTGGGCTTTGGTGGGGTATCTCCAAAGGCAGCAGCTCAAGTCTAGCTGGAAGAGTTATCAGAAGCACATTGCTCCAGCCTGGCCACGGATGTGCTTAATCCTCTGCTTCCCGTAAAGCTTTTCCACCTCCTGGCAGGCAGAAAGATCTGATTTTGCTCGGCGACCTTCGACGTTAATCTTCCTGGCAAACTCAGCAATAAATCACTTGGGTGAGGTCTGTCGGAGCCGCTTACATCAGTCGCTGCCCCGCATCTCCCCCAAACCAGCAGAACATTCCTCGACGGAGACACTTGTCCCTTCCCAGGAAAAAACAACCAAAGGAAGCCGTGCTGTCAGCTTGGGTGGATCTCACATGTGATGGGGCAGATGCCTCCTGTCGCTCCATGGTGGACATTTGAATCCCAAACCTGCAGGATTTCTGCCCATTCCTGTCCCTGGGGGGGTGCTATGGCTGAAGCCCCATCCCAGAGCCTGGATCTCAGGCACAAGGCTTTGTTTCCAGCCCAGAGCACGGCAGCACAGGGCTGTGGATCCCCAGGCACGGCCGCGTGTGAGGGTGTGGGCTGGGGCTGCCAGCGCTTCGCAAAATACAGCCCCGTTACCATGGAAACCGGCTCCCCCCATCTCAAATTCCAGTGCAGCCAATGTTCTCTGCTTACTGGTTTGATGGGAGATGAAAAATTAATGTTTGATTTGCGTGTTATTGCAGCGCCGTGGGACCATTCCCCCTGCCCTTCCGCGGGGGCTGCGTGGATCCCGGGGTGGCTCCCGCCGGCAGCGGAGCACGACGCCCGCACCACGGCACCTTTGCTCCCAGCTGCAGACTGGTGCGGGGCACCTGCTGCCGTACTGGTGTTGGTGTGCCATAGCGTGGAGGTTTTGGCTGGTGAACCCCAGAACCCTCCAAGCAGGGATGGAGGCACAGGGGATGGCAGCTCCTGCGCCCCGTGGGGCTGCCAGCTCACGCTCCCGCTGCTTCCAGGGAGGATCAGCACAGGGTGCCGGCCTGGCGGGTGCCTGTGCCTCTGTTAGCCACAACTGGCTGGCATTGTGATTAATTATTTGCTGTTTCTTTCCTGTTTGGAGTCCCTCACGCTCTGGTGTCAAGCAGTTGCAGTCAAACACGCACATCTGGCTGAGCCACAGCTGGAATGGGTAATGCCAGCAGAGCTCGGCTCTGCCATGGCCTTGGCTCATGCCAGGGACGCGCTCTGGCTCCCTGGGTGAGGATCCCTGTTTTCTGCTGGTCTGTCACCTGCAGGGTACTGGGCCTGGGGTCCTGCCCAGGGTGTGGGAGCCAGAGTGCTCTGGGAGCATCTGCCTCTTGTCCTCTCTTACTCGTGCTTATTCTGCACTTCTGAGTTTGACCACGGAGCTTTCTTCTTGCCTAAATTGAGAATATCCAGGTGCTTCCAAAAGGTGCTGGAAGTAAAAACTGTTGTTTGGCCTCATCAGCTAGATCCTGGCTTAGCAGGCATTGTGCAGGACTTGAGGGAGCCATTTGCAGATGTTGCTGATTTACAGGCTGGGCTTAAAGGTTTTCACTCTGAGCATTCAGCTGCACTAAATTACCTTCTGCAGTCCTGGGGTTTGGTGGGGGGTGGTTTGGCTGGCAGCACGGTGCAGCCAAGCAGATGGAGCATCCCATCCCAGCTGAGACTGGTGCTGGAATAAACCCCAAAGCCCCTCAGAGCTGGGGGTGAAAGCCTTGCTGGCACGGAGGGGCAGGGCAAAGTGCTTTCCAGGTGGGCAGGGGGCCTCTCCAGAGCTTTGGCTTATCCTGCTCTCCATGTAGCCACTACACAGGCCTTTCTATTCGTGTTAATTACTGTTGTAATTCATGATGAATTACAGGGGTCAGGAGCCAGCCAAAGCCTCCTTTCCCCTGCAGGCTCCGAAACCTGCTGGCCTGAGGGGGCTGCTCCAGCAGCGCTGCCGGGGCCGGGCTGCCCTGGCTGCTCTCCCGCTACCCTCCTCCCGGGGCTCAAACATCAGCTCAAGCCCTTATTTGTTTTCACACGATTCCAAGTAAGTTAAGCTAATTATTAACTCAGCGGGACAGATTCACTTTTAATTGCCGCGTTGCCATGGAGCGCGTGGCACCGCGGCGGAGCAGCGTGTGCTGGAGCTTCGTGCCACACGCTCCGCTCACCCTCTGCAGCCACGGCCTGCCTGAATCCGAGCCCTCGGATGGGTGGGAGTTCAGGTGTGTGTAAAGACACCCCAGCTGCACCTTTACACCTGGGCAGGTCTGTGTGCTTGGCCAGGGTGAGCGATGGAGGGAGGCCATGCCCACAACCACCGGGGCTGCTGTTGCCCTCGCGTCTCTGTGGCTCACCCAACTTCACCAGCCAGCCTGAAACTTCAGCCGGAGCTGCACCTCAGTGTGGTGGAGGTGCAGGGAGGTGGAGGAAGGTCCCTCTTTCCCTGCCACAGCTCCGGTGCCAGCTCGGAGTGCAGGTGCTCTGCCTGACCCAGGTGCTCAGCCTGGGGCCAGGGCTGGCTCGCTCACTCTCCTCCTCCCTTTGTGTCTCCAGAAAATAGGTTTTTTATTACTTCTTATGGAGGTTTGTACATATCGGACGTGCAGAAGGAAGATGCCTTGTCCACCTACAGGTGTATCACCAAGCACAAGTACAGCG
>WEIT01028023.1:605561-631583 GCA_013389985.1 Dryoscopus gambensis | reverse complement strand
CCCGCTCCCTGCCATATGCTGCTCCCATCCTCGGGTGCTCCCGCACCGGCTCCTCGAATTAACGCCCTCGGAGGGCAGGGGAGAGACGCGGGGCTTGCCTAAGCCTGCCTCTCGGAGACCCGCGCGTCCCGGCTCCCGGCCGTGCCCGTCCTGCCCCGCGTCCCAGCGGTGCGTGGGCATCGCCGGGTGTATCATCCCCAGCCCGCGCGCTTCGATCTGGCCCGGTCCCCTCCCGGTCGCTGTCATTATTTACACGTCACGGCGTTTTACTTCTGCTTGGGAGTAATGAAAGAGGTTTCTTTCCCCTGGAATTTAATTTCACGCCTGAGACTTAGTGATTAATTTTCTCCTTTCCCAGCTGCCTGATGGGCCCTTTTCCTTGTAAATTTTGAAATGTGCCACAAAATTTGTGTATTTTGCACCAATTAGGTGTCACCTTGAGTAATTCCTCTGGTGCTGAGTTTATTCTTCCCATCAGCTACTTAAGATGTGTTTTCCCTCCCACCTCCCCACGTGCCTGTTGTCCTGGCTGCCAAAGGCTGAGCTGGCCGGGTGGGACAGGGCACCCCACGCCCAGCATGGATATTGGGGTGCGTCCTGCACTCCTGTATGGCAGAGGCACCAGCTCATGGGGATGGGGAGAGCCAGTCACTCATGGAGGGTGCTGACTGGGCACAGCGGTACCAGAGTCCCTGAGGCACCTCACCTCCTCCTCTTCCCCGGGTGACCCCAATTCCTCTCCCAACCCAGACCCAGCAGAGTCCATCCCCACGATGTTAGACAGCTTCCAGTCCAGGGAGGTGAAGGCGGGCCGGCTGGTGGAGCTGCCCTGCATCGCCTCGGGCTACCCCAACCCGGCCGTGCGGTGGATCAAGGACGGGCGGCCGCTCCCCGCCGACAGCCGCTGGAGCAAGCGCATCACGGGGCTGACCATCAGCGACCTGCGCGTGGAGGACAGCGGCACCTACATCTGCGAGGTGACCAACACCTTCGGCTCCGCAGAGGTCACGGGGACCCTCACGGTCATAGGTGAGAGCCGGCGGGGAGGAGCGGTGCGGGGCTTAGTCCTGCTGCCTTCTGACACGTAAAGCTTTTATCAAAATACAGCTTTAGGGGTTTATACAGCTGTATAAACAACAGCCTTGTATTTTGGCACAGCGTCTTGCTCGCTGGAAGCCAGTGTCTTGCACGTGTCCGACATGTTGGGTGCCTCTGTGCTTTGCTTTGTTCATTTACATAAAATTTATGTTGATTTACATAAAATAAGCTCTAGCCAAACAGTAAATACCATCTGGGCAGGCCAAGTATTTATCACGTGCTGTTTTCCTGGGGGTTCCTCCTGTCACCAGGATCCTGGCAGTACCAGAGCCACTGTGCCTGCCTTACCTGGAGCAGCACTGCTGAGCACGGCGCCAGCCAGGCACCATCAGCCTGCTGGGAGCCAGCCTGGTGTGTCCCCAGCTCAGCAGTGTCCCTGTCACACGGACCACCTTCCTGCCACCTCCCCACAGTAGCCCCGCCGGGGGCCTGGGGCTGACGTTAAAAGCGGGGGCTGTCAGCAGCGAGGACGGTGGCAGGGCCACCTGCCTCATTGTGCGGTGACATTTAACGCGTAGCCGGGCTGGCGCTCGCGGGCCAGGAGGAGCGGAGAGAGCGCAGCGGGGATGAGCTGCCTCCCGCCGCGCTGCCCGGCACCGCCAACGCCTCGCCGCTCTCCCCTCTCTCACAGACCCTCTGCGTGTGACCCTCACACCAAAGAAGCTCAAAACAGGCATCGGCAGCACCGTCATCCTCTCTTGTGCCCTCAGTGGGTCCCCTGAGTACGTCATCCGCTGGTACCGCAACACGGACCTGGTGGCGGTGGATGACTACATCTCCATCCGGGGCATCAGCAACGAGACCCTCCTCATCACGGCCGCCCAGAAGAGCCACTCCGGGGCCTACCAGTGCTTCGCCACCCGCAAGTCCCAGACGGCACAGGACTTCTCCATCATCACGCTGGAGGGTGAGCTGGCTTCCTGGGCTGGGGGCTTCTTTGTCTGCCCCTCTCTGAGGGGATGCTTTGTGCATGGCTGGGGGCCAGGGATACCCACTGGGATGGGGGTCCTGACACTGCTGCCAGCCTGTTCCTGGGCTCTGTGTGCTGTCAGCAGGGGCACAGCATGGCCAGGATGGGGAAGGACCCAAATAAGTGTTGACTTGCCATCCCCAGCCCCCAGGTACCCCATTCACCAGGCAGCCCTCCCTGATCCAGCCCACCAAGTGTTTGGATGAGGGATGGGCTCTGCAGAGGAGAGGTGTCCCCTCATGCTGGCATTTGTGTCAGCCACCGTGTCCCCTTGCCCCTGTCTGCATCTCCCTGCCACAGGGACACCAGCACAGCCATGTGCTTGTCACCAGCTGGGCTCGTGTCCTGGCTGAGCCCGGGGCGGGGGCACAGTGCCATCCCGCCGGCGGGTGACTGCTGCTGCCTGTGGCTGCCGCTCCCTGACCCCCGTCCCGCTGGGTGCTCCCCAGATGGGACCCCCCGCATCGTCTCCTCCTTCAGCGAGAAGGTGGTCAACCCCGGGGAGCAGTTCTCCCTGATGTGTGCCGCCAAGGGGGCCCCGCCGCCGACCGTCACCTGGGCGCTGGACGACGAGCCCATCCCGCGGGACAGCGGGCACCGCTCCAACCAGTACACCATGTCCGATGGCACCACCGTGAGCCACATGAACGTGACGGGCCCGCAGATCAAGGACGGCGGCGTGTACCGGTGCACCGCGCGGAACTCGGTGGGCAGCGCCGAATACCAAGCGCGAATAAACGTAAGAGGTGCCTGTCTACTTTTAAATATCAGAATAGGACTTTTACTGGGCTTTTTGGTTTTGTTCTGTTCCCTGGCTGATCGTCCCTCCTCACCTCTCCATCCCAGCTGAGTGGGTCTCCCTGGCTATCCCAGCCTCATTCCCTGAGCCCTGCCCTGCTCCTCACACACCTGCAGGGTTGAGCCTCTCGGATGCTTAAAGCAGGGAGTTTAACAAAGTCGAAAGCAATTCTGGAGGCTTGGAGAACTGGTGCTTGGCTTTGCAGGAGTCAAAGGGCAGCACTGTCCACCTTGGGGTCCACTCTCACCCTGCCAAGCCTTGCCTTGGGGTCTGCACAGGGCAGGCGGGCACCTCCTGAGGGACCCCACGCATGGAGGAGGAGGTGGCAGGGCCAGAGGTGTGCCAGGTCCCCTGTGCTTTCCCAGCCACCCCCGTTCCCTACATGAGCCCCACTCCTTGGCAGCCACCGCGCCCGGCGGCATCGGGATCTCCGTGACAAACAATGATGAGGCAGCACGTGAAATCGTGGAAAATGAGCTTTGATTTGTCATGTCTGTATTTCCTTTGTCTGCTAAAAGCCATGGCCGCGTTAATCACCGTGTTATTACGGCTGCAGCGCGGTGCTCGGTGTGTTCCGGGGAGCGCTCTCAGGCACGGGGTATGGTGTAAACCCCTGCCCATTAATAATCCCCAATTAAAGCTCCCAGGCTTACAGGTGGAAGCGAGACAAGATAAGGGAGCATTTATTTGTCTGCTGAGAACGAGGGTTGAAGGGCTGTGTTTGTCTGTGTCTCAGGTTTGAAATGGATCTAGTGGCTTTTTGGCTGGGATCCCAGGAGAGTCAGAATTTTGCTGCCGTTTACTGCTGAATTTGGAGGAAGTTCATCCCTCAGCCAGGAGAAGCCAGAGCAGCGTTTGCAATGAGGATGTTCCCTTGTCTCCCTTTTTCCCCCTCTCTCAGCTCTTGATGGGCTGTCACTAGATAAGATTCGGGTTTCTTTTCCAGTGGCACAGAGCATGTCCCTCAGACAGGCCTGAGAGTGGTTACAGAGCGAGATGCTAATTCCTTTCTTCCTGCTCCTCCTCTTAACTGTCCTAGAATGAGAAACACCGTCCATCAGCTGATCCTGAGTGGCTGTTAAGCTGTTATCCTGCTACGCCCTCAGGACGAGGAGTCAAGACAGGGTTAATCTTTAGATTACTTTGCTATTTTATGCAGCGGCTGGGAGAACAATGTAATTATTGATGCATGAAACCTCTCGTTTAAAGGCTCACCTGCAGCATTCTCCCAGTCCTTAGGCAGCCCCAAAGCCAGACAGAAACTGGTGGCTGTCTGACTTTTCAGTGATGCCCAGGCTGGCAGTGGGGGGCGCAGAAAGGTGGGGTTTAAGGAGGTGAAGTGTGCTTGCAAGTGGAAGTCAGGTTCCCATAGCAGCTCTTGCCAAGGATGTTTGGCACAATGCAGGCAGCTTCCTCCTGGGAGAGGCAGAGAGAGGCCGCGGTGGTGGCGGAGCTCTCCCCATCTCTCCCGTATCTCTGGTGCTGCCAGAGGAGCCAGGTGGAGGCATCCTGGGCAGCCACAGTGCCCAGTGCAGAAACACGGACACCATCCAACCTCCCACAGTGGGCAGCAGTGGTGTGTGTGGGCTCAGCCTCCCCAGCACTGGGGTGGGATTTGCTGTTTGAAGTGTGGCTGTGACCCAGGAGCACAGCCCTGTTGGCAGGTGAGGGCGAGGAGCTGTAGCTGGAGGTCGTGGCCAAGGAGTGGCTGTCCCCACACATGCTGAGAGGAGCCCGCGCCACCTCCTCACCCAAACCAGGCTGGCTCCCGGCTGTCCTGGTCACTCTTCTGCCTGTGAAGCTCGCTCCAGAATAGCAGGAGATCTGCATGCAAGCAGATGGCCCTTCGGAATTAACCTAGCCTGCCTCTCCCTTCCTCCCGAATATGTAGGTCCCCCGAGCATCCGCGCCATGAAGAACATAACAGCGGTCGCGGGTAGGGACACTTTCATCAACTGCAGGGTCATCGGGTACCCCTATTACTCCATCAAGTGGTACAAGGACTCTCTGCTGCTGCCCGATAACCACCGCCAAGTGGTCTTTGAGAACGGGACGCTGAAGCTGATGGACGTCCAGAAAGGCATGGATGAAGGAGAGTATCTGTGCAGCGTCCTGATCCAGCCCCAGCTCTCCATCAGCCAGAGCGTCCACGTCACCGTCAAAGGTGAGAGGGTGGGGACGCTGCCCCTGGGTGGGAGGGAGAGCTCATCCAGGTTGTGTTTGGGATCTCCCTGGAGTGGGGTGGAGGCAGAGGAGCACCACACAGGGAACTGCATGGCCGGGTGGTGGCTGTGCTCTGTAGTCACTGGGCATGGGAGATCAGCTCAGCCCTTGGGAGCTGGCTTGGCTACTTGGTCCTGCCTGCCGCCTCCAGCTGCCCCGAGCCACGCCGTATCCATTTCCCCTTACAAGTGATGGAGCAAGGATTTATGGTGTAAACATAACGTATTAAAACATCTAACCTTTGCTTGGATCACCTTCACCGATGTTTTTCTCTGTGTGCTAGCTTTTAAAAAAATAATACTCTCAGTCTTCTGAGCGCACAGAACATCTTAAAAGCTTCTCCAGGCCATCAATTATTCAGCCCCATTGAGGGAGCTATCAGTCCTAATGAATTGAGCCGGATGCATTCCCTCCCAGTGACTGGCCGAGATTGCGCTGGGAGCGCGCGGTGCTCCCGGATCTCCCGTCCTCAGGAGTTGTCGGGTCGCCTCCGCCCGTCGCCAGCTCAGTGTTTGCAGTAAATCATTCAGACAAACACGGTGGCGCTGGGGACGGAGCCGGCCAATTGTCATCCTGCCTCTCACCCAGCGGGGGATTCGTGCACTGGATTTACTCTGATCCCCCTCCCTCCCCTCCCAGCCACCATTTTCTTATTAGGAATCAGGTTAGCGAGAGCGCGCATCAAGCTGATTAGAGATGCTACCACTTGATTAGCTAATGCTCTTCTCCAAGGCTTCCAAAGGGGAGAGGAGGCTCTGGATAACCTGTCTAAGGGTGGTGCAGGGAGGTCTTCTTGCCCCTGGGGTCTGCAGGGCTTGGCCAGCCCTGCTTTCCTCACCTCTCATAAATCCCTGTCCATGTGGAGCCCCAGGGCTTGGAAAGAGGCCAGAGATGCCGGTCTTGTCTTGGGACGAGTTGGACAGGCAGGGCTGATGTGGGGAGGCCATCTCGGGGTGTTTGTGAACAGTTAAATAACGGGACTCGCAGGAGGGATGCAGGATGCTGAAGTTCAGCCGAGGATCTGCGTATCCTGGGAAGCCTCCGCTACTGAACCCTTCCCAGTGTGGATTTACTGCCTTGATTAGTGGCCGGTGACGGGCTGAGGAAGGTGAGCGGGCGGGAGCGTGGTGCAGCACGGGCCAGACATCTTCATTCTGCTGCTGGAGATTTACACCCAGCCCCTCTGGCCAAATTCCTCATTTCCTCCGGCCCTTGGATAAAAGGCCTGTGGAAAAGAATGGCAAAGGCCCTAGAAGAGAGTCAGAGAGTGAATAAACATAACTGTGTAGCACAAGGAGCGCGGGGTGCTGTGGAGCACCATAAAGTTTTTATGGCCCCAAGTGCCTGGTGACCACATGAAATGCCACCAGTGAGTTATGCAGGTCCTTCCGATCACGCAGCAGTAAGAGCTTTACAGTTCCTTCTGGCACTGCTCCCCTGGGGAGCAGGGATGTGCAGGCAGCCCCCAGCCCTGTCCGTGTGGCATCACCCCCATCTCGTGCTGAGGGAAACTCCTGCCCAGGTGTAGCTGCTGCTGCTGAGCCAGGGAAACCCAGGATCCTGTTCCAAACCTCCCCGCTCCTCAGGGCTTTGCTGCTCGGAGGTGCTGCTGGGGCCTCTTCCCTGCACTTCCCCATCAGCACAATCCAAAATCCAGCCTCCTCCAAGGTGTCCTGACAGCTCCTTATTCCTGCAGACATCTTTGAAGGTTTTAATTAATCCCATGTGGGTTGGTGCCATCCTGGCTCCTGCTCGGGTGGCTGCAGCGTTTTGGGGAGCGCGGGGCTGACACGGTGCCAGGGCACCGTGGGGTGATGCTTCAGCTCACGGGAAGCCAGAGGCTGTTCAGAGAGTCACCTCTGGGCTGGAGCTGCTGGGATGGGCTCTGCGGTGGCACCATGGGCAGGGTGCTCTGGGCTGCAGCCAAGCGAGAGCCTGGGAGCTCTGCAGAAAGGAGAACCACAGTGGAAGTGATCTGGGAAGGAAAGGAGAGTTGTGAGCTCTGTTCGTGGGAGCTGGAGCAGGGAAAGCTCATCTGTCGGCCGGAGGGGCGTGTTTGGGGAGGCGCGGATCCACAAGCCCATCCCCGCTCTGCAATAGACTGCAGTGCATTCCCAATTAATTATTCATTAATTATGGAAAACAGGCAGCGCTGGCTCCATGGCTCTGGCAGCTTGAGCCACGTTTCTGTAGCCAGCAGAGGGACAGGCCAGCCCTGCCCGTACCTGCCTGGTGGCGGGCGCTCCCACCTGGGGGACAGTGACAGCGACAGCCCCTGCTTGCCTGTGCGCCGGACCAGGGAGCAGTGCCAAGACCCGAGTGATGGGATGGGCACAGGGCGGAGGTGGGGGCCCAGGGAGGTGCGTGGGGGTACAGGGAGCTGCCCCCATGCCTGCGTGAGAGGGCAGCTCCCCACTGGCAAAGGGACAATTGGCAGCCTGCTAATTTAATTATGGAGACTGCAGAACGAGGATCTCATCTACCAGGTGCTGAGCCTTGTTAAGCTAATTGTCTCCCTCTCTCCGCTTTCTTCCCCCTCCCACATTGCCAGAGATGCTGCGGTTGCCTAATTAAGTTATCAGAAAGATAATGGCTGGTTCTGAATCCAGCGCCTTTAAGAAAAACATCCATCTAAAAATGGCTTTTCTGGGAGTGGATAAATGCTGAGGTGGAATTTTGGGTGGCACGTGCTGGGGGTGGCAGGGGCTTTCCCCAGTGTAGGGTCAGCGTTTCCCCGTCCCGCTCTCAGCAGGGTGGCCCTGCCAGGTGGGAGAGGTCCTCCAGCTGTTCTCTGCTTGATGGCACCTCCTGCTGTCCCCTGGCCTTGTCCCTGGTGGAATCAAAAGCCTCTCTTCGTTTCTGGGCTGCTTCTCCTTCTGGGACAGCACCTTCCCCAAACCCCACTGCAGGAAACCTTTCCTGGGATGGGCTCTCCAGCATTCTCTGCCTCTCCCCTCGACAGTCCCTCCACTGATCCAGCCCTTCGAGTTCCCGCCTGCCTCCATCGGACAGCTCCTCTACATCCCCTGTGTGGTCTCCTCCGGGGACATGCCCATCCACATCACCTGGCGGAAGGACGGGCACGTCATCCTCTCCGGCTCTGGGGTCACCATCGAGAGCAAGGAGTTCATGAGCTCCCTGCAGATCTCCAGCGTCTCCCTGAAGCACAACGGGAACTACACCTGCATCGCCAGCAACGACGCTGCCACCGTCAGCCGGGAGCGGCAGCTGATCGTGCGGGGTGAGCCCGGGGATGACCCAGCCTGCTGCATCCCACCCGGTCTGGTGGGAGAGGAGGGTGGGCAGCGAGGGAGGGCGGCACAGCGGGCAGCAGAGAGAAGTGGGGGGGATGAGGGGCAAGGCTGAGCCATGGCACCCCCATGCCCACACACAGTGGGGAGTTGTAGGGATCCGACGGGGAGTTTCCTACACTGACCATCCTTTCTCCCAAACTCCTCAGTGCCTCCTCGTTTTGTGGTCCAACCCAACAACCAAGATGGCATTTATGGAAAAGCCGGGGTGCTGAACTGCTCCGTTGACGGGTACCCCCCTCCAAAAGTCATGTGGAAACACGCTAAAGGTAGGGATGTGTCACACGGCAGTGTGTGGGGATGTCCCCAGGGGCTGGAGAGAGTCCCTGGGGCACAGCCACCCCAGCTCCGAGCCTCGTGGGCTCTCCTCTGCCTCGGCTGAGTTCTGTGTCTCTGTGTCCCCTCCCAGGCAGTGGCAACCCCCAGCAGTACCACCCCATCCCCCTGACGGGCCGCATCCAGATCCTGCCCAACAGCTCCCTGCTCATCCGCCACGTGCTGGAGGAGGACATCGGCTACTACCTCTGCCAGGCCAGCAACGGCGTGGGCACAGACATCAGCAAGTCCATGTTCCTCACCGTCAAGAGTAAGTACCCGGGGCTACGCCGTGGGACATCGTCACGGGGACAGGGACCTGCTCCTGGCACGGCCACAGCAGTGACCAGGGGAGCAGAGGCGGGCATGGTGAGGGTGGCTGTGGGTCTGGGACGTGGGGTCACCAGCAGAGCCTGGGCCCGTGCAGCCTCCTCCTCTGTTCTGAGGGTTCCAGCCGCACCAGCCACGCTCCAGCCTCGGCTCCGCGCATCCCCGCAATCGATGCAGGGCACGGGAGGGCATTGATTCCTCCCCTCTGGGGACCCGCTTCCCTTTTGCTATTAAACACACTTTGTCTTTAATAAAACTAAGCAATCAATCTACATCATCCAGGAGGAAAGGAAATAGCTGGGCTGCTTTGACAGGGATGGGCTGGGAAGTGTTGTTAGACACCGTGTTTGAACTGTGTGTGTTATTGGATTGCTCTCCCGTTGCTATCAGCAGAATGTATAATTGCCAGCTCCGTGTTATTTATTGGGCTTGTTGCTGCCAGGAGCATTCAAACCTCCAAAAGGAGGTGGTGGAGGGGGTCCAGCCCCATCACCCTCACTCCTGGTGTCTCCAGAAGGGGCTGGGGTTGGGACTGGGCCCAGAAGGACTAAACTTTGCCCTGATTATGCTGGGAACAAGGCAGCGAGCGCACTGTGCCAGAGGGGATGGACACTGCAGGTGAAGCCGTGGGAGCCAGCACCCCCTGCTTGTCCACCCAGGATGCCGTGGGCAGAGGGGATGTGCAGCCCCCTCCGGTCAGCACCGTGCCCTGGCCTCCCCTCCCCAGCCCAGCGCTTTCTCTCCTGACACCGGCAGCTGTTTCTCTCGGGAGCTCCTCCCCTCCGCACCCAGCCTCTGCCTTTGCAGGTTCCCATTCCCCTCCCTGTCAGCTGTTTAATTTATCCCTCCGACTGATGAATCAAACCCGGCGACTTCAAACAGGGCACTTCAATGAGGTGCAGGTACAAAGTCGAGGCGATTAATCCCGAGTGAGCGTGCGAAGTCTGGGAGCCTGAGCTGGTGCCGTGTCCCTGCTATCTCCTGTAATTGCATCCCAGGACAGGTTGCTTGCTGACTTGAATAGCACATAACCTTATTATGCGAGTGCTTTTGCATCTCCCGGAGCCCTCGCCGCCTTTGAAAAGGTTTGGATGAATAGGTAGATGAAGCGCCACAGCCAATTAAGCATTAGATGGGCTCTTTGTTTTGTTTCATTTTGGGGTTTTTGTTTGTTTAGTGAAATGTCAGCCCAATTAAAGGGAGATCAGCACTGGCTTTCCCTGAAAGTCAGGCCACAGCGGACTGAGTTAAATGAGAGTTAATCAGAGCCCAAACAAAGCGTGCTGGCCGTCAGCAGGGGAGAGGGGAGTGCCACAGCCAGCTGGTGTCACACATCCCCTGCCCTGACAGCACAGCGAGGGGCTCTGGGGGAGAGGTAGGGGCAGCCAGGTAACGCGCCGGCCAGTGTCCACTGTCCTGGCCGAGTTCCACGGACTGGGCAGAGCCAGGAGCAGCTGGATGCTGCTTTGGTCGGGGGGTGGGTGAGGAGAGCCACCAGATTAGCTTGGGGAGTGTCACCCGTGGGCTGGAGGCTTCCCCGTCCCTGGGTGCTGTGTCCCCTGGGCTCCCACAGCATGGCAGCCTGGGAAGGAACCTCCCAGGAACATCCCCTGCTCTGGGAAGGAACTTGCCGGCATCCAGCCGGGTGCAGTGCGGGGTGGGAGCTGGGGAGTGCTGGAGCAGCCGAGCGTGTGCCCGAGGGGACAGCGGGCTGGGCTGGGCGCAGGTGAGGGGCCCAGCAGCACGTGATAAATGCATTTAGCACATGGCTGCACACCTGCCTGGGTGTCGAGAGTGCGTGGGACGGGCACGGTCACGTCCTCGGGGGTCCTGCCGGCTGTGCCGGAGCGGCAGCGCCCCGGGCACTGGGGAGGGGGCTCCTCTGCCTGCTCCGTGCCAGCACCTCGATGCCAGGGGTCCAGCCAGGGGGCAGGGAGAGGGGTCTCTGTCTGCGGTCGTGGCACAGCCCTGTTTGGAAGTTCGCTGCCACACGGCACGAGCATAACTGATTGCTTCCATGCAATTTGAATTAATCTCATGCTTCAGGTGAAACTCAGCTAATCAGTGTAGAAAGGAAGCTGAGACGGGTGCAATCAAATTAACATCACAGAGCCAGCTCCAAACAAGAAAGAGGGGGGCGAGGGAGGCAGGCACAGCCCTTGTCACCCTTGTCACTGTTCTCATTCAGTTGTCACCAGCGCTCTGCCAAGCGGCTCGTGCCCCAGCCGGGTGTGGGACGGCGGAGCGTGCTGGTGGCTGTCGGCTTCCTTTGTTCCCAGGCTTATCTCTGCCCAGCCAGCGGGACCACCCTCTGGTTGTGGCCTTGTTAACAAGGCCGTGGACAGAGGGAGAGGCTGGCTGGGTGGGCTGGGCCCTGGTGGGCACAGAATGGAGGGCACAGAAGGGGTTGGAGGTGAGCTCTCCTCGAAGGAACCCAGTCTGCCCAGAGTGCTGCGTGAGCTGTGGCTGATGCCACATTACTGATGCCCCTGCACCCCAGAAGGGATCACAGACTGGTCAGGAGCTGACCCCAGCCACCCTTGGAGGCCCCTGCAGCCAGTCCCAAACAATGTGGTCCCTCTGTAAGCTGCAGAGCTGCTCCAGGGCAGGTGTTGGGCACCAGTGCCCCAATCTGTGCTATCCTCACAGCTGCTTGGGGTTTTCTTGGGGCTTGTTGTGCTCTTTTCCTGCTCTGGACTACGTGCAGCTCCCTCGGGACCCTGGCAATTGAGAGAAGTTGATATGTTTACATCCAAGGAGCTGCTTTTAATCAAACATCAATAAGTGCATTTCAGCGAAGCAGAGCCTGAAACGGAGCTCCTCTCCCGGGGCCTCTGCTCGCTGGGAAGGGCCGATGTAGCCAAGGCTGCTGCAGCCCTGAGGGGCTGTCCGGCCCCTTCGGCCCCTCTGCTGCTGCACTGTCCTCCAGCTGGGGCTGAACGAGGGCTGAGTGCAGGGACCACATCCCCAGTGCCCCTGTTTGCCAAATAGCAGGGTGGCCCCTCGATGGCTTTCCATGGCAGGAACTGGGCACAGCGGGCAGGGGCCTGGCGAGGGCTGCCGGAGTGCCGGGACTGGGTGCTGAGCCCCTGGTCCGGCTGTGTGTGCCCTTGTGCTGTGCTGTGCAGTCAGCCCTGCTTTGGGGCAGGTGCAAGGGCCCCCGGTGCTCTGTCCTCACCCCGATGGGACATGGGATGCTGGGGCTGGGAGAGTCCTTCCCAGACCTGCCTCTGTCCCGGTGTGTCCATGGCCTGGGGCTGCAGGCAGGCAGAGGTGTCAGAGCACGGGCAGGGGATGGGAAGGGGCAGAGTCAGGAGAAGTCTTGGGCTGTTTCTCATAACCCTTGGTGCCCCGGGCCACAACATCCCTGCTCTTTGCCATCTCCCACCAGCTCGGGGGTGGCTGTGCTGCCCTCAGGGCAGGATTGTCACACTGGGCACCAGGCTGGGCACCGCGCTGTCCTGCACCCCGCAAACTCCGGCGGCTCCGGAGGAAAGGTTTCCTTGGCTGTTAATTGAATTACATTGCCACAGAAAGCCGAGGAGTCGTAGCTCATTAGAGCCTCTCGTGTCCCATTAGAACAGTGTGTGTTGCCTTTGCGGATTGTCATTATCATACATTACTGCAGGACTCAGCACTGCTGTTTGTTTATGCATTACATTTTTTTCTGCTTACCCAGCCTGCCCTCGGTCCCCCAGCCCGTTCCTCCTGTGTGGTGCCTGCCACAGCCAGCCCGCTGTGTGGCACTGGGCTGGCACAAAGGGCTTGGCTCTTGGAGCAGGGAAGAGCCAGGCCAGGGATCAGTGCAGCACCCTCACAGCACAGATCAGCCATCCCCATCTGTGCCGCACCCACTGCTCGAGCACCTCCGGGTTCTGCACCCCAGCCAGGTGGTGACCACGGCACAGGGTGTCCCCACTGGCTCCCTTTGCATATTGGGGTGGCTATGAAAAAAAAAACATCTCTGGCATCTGCATTGCAAAGGCGGCCTTGCTGATGGGAAATCACACTCTGTATTCTGCCCAGGTTTATACGAGTGAATTATGCAAATCCGTGATGGAAAACATTCTTCCTCTCATCCTCGGGAGTGTAAAACCTTAGTCAATAATTCATACCCGCACGTCTCAGACTGGAGGCTTTCTCTTCATTATAGTGTGCACTTGGTTATTTGTCTTTCACGTTTTATTGTCTACCCCGGTGTAATGCTATGCATTATAAAATTTATCTGCTTCATTATTTTATGATCCTGAGCTGTATAATGCAGCGAGACGGTTCCGCTTCGGGCTGTGGGGCCTCTCGGCGAGAGCCGCATGCGCCGTGTCCTCGGTGGGTCCGTGGGCTCTGCGGGGCCGGGCAGCCACAGGTGGCACCCGCCCGTCCCCCGGGCACACAGGTGACGCTTTGCCTCCCCGCAGTCCCAGCCATGATCACCTCCCACCCCAACACCACCATCGCCATCAAGGGCCAGACCAAGGAGCTGAACTGCACGGCGCGGGGCGAGCGGCCCATCATCATCCGCTGGGAGAAGGGGGACACCGTCATCGACCCCGACCGCAACATGCGCTACGCCATCACCACCAAGGACAACGGCGACGAGGTCATCTCCACCCTCAAGGTGAGGGCTGAGGCTGGGGCTCCTGCACCTGCCTGGGCTGCTGGGGGTCTCGCTGGGTGTTGGAGGGAAGAAGAGGGGGTGTGGGGAGGGTGTGGGTGGTCCCCAGTGGGTGTCACAAAGCCTGGCACTGCGCTGGGCTGCCTGGGTGGCAAGGCCAAGCCCAGCGAGGTGGGGTGTAAGGAATGCGTGGGAGGGATTGCAGCTCCAGGGAGTGGTGGGAGCAGGCAGTGGTGGCAGGGGACAGTACTGAGGGAACTCAGTCTGAATTGGCTCCTCTCCCTGGAACACTGGCAGCTGAAGCCGGCCGACCGCGGGGACTCCGTCTTCTTCTCCTGTCACGCCATCAACTCCTACGGCGAGGACAGAGGCTTGATCCAGCTCACTGTCCAAGGTACTCCATCCCCCGTACGTGAGCCCCGCGGTGCAAAGCCTTGCTGAGAAGGTCCCCCTGCTCCTGTGGGGCTTCTCTGCCTGTGTCCCTAACTGGCCTGTGTCCCCAAGAGCCCCCTGACCCGCCGGAGCTGGAGATCCGTGAGGTGAAAGCCCGGAGCATGAATTTGCGGTGGACGCAGCGGTTCGACGGCAACAGCATCATCACCGGGTTCGACATCGAGTACAAGAACAAGTCAGGTAGGTGACAGCGATGTCCCCTCCCCATGCCACAGTGGGGCTGGGGGCTGGCCTGCACGGGCAGGTGCGGGACTGCCCCACTGGTGCCCCGAAGGGAATACCTGCATCCTGGTTCCTTTGATGAAGAAAGGAAAGAGCGGCATAAATGAAATACGGTAATTCCTGTTGGATGGGAGCATTTGAAAGGGAATATTAAAAGAGACAATATTTGCAAAAAGTTGCACCCCGATGCACAGCGGCGAGAGAGGGAAGCAGCACCTCTCCAGGGGTACAAAAGCTGGAGGTGCTCGGGGGCCTCACCTGCCTGAGCACGGCCCCCTCGGCACTGCGGACCCCCGCCGGGATCCAGGTGCTGACCCTCCTGCCTCGCTCCGCCGCTCTTCCAGATTCCTGGGATTTTAAGCAGTCTACACGCAACATCTCCCCAACCATCAACCAGGCAAACATCGTGGACCTGCACCCCGCCTCCGTGTACAGCATCCGCATGTACTCCTTCAACAAGATCGGGCGCAGCGAGCCCAGCAAGGAGCTCACCATCAGCACCGAGGAAGCAGGTGCTGCTCTGGGCTCCTGGGGGTGGTGGGCAGGGGGGAACACGGGGGCTGCAGCCTGGTGGGGAGCTGGCTGAGGTACAGCTCTCCTAAAGCCAGGGGTTTTCCTGGTGAGGAGCTCCTGAACCTTCTCAACGTGTTCTTTTGTGTTTGTCTCTCCGCAGCTCCCGATGGCCCTCCGATGGATGTCACCTTGCAGCCGATCACGTCCCAGAGCATCCAGGTCACCTGGAAGGTGAGTGAGGCTGGGATGGTGCGTGGGCTTTCCCTGGCCATGGGGGCTTGGCCAAACTCTGTCCCGGCTTGTCCTGAGAACCAGCATGTCATCAAGGTTATGAGAACCAGGAAGAATTCCCCAGGAAAAAGGAAAACCTGGAGGCTGGGCAAGTGGCTCACCTTATTGCGCAGGGCTCTTACCAATCATGTTTTACAACAAGCTCATTATCTCACAGGGTGTCCATGGGGGACCATGGGGCAGAGAGAATAAATATGTAAAAACTGAGGTGCTGGGTTGCAAAGTGTTTGAGCAGAGATCAATAAAACTTAGAATCGGATTTATTTTTCCAAAGCTGCCTAATGAAAAATAAAATTGATTGTAAAGTTAGGACTTGGGAATGAACTGCTAAGTCAATAAATTTAGGGTTCCAGCTTCTCCCCCCCTCCCCTTAAGCACTGAAAAACAGATTAATGAAAAGTAAGATTCACTTGAAAGATAAGTCACTTCGTTTTAGGAGTATTTCAGCAAGATGGATCGCCCTGGCATTGTAACATAAATTTGCAATCAACCCTATTGATTTCTTAATGCTTCAGAGAAATATTGTTAAGATTGATCTCAATCTGGCCTCTCAGGCTGCCAGACTTGGGATTTCTCCTGCTCCGGTTGGGGACTGGTGCTGCCCAGGCAGCACGTTCCTCTCTGGTGGCTCTGAGGACCCGCTGGACTTTTCTATCACTATTTTGCTACTCAGTGAAAAGTGGGGAGGAAAAACAACTTGAAAGCCTTGAGAAAAGGCATGGGGAGAGGTGGTTGGGGCACAGAGCCCTGTGAACCTCCCACACCCCCGTGACACCACTCTGTCCTGCCCTCGTTGTCCCTCAGGCCCCGAAGAAGGAGCTGCAGAACGGTGTGATCCGTGGCTACCAGATTGGCTACCGGGAGAACAGCCCGGGCAGCAACGGGCAGTACAGCATCGTGGAGATGAAGGCCACGGGGGACAGCGAGGTCTACACGCTGGACAACCTCAAGAAGTTTGCGCAGTACGGGGTGGTGGTGCAGGCGTTCAACCGCGCGGGCACGGGGCCCTCGTCCAGCGAGATCAACGCCACCACGCTGGAGGACGGTGAGGATGGCCCAGTGACCGAGCCAGGCACCCTGGTCCCCAGGGCCAGGTCCCACCTGGGGGACCCCCGGTTGATCCCGTCCTCATCCCAAGCGGGTCTGGTGGCTGTGTGCACCCTCACAGCTCCCTGGGAAGGAGCCGGGAGCGCAGGGGTGTCAGGACGCCCGTGGCGCTGGGTTTGTGGCACAGTTAAGGGCTGCAGGGTGGATTTAGGCACTGCTGAAGTGCCAGGCAGGTTTCCGTCTGGGACACGGTCGCTGGTGGCCTCAGTCGTTTTTAAAAACAATGAGGAAAAAGTTTTGCGGTGCGTTTGCTCAGCAGTTTTTCATACTTAATTAAGGCTCTCGTTAGCCTGTCAAACCGCGATCGTTTCCTGGCTGCATTAGCACTCCTCCCGGGGTATTCAAGGGGCCCTGTTTTAGCAATAGTGTCTTTTCCATAATTATATTACCTTCATTTTGTTCAAACGGACTATCTGTATTAGTTTATTATACTCTGTCCCTAATTACATGGTGCTTATATTTTTGCACCTAAGTAATATGAAACAATAATCATTTTCAAAGAGGATCGTTACGGTGATGTATTATCATTTAAATGCTCGTAAAAATTAGAGTTACCTCTTGCGGGGCAATGGGATCTAATTACCTCGCATCCAGCCAGCTCTCCCACTCTCCCCTCGCTGGGAAGCATCCTCCCTGTCACCACCAGCACACGGTTCATGCCCACCTCGCTGGCCCAGGAGAAGGAAAAGTGCACGTGTGAGGCAGAGCACTGCCAGGCAGGCTGGCTGAGGGGCTCCAGCAGCACAGCGGGGTCCGTGTGGGTGCAGTCAGGGTGGCTGTGTGGGACCCGGCTCCTTCAGCCTGGCACCTCCCTCCTCCTGCTGACCGCTCTCCTCATCCATCCCCTCCCCAGTTCCCAGCCAGCCCCCCGAGAACGTGCGGGCCATCTCCATCACCTCGGACGTGGCCGTGATCTCCTGGTCGGAGCCCCCGCGCAGCACCCTCAACGGGGTGCTCAAGGGCTACCGGGTCATCTTCTGGTCCCTCTACATGGACGGAGGTGAGCGCTCGTGGGGAGCGGGGGGCAGGGGGATGCGGGGGTGGCACAGGGGCTGACAGGCCCTATCTCCTGCAGAGTGGGGCGAGATGCAGAACATCACGACCACGCGGGAGCGGGTGGAGCTGCGGGGCATGGAGAAGTTCACCAACTACAGCGTGCAGGTGCTGGCCTACACCCAGGCGGGTGACGGCGTCCGCAGCAGCGTGCTCTACATCCAGACCAAGGAGGACAGTAAGTGGCACTGCCACCCGCTCGTGCCGAAGGGCTGGAGCGGCTACCGGGACACAGGGGAGCCCCCCGTGTACAGCTACAGGCAGGGCATCTCCCTTTCCCTCTTTTTCCTTTTCCTTAAGTGCGGATATTTAAATATTTACACCCCGCCTGCCCTACTTTAATGCCATTAGCTCGCTCGCAGAGCTGGGCCTGTGTCCTGGGAAGCGCCAGATGCTGGGAGGGAGGCGCAGCTGGGCAGGGTACGGCTGACAGATTAAGGAGATGGCCATTAAAAGCCAATCATGATTTCTAAACCAGAGCTTGGGCTGCAATTAACCCTCCTGCCTCTGGCTCACATGGGGACCGGAGCCACCCGTGGAGAGGTGTCCTGCAGGCAGACCTGTCCCTCCCTGTGTGTGACACCTCCGCTGCAGCTGCTTCCCAGGGTGTGGTTGGGATGCCAGCCCCACAGCAGGATGCTGTCACATCTCCCAGCTGGGCAGAGACCTTGGAGACCTCCTGGCACCAGCTCTGCCAAGCTCTCCCTCCTCAGTTCCAGGTCCCCCAGCCGGGATCAAGGCTGTGCCGTCCTCTGCCAGCAGCGTGGTGGTGTCCTGGCTGCCGCCGGCCAAGCCCAACGGCATCATTCGGAAGTACACCATCTTCTGCTCCAGCCCCGGCTCGGGGCAGCCGGTACGTGGTGGGAATGGGGCTGGGAATTGCCGCAGTGTGCCAGGGAATGCTGAGCTGGCCAAGCAGGAATGGGAGGGAGAGCTGATGCCAGGCAGCAGCAGCAAAGACCTTTTGGAGTGCACTGCAGAATTGTCCAAGGGCATCCATGGGCACTGTGCTCCAGGGAATGGTCCCATCATCTCTCTGTTCCCATCCTCTGGCATCTCCCCTGCTCAGTGCTTGCTCCAGAGGGGGAAACATGCCGGCAGCTGACCGAAAATGAAATAGAAATCCAACCTGGCCCCATTCCTCCTTGGTGAGGGAGAGGTTGATGGGAGGTCTGCAGACTAGTGCTTATCAAAAGCTCCTTCTCAAACTCATTTCACTATCTGAGCCTCTGGTTTCCAGGGCAACATAATCTTTTCATCAAAGCAACTGGTAAAACCGCTGGGATCCGATATTGTTTTCTTGGCATCTTGTCAAAACTGTCATTTGGGTAAAAAAAAAATTATGTATACTATACAATATTCATATAGGTGTGTCTGCTTTGGGGTACACTGACATCCGTGTCCCCGCAAGGGCACGCGTGTGCCGACGGTGAACGCATGGGCACCTGCCTTGTCACACTGAAATTCACCCATCCGGTGCCACGGGGGTCGTGGGGCCCCATCCCTGCCCGGTGCTGGCACGGTGGCGCAGCCGGGAGCTGTGCCAGGCAGTCCTTCCCCTCGTGGCGTGCTTGGGGCAGGGGCATTTTGTCCCCGATGCGATGGGGACTGGCCCCGGTGCTCGCACGCAGCCAGCCCTGTCCGCAGGGCCACCGCGGGGTTGGGGCAGTCGCTGTGGGCGATGCAGGAGTGACCCCGGCGGGTTTTGGGGAGCCCTCGGCCTCTCGCTCTGACCGCAGAGGGCTCGGGCCAGCCCGGCTGGGGTTGCCTACAGGCTGGCCCCGCTGCAGCTTGGCGGGTGTCAGGGAAGCGTCCTTTCCCGGGAACGAGCCCTGCCGGCGCAGCCATCTGTTCTGGGCTCCAGCCCGGCTCCCTGGAGGAATCACGACACCAGCCGGCTCTCGCCGGCACTGAGGGATGGATGTGAGGAGCGCTGAGCCGCTGCCGCTCGGGATAAACCCGGCGCACCGCGGTGGAGTCCAGGAGTCTGAGGGTGATGGGGTGAGGGTCTCACAGAGGCTTCACCTTCTCCCGTGTCCCTCCCCGCAGGCCCCCAGCGAGTACGAGACCAGCCCGGACCAGCTCTTCTACCGCATCGCCCACCTGAACCGGGGCCAGCAGTACCTGCTCTGGGTGGCCGCCGTCACCTCCGCCGGCCGCGGCAACATCAGCGAGAAGGTCACCATCGAGCCTGCGGGCAAAGGTACGGGGGCTGCCGGCCTGGGGGGCCTCCCCGCTGCTGTGCCCTGCCCCACGGCCTGCAGGAAGCCATGGCTGGGTGACCCCGGGGCAGAGGAGGGGCAGCACGGGGGTCCCAGGCCTCCTTACACCTCGGGGGGTCTGCGCACGGGGCCTGCCCCCCACGCTGACCTCCTCCTTGCCCCCAAGCCCCCGCCAAGATCATCTCCTTCGGAGGCACCGTCACCACGCCGTGGATGAAGGACGTGAGGCTGCCGTGCAACTCCGTCGGGGAGCCGGTCCCCGCCATCAAGTGGACCAAGGACAGGTATGGAGGGGGCTGCCAGCCGTGCTGGGGGCCAGTGCCAGCTGCACCGCCCTGGCTGTGTCACACATGGCTGATGTGCCCCTTCTCCTCCCGGCAGCGAGGACTCGGCCATCCCGGTGACAGTGGACGGCCACCGCCTGATCCAGGCCAACGGGACGCTGGTGCTGCGCTCGGTGAAAGCCGAGGACTCCGGATACTACACCTGCACCGCCACCAACACCTGGGGCTTCGACACCATCATCATCAACCTGCTGGTGCAAGGTGAGGGCTCCCACCTCCGTGTCTGCCTGCACAGACGTGCTCCATCCCCGGTGCCCGGGGTCTGTCCTGCTTGAGGGGCTCGTGCTGGCCCAGGGATGACTGTGAGGTCTCATTGCCACTTTTGGGGGGCACAGTTTGGGGCACTCTGCATGAATGAGGTGCTCATGGGCTTTCCCTCCTTCCTAGTGCCCCCGGACCAGCCCCGCCTGACCGTCTCCAAGACCTCGGCGTCGTCCATCACGCTGGCCTGGATCCCTGGGGACAATGGGGGCAGCTCCATCCGAGGTAGGGCTGCTGTGAGTGATGGGGCTGGTGCCAGCACCTCATCCCAGAACCATGACTGGTTCTATTCTCATGGAAAATGTTTTCAGGCATTTTTGTCTCTGCACCTCTGTTTCCCCCTCCCCAAAATGCCTCAGAAATGCATCAGAGTAAGGTTGATGCCTCTGAGCTCTTAGCAGGGGCAGCCAGCCCTCATGAGGGGTTTGTGAGGTGTTTTGGACAAGCTGCAGGTACTGAGGTAGCTGATGAAGGGCCCATCATTGGGTGCTAAGGTGCTGGTGGCCAGGGCCAGCCCCAGTGCTGCTCCATGTCTCTGGCACTGGTGCCACTCTGAGCCCACCAGAGCAGCAATTGTCCCGCATCCCTGACAGGCTGGGGGCTTTGGGAGGGCTCCAGGAGCATCCCAGCTTTCCCAAGTCTCCTTTCTGCTCTGATTCATCTCATGAATTATACGTTGAAACAGCTGCGTGCAGAGGGGGGAGCGGGGAGCGAGGAAGGAGACCTCGCTTACAATTAATTAAAAGCATGAAAGTAATTACAAGCAAATCTCCCCAGCCAGCAGCCTTTCACTCCAGCGGACTCTGTTGATAAATTTGGTTATAATTGGATTAGAAATATTAAAAACACGCCGCATGTACAAAATAAATAAATAAGCAGTGGCAGGCACCAGGGTGGGCGGTGTGGGGGTGTCGGGGCTGGCGTGGACACCGCTGGGAATCACGTGCCCATGGCCTTGGGAAGGTCCTGGTGTCACCATCCATAGGGAATACTTGGTGGTGGGAAGGTGTGAGAAGTGTCCCCACTGCTCTGCCCAAGCTGGAGCTGGGTGTTCACAGAGCTCCTTCCTATGAACCCTCTGGCATTGCCACGGTGGTACCTGGGTGCTGTTGGCACCGGGGCCGTCCTGCTTGGCTCTGCCTTGTGCAGCTCACTGTGCACACAGCAAGGCAGGAAGCTTGCTCTTCCCTGCTATTTTTATCTGAGAATTGGCTAAATATCCTGCAAAAATACCCAAACCTATCAGGGCACCAGGAAAGTTTGGTCAGCATGGCTGGGGCAGGAGGGATGTGCTGTCCCGGGATGCCCCGATGCTCTTGGGGCTGTCCCTGTGTCCCTGTGCTCTCCCGGGAAGCCCAGACCAGCCGTCTCCAGGCGCCTTGTTGATGGCAGCGTAACAGGTTTGCTCATCTAGGACACAGTGTGCTTCCTAATACTCTTCATCACGGGAGAGGAGGCAGTGTGCAGTGACACAAGCAACTTCCCCACAGCCTCCTGAGGGAGCCACTTAATTCCGGCTTTCCCGTTACAGCCTCGCACCAGTCAATCACAGCGTGCACTCCCGCGTGGAAATGAGCAGTGGGGCCATCCTGGGGTGCTGGGGGTAGGCGAGGTGTGGCCAGGGGCTCGGGCAGAGCTCTCAGGAGGTTCTTTGGTTGCCCACACTCCTCTTGTCCGTGGCTCCTGCCTGGGTCTGTGTAATGGGCAGAGCAGACAGTTTCCACCACCACTCGGGAGTGTGCAGTTGGGCAGGAATTGGTGTGTGATGGGTGCCCTGGCACTGCAAGGCTGTTTTGGGCTTGGGCACAGGCTTTGTGCCAGCCAGAACACCTTCCCCTCGCCCTTGTGCCCAGAGGTGACCCCCCCTCCTTTCTCCCACAGGCTTTGTGCTCCAGTACTCGGTGGACAACAGCGAGGAGTGGAAGGACGTGTTCATCAGCTCCTCCGAGCGCTCCTTCAAGCTGGAGAGCCTCAAGTGTGGCACCTGGTACAAGGTGAAGCTGGCGGCCAAGAACAGCGTCGGCGCCGGCCGCATCAGCGAGATCATCGAGGCCAAGACCCACGGCAGAGGTGAGCCCAGCCCGCGGTGTCCCTGCCCCGCTGGGGGACACGGGGGTCCCCTCCCCGCCCTCCTGACGGTTCCTCTCCCGCAGAACCCTCCTTCAGCAAGGACCAGCACCTCTTCACCCACATCAACTCCACGCACGCCAGGCTGAACCTGCAGGGCTGGAGCAGCGGGGGCTGCCCCATCACCGCCATCGTCCTGGAGTACCGGCCCAAGGGCAACTGGGTGTGGCAGAGCCTGCGCACCAACAGCTCCAGCGAGGTGTTCCTGACCGAGCTGCGCGAGGCCACCTGGTACGAGCTGCGCATGAAGGCCTGCAACAGCGCCGGCTGCGGCAACGAGACCACGCAGTTCGCCACGCTGGACTACGACGGCAGTGAGTGGGGACACGGGGTGGGGGAAACGCCACCACACTGGGGGGTCCCGGAGCGCTGAGAGCCCACCCGCCCCTGCTCTGCCCTAGGCACCATCCCCCCGATCAAGTCTGCCCAAGGGGAGGGTGACGACGTGAAGAAGCTCTTCACCATTGCCTGCCCCGTGATCCTGGCCACGCTGGGAGTGGCCCTGCTCTTCATCATCCGCAAGAAGAGGAAGGAGAAGCGGCTGAAGAGGCTTCGAGGTGAGATGGGATTGAGAGGCACAGCACGCAAGAGCCCAGATTGTTTTCCTGGACTGCCTCATTGTGCCCTAAACTGCTCCCTTAGAAAAAACTTCTTGTTTTTTGTGTCTCCTGCACAGATGCGAAGAGTTTGGCAGAAATGTTGATCAGGTGAGTCTCGTATCTGCCTGTGGCTGGCTCTGGCTGGGCAAGCAGGGGATTGGTTGGTGCTGGGGATGGTCCTGGCTGCTTTTAAGCCCAGGTGCAGCCCTCACTCAGTTTCAGACCCTCTCAGGCTCACACCTGTGAAGGTTTTGTCAGTGCCTCTGTAGCACAGCAGCCGGTGCTCCTGGCTGCACCTGCCTGCCCAAGGGTCTCACACTGGAGCTTGCCTGGGCAGAGCCGAGCCCCGGGTGGGCTGGCTGGTGGCAAGCCCCAGCCCGTGCCAGGCTGGAGCCGCTGGGGCTCTGTCCGGTAATGGGCGGGTCTGCGTCCCCTCTCACCTCACAGCAAGAATAACCGCAGCTTTGACACGCCGGTGAAGGGGCCCCCGCAGGGCCCCCGACTGCACATCGACATCCCACGGGTGCAGCTCCTCATCGAGGACAAGGAAGGCATCAAGCAGCTGGGTAAGCACAGGCAAAGCTCCCATCCCCTGCTGCCCCAGAGCGCTGGGGTCCCACGGATGGGCTGAGTGTGGGCCAGTGGGTGCCCACGTTGCCTGGCCAGAGAGAGGTCTGAGCTCCAGCTTCTTCCCACAGGGGATGACAAAGCTACGATCCCGGTGACCGACACGGAGTTCAGCCAGGCAGTGAACCCCCAGAGCTTCTGCACGGGCGTCTCTCTGCATCACCCGGCCCTGATCCAGAACACGGGGCCCCTCATCGACATGTCCGACATCCGCCCCGGCACCAGTGAGTGTGTGGGGCCGGGCTGGCTGTGCTGGGGGTTGTACACGTGGGGCAGGTGTGGGGGAACCTGTCCCCTGGCGCTGGCCATGCCCAAGGGCCGCTGCTGGGAAGGCAGAAGGGGCAGGCAGCACTCCAGGGAGAGGGGACATCCTGGCTGTGTGTGGGAGGGACCCGCCGTGACTCTGTCACCTTTGTGCTGTAGACCCCGTGTCGAGGAAGAGCGTGAAGTCTGCGCACAGCACCCGCAACCGCTACTCCAGCCAGTGGACACTCACCAAGTGCCAGGCGTCCACCCCCGCGCGGACCCTCACCTCGGACTGGAGGACAGTGGGCTCCCAGCACGGCATCACGGTCACCGAGAGTGACAGCTACAGCGCCAGCCTCTCGCAGGACACAGGTATGCAGGGCCAGAGCCCCCCGGCACTGCTGCTCGTGGGGATCTGCTGCTTTGGGGCGCACAGAGACCCCAGACTGTGAGTTTGGGGTGACTGCAGAACTTATAAGTGGGATTTGGAACCACGACTTAGTGGCCCTGAGCAGCCAGGGCTGTGCCCAGCTCTGTGGACAGATGGAATCATAAAAACCCAAAATGGTTTGGGTTGGAAGGGACCTGACTGCTCATCTTGTTCCACCCTTCCACTAGATCGGGCTGCTCCATGTCCTTGAAGGGAGCCAGGTTTATCCCAGCAGGGACAGCCTGGGCATGCCCATGACGTGGAAAAAGGCATTCCCGTGCCGGGGAGAACTCCCAGGTAGGTGACACATCCTCTCCCCACAGACAAGGGGCGGAACAGCATGGTGTCCACCGAGAGCGCCTCGTCCACCTACGAGGAGCTGGCGCGCGCCTACGAGCACGCCAAGCTGGAGGAGCAGCTGCAGCACGCCAAGTTCGAGATCACCGAGTGCTTCATCTCCGACAGCTCCTCGGACCAGATGACCACGGGCACCACGGACAACGCCGACAGCATGACCTCCATGAGCACCCCGTCCGAGCCCGGCATCTGCCGCTTCACCGCCTCCCCGCCCAAGCCCCAGGACAGCGAGCGGGGCAAGGGCGTGGCCGTGCCCATCCCGCACCGCGCCAGCAAGAGTAGGTTCACATGGGCTCTGTGGGGGTCCTGCCTGGCCTCCTCCGTGCCCCAGAGCTTCCCAAAATCCTTGGGAGGCCTTCCCAGTCCTGTTTTCCTTGGCATTCTTGGTATTTCGCCCCATGCTGTAATGTTCTTTCTCTGTTGCTTAATGTTGTTGTTCCCCATTCCTTGGTGTTCCATCCATTCCTTGCTATTTCAGCCAATCTTTGGTATTTTTTTTTTCCCAGTTCCTTGGTATTTCTCCCCATTCTTTAGTATTCCTTCCCATACCTTAGTATTTTTCCCCCTGTATTTTACTATTCCTTCCCATTCTTTGGTGTTCCTTTGCACTCCTTAATAGTATTTCTCCACTCCCGGGTATTTCCCCCACATTTTTACTCTTCTTTCCCATTCTTTAGTATTCCATCCTATTTGTTAGCATTCCTTACTGTTCTTTTCCTCATTCCTTGATATTTTTCATGGTTTTTTGTTTTGGTGTGTTGTTTTTTTGTTTGTTTTTTTTTTAAGTAATCCTTTCCCTTCTTTAGTGTTCCTTCCCATTTTTCGGTATCCCTGGTTATTCTTTACTCTTCCTTCCCCTTCCTTAGTTTTCGTTACCATTTTTTAATATCCATCAGTGTTCCTTGTTATTTCCCCCTCCTTTTTTTCAGCACTGGCCCCAGACCCTCAGTACCTTCCCCATTCTTTGGTGCTCTCAGTATTTCCCCAGCTTGTTTTTAGTATTCCTCAGTGTTTATCAGTATTTCTCTCCATGCTTTAGTGTTCATCAGTATTCCTCAGTATTCTCAGTATTCCTTCCCTCTCCTCAGTGCCAGAACCCCGACAATCTCCCACCCCCCATTACCTCAGAACAATACCTGGAAGATATTTAAAAAATACACAGGCGGGAATTGATAGTTACTTTATTTACTGATTATATAACGCACAATATAATGGGACCATCTTTCTCTGCAGATGAGACCACATATTTTCATGGTATAGTTTAAACAGCACAGAGTGTTTTAGGTATAACACCATTGTAACCTTATAAAAAATAGAATTTACAGAACCTATTATAAAACATACAAGATTTAAGGCAATAGTGCTATAATAACACAAATATAACAATATAACACCTGTAAGAGACAATATAGTAATGCAGGGCCTTATATATATATATATAAAAAAAAATATATATAATTATATAATATTATTAATACATATTAGATAATTATAATATTAATATATAATATT
>WEIT01028023.1:567003-603725 GCA_013389985.1 Dryoscopus gambensis | reverse complement strand
CAGGGACTCGCTGCTGGAGATGAGCACGTCGGGGGTAGGCAGGTCTCAAAAACAGGGCGCCGGAGCCTACTCCAAGTCCTACACGCTGGTGTAGGGCCGCCGCCGGATGCTGCTCGTTTCCCCGCGCCGTTTATATTTAATTAACAAACTTGTACATAACGGACTCTTTTGTATAAATGAAGCTATTTTCTTCTTCTCCGAACAGAAAAAGAAACCAGGGCACAAAGAATTTGATGTTACAGATTTAAAAATATAATATATATGTAAACATATATATATATTTCACATCATTTTGAAAGGGGCACAAGGAAAGACTCAGCGACTTTTTTTTTTTCTTCTCTCCCTGATCTTGTCGGTGGTTTTAAAAAAGGAACGTCTCCGAGACATTGCATGCTATTTTACTGTTCTGAAAACAGCAGGAGTTGCTTCAATTTGCAAATGCTTATGTGTTAATACCTTTTTCTATGAAAAAAAACCCAGCGCTGTGTGCAATAAAGGTTATGTTTATACATGGGGCATTTGTTAAGTGGGCAGGGAATTTAGGCAGAGCAGGGCTGGGGCAGGACAGGGCAGGAGGATGGAGAGGGACAGCCCAGGGCAGCCGAAGTACAGAAGTATGAAGACATGGTGTCAAATAATTGAGGAATAATAAGGCATGTAGGCACCTGCAGAGCCAGGGGGCAGGAGGAGGGTCAGGAACAGGTCCTGGGAATGGTTCCACAGAGCAGGACAGCCCAGCCACAACCAGACTGTGCCACAGCACCGAGAGAGCAGCACCAAGTCCAGCTCCAGCCCAGGACGAACCGTGGTGCCAAACAGGAATCCTGGTGCAGCTCAGCCCGAGGGGTGGATGGCTGCCCAGACCCTCGTGAGCCACGGCAGAGCTTGGGCAGCTCAAGGTAAGTGCAGGGTGGCTCCAGCATCAGATCCAGCGTCCAGCGAGGCACAGCAGCTCCGCCAAGCCGAGCCTTGGTCCCTGGGATGTGTCAGAGCCCCCCGTGGGGACAGAAGTGGCACCACTGTCCTCTGTCACAGCTGAAACACATCCTGGTGACTCCAGCACCGGGCCCCGAGTCGTGGTGAATCAGGGCAGCACAGCTCTGCACAGGTGCCCCGGGACACGGGGCAGCACGGAGACCCACACTGTAATTTGTTCTTATTTTCCCCTCAGTTTTAACCACCAGCCACAGCAGTATCAGACCAAAGCAACTCAGGTTCTACCTTCTCCTTTCATACAAGGTTTTGAAAGCAAGAGCACTCGGAGCCCCGAGGCTGCCAGCCCTCCTTACCTGCTCCAAAGGCAAAAAAAATAGCTCAGGCCATTATTAACTCTTGTTTTAGTTACCCAAAGTGGAACTTCACCTTTCTGAGGAGCTTCTGGTGCTGTCTGAGGGTTAATTAACTAACTGCACTTTCATTTCCTTCTTTCTTGTAATTTATAAGCTCAAATTCTCATCACTTTCCCATCCATGCCTGCTACCAACTGGTCCCAGCTCTTTCCTTACAAACAGATACATTTCCTATTTTAACTCAAAGCAGCAGTTGGAGTATCTGTGCACAGATTTGTACCATTCTCTCCTTCTTTTTTTTTTTTCTTTTTCTTTTTTTTTTNTTTTTTTACTCTTGACAGGGTTTAATTCATCAGCTATAATCAAGCGCTGCAGAGGTCATTTCTTCAACCTCTCTCCTTGATTTTTTTTTTTTAATTGCAGTACCCAAATTGAAATGGCATGCAAATACAGTGATGTTACTGCAGCTCCCACGTGCAGCTTTGCAGTGCCCTTCCCAGCCTGCTGGCACACCGGTCAGCAGATCCTCCTTTGCCATCTGGTTCTGCCTAACTAAGGTAACTCCTGGAATCCTGCAGAGCTGGAAGGGCCTTGGCCAGAGCCTGGCAGCTGTTCACACCTCTGGGGCTTGAGAAACAAGCTGCTAAGCCAATTTCTTGTGCCCATTTTTTATAATTTTTGGCCATTATTCAGGTACCACTCAGAGCCAACCTCTGCCATGGAACATCCCATGTGGGGAGGCATCAGAGCACTTAAGATTTATAAACCATTATATAATACAGGTTTTAAAGCGAACCAAGTGCCCGGCCCTTAAAGCAAGGTCACAGCCAGGCAGCACCTCCAAAACACCAACCCCAGGCTTAGAATAGAAATAGAAGGGGAAAATAGAATTAAAAAGAGAAGAGGCAAGAAAAGGCAAGCGTGTTCAGCTGTGAGAGTAAGCAGATTAGCAAGATAAAAAGAGGAACAGATTAACAGAGATTAACACAACTTTATTGGAATTGGCTAGTGCAGATTTCCTTCTACATCTCAGAAAGGATTCCCCCCTTCCCCAGCAGGCACAAGCCCTGGCCTTGCACAGCTCAGCACAAGTTTCCAGCACTCCCGTGAGCCCCCACCACGCCCCCGCTCTCGGGGAGCTCCCTGCCCTTCACCACGGCAGGATTTGAAGGAGAAAAGCCCACTCAGGCCATGCCAGCCCTGTTCAGCTTTCCTACAGCAAACAGACAAGAAGCCATCAAGCTCAGAACTGCAGGGTTTCATTTCAGGTCTCCCTTGCGCAGGACTCCAGCCAGACCCTGAGCTCCCTGGCACAAACAGCTTCCAGCACCAGCTCCAGAGGAGGAGAGCCACCAGCACTGGGTGCCACCACAACCAAGCCCAAACAACAAATACCAGCACCCTCAAGCTGATGGTAAGTAGGGACAGGTGGGAGCAGAGCCCTGGTAAGAAGGGCTGAGGGTAATTATACCTGGAGAGGACAACAAAGGGCTCCTGGGACACAGCTCAGCAGCTCTGCACAGAAAATCCAGAAGCACACCGAGCACACAGAGCAGCCCTGGTCACAGGCAGCAGCTCCTCCATGTCCTGCTCCTTCCCATAGACCCCCCAGCACCTCCTCGCAGCAAACCTGCTGCTCCTCTGCTGGCCCAGAGCTCAGGGCTTTCCTATTCCCTTTCTCCAGCACTCAGGAGTGGGTGCTCATGCCCAAACACTCCCGGGGTCCCATCCCTGCCGGCCGGCGAGCAGGTCTCTGCTCAGCTTTGCTGCACCAGGCCAGGCCAGGGGGCTGGGTGGGCTCCAAGCCCAACACCAGCATTACCAGAGGGCTGCCTCAGGAAGGACAGCGGGGTCAGCCCCAGGACCCAGAGTCCCACCCAGTGCCTGCTCTGGAACCAGGACACCCCACCCAGTTCTCCCCTAGAAAAGGTAAGAGCAGCTCCCCGCTCACCTCCAGCTCCCCTCGTGGCCTGCAGCACATTCCCGGGCCGATGCCCACTCCAGGCCGGCCCCTGGACACTGCGCTGGCCACTCTGCGGCCGGACAGAGCAGGGGACAAAGGCAGCTTTTCCACCCGGCTCCAGAGGCAGAGTGGAGGAGGTGGAGGCACAGGGGAGGGTTATTGGGATGAAACATGGCCCAGCTGGGCAGTGACCAGCCAGCACAGCCAGCCTCAGCTGGGCAGGACCCCCTCCCACCCACACAGCTGCTGCAGCTCACAGCACGACCCCAGGGCCGGCCAAGGCTCCCAACTGTGCTGTCACCCCCTGTGCCCTGTCCCCAGCAGCCCCTCACCAGCTGTACCCTGGCCACGAGGTGATGCTGTCTGGGGAAGGACTGAGCAGGACAGAGAACTCTCTGTGAGCACCAACACAAGGGCAGAGAAGCTACACCTGCACCAGGAGCTACGGATCGGGGGCAGGTTCAGTCACCACAGCCCCAAATGTCTCTGGGGTACAGAACAGACAAACAGGAGGGACAGTGCAGGCCACGGGTGGCTGCTGTGGCTACTTCTTCTCCTGCTTCTGCCGCTGGTACCTCCTGAAGTGGGTCTGGATGGTGATGGCTGCCCTCTCGGAAGGGTCAGTGACCGCGCTCTCCTTGCTGGCATCAGGGGTCACGGCACCTGGCAGGGCAACAGAGCATCACAGTGAGCACAGAGAGAGCCAGCAGCCCTGAACAGGCTGCACGGAGCAGGGCAGGGCTCTTGCATCACCCCCGTGGGGTCAGTGGCCTCCCCGCTCCTCAGACAGGACAGCTGTCCTTGCTGCAGAGCTCATGGCGTGAAACCACAGCTCCACCGGCTCACAGGGACAGCTCCAGGGCAGAAGGAGCAGGGAACGGGAGGCAAAGCAAAGCCCAGCCTCCCTGGCAGTGCTAAGCCCTCTATTTACACAGCTCCACTCCCCGAAGGCTGCAGCTTCCCCACGTTTAATCACCACGTATGATGCTCACTTACTTTCGCACACACAAATAAGATTAGAAAAAAGCCCGGCCCTGCGCAGCAATAAAGCTCTCACGCTGACAAATGGGAGCCCTCCCCACTCCCGCTTAATGTGGCATTAGGGAAGTATTGTGGAATTCAACAGGAACTGCATCAAAGCCACTCAGCAGTGCTCCTCTAAGCCAGTGTGTCACTGCTAAGCACCCCCGGAGCAGCCATCAGGAACCCTGGGGCCACATGCTGCTGTATAAACTCACCGCTGTCACCTGAACCCATTTCCCTCCACAGCCCGACAGAAACTGCAGAGTAAAAAGATAAATAAAAGGAGGGGGTGGGCTCTCCCCTGCCCTGCTCAACAAGACACCGTCAGCTGTGAATCCTGCCCGCGTCCAAGGGCAGAGGCTCGGGACAGGCACTGCTGGGCGCTGCCAGGGAGAGCCACAAACTCACCTGCCCGAGGGGCTCAGCCACTGGCAGCCCCAGACCTGCACCCATCTGCAGTGAAACCCCCAGCCCAGCACCCAGGCTGGGCACAGCTCCCGAGCCACGAGGAGGGATGGCACCCCAAGCTCCCACTGCCCGTTATCCCCTCGGCACCGAGAATAGAACTGCTCAAATCCTCTTTGCCGAGCGCTGCAGAGCCTTAGAGACAAGACCGAAGAGAAGAGGGGGCTGAATCCCAGGTGGTTTTCTCAGAACTAGGGGAAAGGGGGCTGATTTATGGGACAGCACGAGTATGACCCCACCCGAGCCAGTGGGGCAGGTTTCCTGGGAAGAGGGGAGCAGGGACCTGCACAGACACACGGGTGGGGTTACATGTTCAGCCCTGCACCACTGGGACCTTCACTGGCTGATGCTACACACGTTAACAAATACCTCACCATCAAATACCCCTTAATAATGTCACAGACAGATTTGTGGAAGAAGGGAGAGGCCAAGGAGGAGGCAGGTACTGCAGTGCCTGCTCTTCTGCTGCATCCACAGTCCCAGCCACGAGTGTCCCCCACCACTTGTGTTGTTTCGGGTTTTTCACTGCCTCCCTGCCTGCTCCACACTCACCTTTCTCTCCAGAAAGGGAGTAGATGCTGTTGTGCCGGGAGTTCCTGCCTCTCTAGAAAGGTAGAGAAATAAAATAAAAGTTAGTTCTACCCCAGGCAGAGCCAGTGAGGGCACTCCCTTTCAGGCCAGCTGGGAAGCTTCCCACTGCCCATTCCCGTTAGGAAACTGAACGTGCTTACTGCTGTTCCCTTAAAGAGTACTGATTAATTAATCTGCATTTATGGAAAGACCTCCAAGGAGAGGCAGGAAATAGCTTTGCATCCAAACTCAGAGCTCTGAGATGCTCCAGTCCACGGATGGATGTTGGCACAGGCTATCCTCACTGGACCTGCATTTCAAACCAGTAAGGAGACAGCCCCCACACCATGAACCTGCAGCTCCTGGGCTGCCAGGTCTTCCAGGGGATATTTCCATTTCTAAAAATAAGCTTGAATCTGCCTGCAAATACCTCTCCAGCATTTTCCAGCTTACCCTGCCTTCCCGGCACTACATTTCCCCCTTGCCCACACCTGCAGGCTGCCTGGCTCACAGCTCCCCCTGCAGCAGGCACTGCCATCCCCCGAGCCAGCTGTCCTGGCACCACCAGCAGCCCTCACCTCGCTGTCCCGGCTGGTGCGGCGGCTCTGGGACACGCACTGGATCTGCCAGGGCAGGGGCTGGTACACCAGGTAAGGCAGGGGCTCCTCACGGAACAGGTTGGTCCCCAGCTGCACACAGGGAGGGTTTTCAGCAGGGAAGAGGAACAGAAGGAGCTGCTCAGCCACAATCATCACCGGGGATCACAACCCTCCCCTGCCACTCATCACGGGGCTGCAACAGCCCACGGGCACCACCGACCCCACAGAGCTCCCAGCCCTCCTGCCCAGGCTGGCTTAGGAGGCACAGAAGGCCATTCCCAGCAGGGCAAGCAGAAACTGCTGCCTCCTCTCCCAGCCCCAACAGAGAGCAGCCCTGGGCAGGGGAGAATAGCACGGCAGCAATAAACACTCCGGACTCACCTGTCTGACGGCCCTCACCACGAAGAACAGCGCTGTCATCAGGGTGCCCAGCATGGCTGGGCCGTGCGAGGGCTCCCTCCGTCCCGGGGAGCCTCAGCTCTGGGAGCAGCACGCCGGCAGCTCCGAACAGCCAGGAGTGAGCTGTCCCTCCTTGGGCAGGCAGAGGCCAAGCCCCTTAATGAGCTTACAGCCCCCGCTCAGCTCGGTGAAGTAATCGGGCGCTGCCCTTTTGCTCTTCTAATCGCCGAGTTTCTCCAGCAGACACAGCACTGGCGTTCCAGGAAAGGCAAATCCTCTGCTCCACGTACCCAGGGAGCACGGACAGACGTGGGGTTTGGGATGTGTCAGAACCACCCTGAACTGCTCAGCAGCGGGGTAGGAGACTCGTCCCCAAAAGCGCCTGCCTGGACGGCGCGTGCTCCTCCAGCAGCTCTTACCCAGCCCTCCAGAGGGCAAAGACACAGCAGAGCAGCTCAGGCACAGCAGGAACTGGGGCACGCCAAAGCCTGGCGGTGGCTTGTTCTCTTTCAAGACAAAACTATCGGCCTCCACTTGTGCACAACCAGCTGATGCACACCCTGCTCGCCCCGTGCCTCACCGGCCCCTCCAGCTCCCACAGGCTGCTGGCAGGAGGCGAGCAGGAGATGGGAACAAGCCATGGGAAGAGGAGAGCATGTCACCAACCCTCCCTAATTCCTGGTGAGAGCGTTACTCAGCGATCCCAGCAGCACCCAGCATGCTGCTGGGGCAGCTCCTGGCTGCTCCCAAACCCACGGGAAATCAGCAGCCACAGCCAGCCTGCAGCGAGACGTTTTCAGCAGATCCCAAGCTGCCAGAGCAACACTTTGTTTTCCTTTTCTAGTTCTGGTTTTTAGCTTTCTCTCTGCCTCTGCATTTGCTACCCTGTCCAGACACTTAAAAGAATCATGGTAACAAAGGCACAGCGAGCTTAAGTGGTCTTGGGAACTGCCAGAAATGACCTCGACAAGACAAAACATGAGAGAGCCCAGAGACAAGCACGGGGAGATGTGAGAGGTAAGTACAGCTGGATATCCAGCTACAACAGAACAGTGACAACCACCACCATCATACAAAACAGGCTCATGTTGATTTAATTTACACAAAACCAGACGCAGCTGCTATCCAAGGTTTTAACAGGAAAAATGAGCACGTTTCCAACCAAGTTACTGTTAAAAAAACCTGGCACCTCTCTGCACCACTAATCCATGCTTCTCCCAAAACACAGGATGGACTCAGTGATATGGCTTTGGCCACAGCAAGCCACAGCTGTGGGGTCCCTTCTAAAACCCCCGACTGGAAGGGCTGCCATGTGTCCTCCTCCTAATAGCCAGGAAACTAAAAGCAAAATCCCTACAGGAAGGGGTTTGTGCAATCCAACAGCAGATGGGATACCCGTGTTTGATCCCTCCTTTCCTAGGAAGGTATAAGGCTGGTCGAGTTAATTACAAAAATTCTAGAAAAGCATCAAGAAAACACTAAAATGCATACATTCTTAAAAGTTTTTAAATGATACTCATCAAAAATATACTTCTATGTGCATGTAAACATCCCCGTGCCAGGCTCAGCATGTGCCAGCACGTGGCACCCGGGGAGCCGAGCAGGGGGGCTCTGCCTCCCCCCACTGCCCACCCTCACCCACCCGAGGGGCTCACGCAGCACCGGGGGTGTGGGGCAGCAGCTTCACAGCCTCCCCCCAGCAGCTGTCTCAGGAGAAGGGCTTTGAAGATGGTTTCTCACAGATGGGCTCCCTTGAAGCGCAGCGTCCTCGTCAGCCAGAACGGGCGAGTGGCTCGGCAGCTTTTTAAAGCATAAAATATTTAGAGTCAGCTCGGAGGAAATGCTGGCAAAGACAGCCAAATACCAGGTTCCCACGAAAGCCTGACTCCCCGCTGCTGGGCAGAGCGACACCCCTCCCAACTCCAAGCACCCCAGCGGGCTGGGATACCCTCTGGATGCAGCCTTTCCATAGGGGCATCAGTGAGCAAAGCCATGAGCCACCGTGTCCCAGCTGAGGTCCAGGAGCTGCTCACCCCAACCCCTCAGCCACTCTCCAGCCCTGCCACATCCCTGCTCTCCCAGGATCCCTGTGGAGCTGCTGCAGGAGCAGCAAGGCCAGGCTCCAGGATTTACAGCAGGAGCTGTCCAGCCCTGCACATGGAAGGAGATCCTAGGTGCTGAGCCGAGCTCTGGATCGCCCTCCCCAGGGCCTGGAAGGACACAGGTGGGGCTGTCTCAGCATTCACAGGAGCTCCTCAGGCCGTGCCTGCACCAGCAGCCACTCCCGTGCTCTCCTGGCACCCCTGACACGGGAGCAGAGCCCCAGCAGCTGCTCTGCTGCACAGCTCTGGCCAGCCTGGCACGAGGGGAGCAGGGAGGGCTCATCCAGATCTACCACTCTTGGCTCAGTTCCTATTGCTTCCACCCCAAACAAGCAGAGCATTCCCCAAGAGCCAGAACGTGCCATTCCCTGATTTCATCCCCAGACTCTGCAGCCGTTCCGCTGCTCCCGTGTGCCAGAGGCCACCTGACATGGCCCACCCGCCACCAAGCATTTGCTGGGCACCAGGGCAGGCTCATTTCCTGACACATTTCCTCCAGCAGAGCCTCAGATGGATTCACATCCTCCCCCTTGACCAGTTACTCAAAGTCCTCGGTGATTCACAGCTCTGCCTCGCCATCGCTGGAATACTAATGAGGGAAATGTTGATTTATTGAAGCCCTGATATGTCACCGCTGGATTAAACAGTCTATAAAGTATATTTGGACACATTACAGGATTAGAAGAATCCGCCTGGGAAGTTCTCTTCCTCCTTCCTCCACTCTCTTGCAAAAACACTCAGTTTCAAGGACACAGCACACAGACCCAGTGGAGGTGCCTGGGTGGGCATCACCAAAACCCAGCCCAACATGGGGAGAGTGCACGGGCCCCCCCGACCATCCCTGCAGAGAAAAATCCCACCTTTCAGTAGTGGTACACCTTGATCTCCCTGTTTTCATCCAGTCCCAGCTGGAGGAGGCTGGGGCTGCTGCCCGAGCGCTTCTGTGCCCGTGGGGACAGAGGTCTGACAGCTGAGTGAAGGAAAAGCCTGGCTTCCCACAGCAATTAGCACAGACAGGACAGGTACGAGGTACCGAGCCAGCCCGGTGCACACAGGCTGTGTTTAGCCTGCTGCATCCCAGCCAGATGGAATTAGAGGGGGATTAGGGAATTCAGAGGCGCACCATGCTCAGGACAGCACGGAGGCCGCGGGGATTTGCTGCTAATATCAGTGTACAGAGGAGACACCAACAGCCCCAGCACAAGGCTGGCACCACAGAGCCTGGGAGCATCCCTGCTCGCAGCACAGAGAGGTCTTGCCCTCTGGATCCAGCCCCACGCTACAAGATTCCTCCAAACAGAGCTGGAGAGAGCTCGCGGGGGAGCCCAGCCCTCCCTGCCCCACCACGTGCCCAGTCCACACATCTCCAGGTGCCCTCACCTCCTCCCAGGCCACCTCAGCAGGGTCTGCCCGTGGCCAAGGGCTCCATCTGTGGCCTGCAAAGTCAGACTCCCCCTTCTTCCCCGCCCCATCCTCCACTCTGCACTCTCTGGTCCGTGTTTTTAAATCCTCACATTCCCAGCTCAAACTGCTGCTTTACAGCAGAGCAGCATCACTAAAGAGCATCACAGAACAAGCAGGGAAAGGAAGGGAAACTGCCTCAGTCCAGCACAGCTCAGAGAGCAGCACACAGGTCACTCATGCTCCAGCTGCTGAACACCACATTCCTCTGCAGATCCAGGCACTGAAATAGAGGCCAAGGCCTCAGAATTGCTGTTCAACGTTTGGTTTCACACCCCTCCTACCTTCTGCAGGAAGCAGGAATGCAATTAAAGACCAGACCCAGGTAAAAGATACACTTTGGAATTCTTCTTGAAGCCTTCCAGCCATTTCTTGTTGCTCTCAATCATCCCCTCAATACTCCTCTTCTCCGGCTCATGGAACTTGGAATGCTGGAAGAGCCGGATTTGTTCACTGTGGCAGTGGGAGAGAGGGAGGGTAAGTGGGAGACAAAAAAGAGGTCTGGGCAGAAGTGATCCCAGAGATGAGAAAGTGACAGGCTGCTGAAGATAAAAAACACCTCCTCTAATGTATATATTGATAGTTTAACTTTTCTCCTTAATAAGCAATTCATCGTTTTTATCAAATTGTTATCTACTCGTTACGTGACCTAATAATCACTGCAGAGAAACAGCAGCAGCACAAGGAAACGTCTCAAGGAAGAAGACCCTTACTCTGCAGGGACATATCCCAGCTTGCTGTCCAGAGGCACGGAACTCCCACTGAGTGACGAGAACCCACCTGCAAAACAGACATTAAATACAGCCCCCACAAATGCACGGATCCGGGTGCATCTGCTGCCCTGCACCACGGACACGCTGCCCCTGCGAGGACACCAAGGAAGCTGATGGAGATCCCCACGTGCCACTGGGAGGAGGCTCCCAGCAGAGAGGGCTGGCTCCCCTCTTGCTGCTTTCTTGGGTGTGTATTAAGGAGCAGGATGACAGGATCAGCCATCTGCTGCACTTCTGGAAGGAGCTTCTCACCCCTCACGCCATTTAGCACCCTCCCTACCAGCAGCACCAGGGCACCCACCCTTCCCAGCACTGGAAGCTGGGACAGAGCTCGCAGGGCTGCAGAATCAGAAGCTGCAGGCAGCAAAGCATGTGGAGTTAAGGCCAGGGGACTCACCTGGGAAATACCTGTGCCATTTCTCTGTCAGCACGTTGTCCGCTGACTGCCCTGAGGTGGAATAAGTGGAGCTGAGCCTGCTGCTGCTCCAGGCCCACCGGTCCAGGGGAGACGCCCTGGAGGGGCTCCTCAGGGAGCTTCCCCCCTGCAGGCCTCCCAAAGAGGAATACGTGGGAAGGGAGATGCCCTCGCGGGCCGTGGAGGTGAAGAGAGGAGACTGGTGTTGGCTCAGGGAGTCCAGGACGCCCAGGACCCCGTTCAGCTCACTGGTGATACTCTGCACGGAGTCTCTCAGGTGCTGGATCCTGTCCTGCTGCAGGACGGGCCAGAAATCTGTTCTCAAGTCAACTGAGGGAACAAAGGGGAAGAAAAGGATCATGGACAAGCCCTAACGAGCAGGCTTTGTGCAAGCCACCCTCCTGTCTTCCTGCCCTTCTTCCCCCAGCACAACTCCAGTTACAGGCAACCAAAGCCCAAGAAAAAGCACAAGCAGCAGAGAGGGAATGGGAATTGCAGCAGCTTCTCCTGCCATGGATGTGAGGAAGGGGAAGCCCAGACTCCTGCAGAAGAGCAAATACAGCTCTGCAGGATCAGAGGGAAATCAGAGGCATTTTATAATCCGTGGAGATTTAAAAGGCAGGATCACTCACAGCTCCCATCCCTCTCAGCTGCCACTACAGGCAGGGAACAAGCTTTTGCAGTCAGGTGTGGTACACGGAGCAGCCCCAGCCACGGAGCCCAGACCTGCCTTGGACACAGCTGAGCACAAATGAGAACAGGGACATCAGAGGGGTGAGAGGGAAAGGCAGAACAGGCCTAGAGCCTCACACGTTGGGCACTTACATTTAGACTGGCCCAGATTCCCACTGGACGTGCTGCTTGTGTCCTCAGAGGTGCTCAGATCAAAAGTCACTACCTTCTTGCACGCGGAACTCTTCAGCGTGTCTTCATCTGAGAGCTGGTCGAGAGGAGGAAAACAATGCCAGTAAAACCTGCTGTATCATCCCCGGAACATAAAAGCTACTGGAAATCTGCCCACAGCTTGTCTACAAAGCTGGACTGCAGTCAGGCACAGGTCAAGTGAAGGCAAACTTGTCTTCAGGCCCTGACAGCAAAATCTGAATGTCCAGAGGCTGCTTTGGCTCTGGAAGTGCAAGAGGCCAAACCGAGCAGCCACGTGAGTCAGCCCCTGCAGCAGGAGTCAGCGTGGTTTGTGCTTTAAATAACCTCACAACTCCTGCAGGGCTGGGCTCTCTGCGCCGAGGGCAGGAGTGGGACCGCCAAAGGTCTGGTTCTCTTGCATCTGCTGCTGCCCTGCCTGAGGCCACGTGGGCCCAGGCAGAGCCAAGGATTCCGAGGTTTGCCTTGGTCAGGAGAGCAGGCTCCAGCCCAGCTCACGTGAGGTGACCTGGCCTCGTTTTCTCCAGGCTCGAACCACGCAGCTTTTCTGAGCTGCTTTCTGCAGCCACACACTCAGCGGCCTCTGGTGCTCTCACAGAAAGCATTTCCAAAACCCAGCTCTGCTGGCAAACACCAGCCTTTGGCCACCAGCTGGACAGCCCTGACAGGGACCATGAGCCCCCCGCAGCCCCCAGCCTAGGGGAGGAGCTCTGGGCAGGGGGAATGCAGATGCTGGAGTTTACCTCCTCCAGCAGCGAGGACTCCAGCTGGCTGAGCTTCTCCTCCTTCTTCTTCAGCAGCACCTGTCCTTTCTGCATGGCCGACTTCATCCTGTCCAACTGCTTTGCCTCCTGCACAGACCAACAGCCAAGCAGAGGAGGGAAATCAAACAGGAATGACAGGAAATAATCTGCGCTAGCAGCTGGGGTGACTTTCATCACCTCCTTCTGCTCAGCACAGGAAGTGCTGCTGGAGTGAAATCACTCCCAAGTCCTCAAGCGTGTGGGAAGGGGCGTGTACAGGGAGCAGAGCACAGGTTCAGCCCAAGGAAAAGGAGGTTTCAGCTCTAAACCCACATCCAAGAGGGCCCCCAAGCCCACATCAACAGCAGCACGGCAGCTGCGGAGCCAGGGCTGCTCCCAGGGCCGTGGGAAGCTCTGTGACGCCCAACACGGGCGCCCAGGGCTCACCTCCTCCAGGTCACGGCGCATTCCCTCCAGGTGCTGGGAGCCGCCGGGGTCCTGCCCGGCCTCCCGCGCCCTGCACAGGTCCCGGCGCCACTGCAGGCTCGCGGCCTTCAGCGCCGAGCGCCGCTCGCGCAGGGAGCGGCTCTGGCGCAGCAGGGACTCCTTGGCGTTCCTCAGGGCCGCCTCCTCCTTGGAGATGTAGCTCCGGACGCTGCGGGGAAGAGGCAGGAGCGTCGTCCTGGCTCCCTGTGCTCCCACGCAGCACCCCCAAAAACGGGCGGTCGGTGCCCGGCGTGCAAGCCCGAGCTAAAAGCTTGGCTTGGAAAACCGAGGGGTTCCCGGCACGCGGGCACTCACCGATCCAGCTGGAGGTCGCTCTCCTCGGGGCTCTGAGAGGCTGGGGAAGGCTCCCTGGACGAGTGCTGAGAGGGTGACACAGCACAAAAACGGGAATATGTACGGGGGAAACGGAATGCCCGGGCCCCCTAAGAATCCAATTAGGAGCAAAAACTTGGACTGACGTCACCGTGGCACTGCCCAGCTCCAAACGCAGCACCAGGGGTGTTCTTGATGTGACTTTTGAAAGTAACAAAGATGTTTCTATCCCGACACAAGCCCTGCTTTTGATTTGAGTATCCCACACTCCTCTCCACCCACTAATGATAGACAGACATCTGCAAACACTACTGAACACGCCAGCAAAGAGAAATCCATCTCTGCATCTCAAATGACTTCACACAGAAGGAACAAATGCTGGGATTTTCAAGGGAGTTTCAGCCTCAGATCTCACAAGGCAAACACCTTCACAGGCTGCTTTACTCACAGCTTGAGGAGTTTCTCTCAGGTCTTCAACACGGAGCTCAGCTTGCTTTCTTGGAGATTCCACACTTTCTTCTGCCTCCAGTTCTTTCAGAGCCTCCTGCTTGCTCCTGATTGCTTCCTCCAGCTCACTGCCACAGGAAAAAGCAACAGCAGAGGCACTTGATTAGCCCACAGCGGTGTCCAGAGCAACCTCCAGATTCCAGGAGGGAAAGGGCCACAGGTGTGCAAGACAATGCCAGCGCTGGGTCTGTGGTGTTTCGCCAAGTGCAAGCCCTGGCTGGGCAGGGAAACTGCTTCCCACCCTTCCCAGCAGCTCGGCCACCTCAGGAAAACCTCTTTGCATTTCAGTGCCCCTCTCACAGCACCTCGTTAACCTCCCAAGGCAGGAGTGGAGGAGACAAACGAACCTGACACACAGAGGTGAAGGAGCAAATTCAAATTCACACCCGGAGTTAGTACAAAATCCGGAACCAGCCCCCAGCACCTCAATGGGCACCTCAGGATTCGGAAGGAACACGGCCCAGCGCAGAGCTCAGAGGTCAGGGAGAGGCCCAGGTTAGGCTGAGGGGTTTGTCAGGGCCACAGGGCAGATCTTTTGGCGTTAGAGGAAATTTCTCACACACCCAATGCGCTTCTGCAGCCTCTGGCTCCGGGTCTGCAGCAAGTCCACCTGGGCCTCCAGCTCAGCCTTCTGGTCCTGCAGCTCCTCCAGGGTCTTCCGCAGCTGCCGGATGGACTCCAGGAGGCTGGAATGCTCCTTCCTGCTCTCCTCCAGGCGCAGCTGACAGGCCAGAGCAGCTTCCTAGAAGGAAACCAGAAAATGCCTCCCAGTCATTTCCCCAAGAGCAAAACAAGGGGCACACAGCTCACAGGGCCCCAGAGCTACACAACCACCCACCAGTCCTGGGAGAACAAGACTGGCTCTTCTCTTTGGGGAGCTCAGAACGAATCCGCCTCCCAGCACTAAAGCCCCGGAGCAGCACGGCCCCTCTCCAGAGCCCAGGTGTTCGTACCTCTCTCTCGAGCTGCATCCGCCCGTCCTCATCCAGCAGCTGCTGCCTCCTCCTTCGCAGGGACTCCTCCTGTGCGCGGGGGAGAAGGCAGGGGAGCGTCAGGGCCGGGACACTGCCGATGCTGAGCAGCACCTCAGCTACAGAGCTCAGGCCTGAGACTCAGGACCATTCCGAAATACACAAGGAGTGCTGCCAGATTTGCTTTATGAACCCTCTCACAGCCGCTCGCTGCCGCCCAAAGCCCTGAGCAAACCCAGAGCTCGGACTCCCGCAGCAAACACCAGCACCAGGAATGCTTAGCCCTGCTCTGACTGGTGATGAAGTTTTACCTGTAAGTGGGATGGCAGCAGAGGCCCTGGCTGAGCTTTTCTGAACAGCTCCCCGTGAGGAAGCAGCCAAAGGACTGGCACAGATTAGAGAAGCTCTGTGGGCCCAGCAGCCCAACTCACCTGGCTGACGAGCTGCTCTGATCTGGCTTGGACGTTTTTCATGCGGATTTCAAGCTCATTCTCTGAATCCTGGACCTTCCTTTCCTGCACGGAGACGCCGAGTTACAGAGAATGGCACAAGCTCCTCCCTCACCAGCAACGCACAAACTGGGAAGCGTGGCCTGCCACCTGTGTCCGCCACCCTGGGCTGTGCAGGGTGCCAGGGGGACGAGATGTGGAGCGTCCAGGCCGCCCCTCAGGAGCCCCACGGGCCGGAGGCAGGGCCTGCTGCTCACCTTCTCCCTGTGCCTCTGCTGCAGGGCCGTCAGCCTCGCGTCCAGCTCTGCCTGCAGCGCCTGCAGCTCGGCGTCGTGGCGCTGCCGCAGCCGCGCGGCCTCGCTCCGCAGCCCCTCCAGCAGCTCCGACCTCTGCTTCCGCTCCTGCCCGGGCCAGGGAGACAGGGAAACACCTCCGTGAGGCACAGGGCTGTCCAGCAACGGGGCACGGGCACACAGGGCTCTCTGCAAAACCGGCCCGTCACACCGCCTGCAGCACCTCCTCCTCGTACTGCTCCTGGATCCGTGCCAGGGCCTCCCGGTGCTCCTCTCTCATCCTCTCCGTTCTCCTCTCGTGCTCTTTCTCCACTTCCCGGCGTTTCTCGCTCATGAGCTCGCTGAGCTGCAGGGGTGACAGGGAAAGAGGTTTCCCTGAATTGCAGCACTGCAGCAGAGCAGCCTCCCAAAAATCAGCCTCCCACCCGAGCCCAAGTCCAGAGTGGGGTCAGGGATTGCGTCCTGGGGAGCACAGAGCCTTCACCCCGGTGAGGTGAGATGCTGAGGGGTGTCCTTCCCCCTGAGGCACCACTGTCACCCCGGGCAGGGGATGTGGGCGCTCAGAGCTCACCCCACATCAGAGGGGAGAGCGTGAAGAACCTTCAGCACCAAACCAGCACTCACCTCACGCTCGTATTCCTTCACCTGATGGGCTTTTTGCTGCACTTTCTGATCCGCTCTCTGCAGCTCCTCACGCAGCTGGGCCTCCTGGCTGCTCTGCGCCTCTGCCAGCTGGGCTTGCAGGCTGGAAATGACCTGCCAGGAAAGCCACCCGCAGAGACTCGTCAGCCTTTCCCACAGGATCCATTCCGTGCCCTCGAGCGCGGCACGGCCTCACCACCCCCTGCCTGGAGCACGGCCGGACACTGAGCCAGACCAGAACCACGGCTAGGGAGTGAAGAAAAAAATTAATGCCACCCTCCCTGGCCACCTTTGGTGACAGCGTGAGGAAAGAAAAACCCCAACGATTTACATTCTAAGGACACCATCCTCACCTCACGGTGCTGCTCTTCTGCTGCAGACTTCAGCTGCTGGAGTTCACTGGCAAACTGCTCTTCCAGCTCCTCCGCTGCCTGTGGGGACACGAGCAAAACAGTCTGCTGGGAAACCTCTGCGTGTGGGGACGAGGTGCATTTGCGATTAAATTCTATCCATCAGCATCAAAAAGCACAGTGGTAACCCCCTCTTCCAATCGGGATCACTTCCAGGTGCCTTTACTCTCCCCACCACTTCCCTCCCAGGGGATCTCGATGGATCCCAACGGATCCCCATCATGCTGTGCTGGAGGGACTGGAAACTGCCCCATTCAAGGGCTCCCCAGGTTCCTGCAGGACTAAAGCAGCGGCCAAAGAGGTGTTTGGAACTGATACAGTGGCTCGGCTGAGTTCTGATCTGATAGCAGGGCTGGGTTAGCCCGGGGAGACACTCAGCGATCCTTATCTTCTCTTCAGAGGCAGAGCGGCCACTGAAATAACTGTTGGTTAATCAGCGCTGTAATAACAGCTGGGGGAGTCCTCCTCTCCCGCTCCCTGTGCCTCCAACAGCCCGGCTGGCACCTCCCCTTTGTGCTTGAAGTGTCACCAAAGCACTGCAGGTGCGATTTAATCCCACTCTTCAGCACTGCCACGCCAGCCAGGTGAGCAGGAGCGGCTCGAGGCCGGCCCTGCCTGGCAATAAAGAGCTCACCTTCTTCTTCTCCCTGTCCAACCTCTCCCTCAGCTCGCCCAGGAACTGCTCCTTCTCCTGTTCCAGCTCGCTCATCTCCTTCCGCCGGGCTTCCTCCAGTGCCAGCTTCATTTCCTCCAAGGCAAGCTGCTGCCTCCTCTCCAGGTTCTCCCTCTCCACCAGCTGCTGGGATTCCCACTCTTCCCTCAGCTTCCGCAGCGTGGCCTCCTGCTCTGCCCTGGCAGGTTTGGAACAAGAGCACAGGAATGGGGATCCAGCACTGGGCAGCCAGGGCCTGGACCTGCTGCCAGGCAGGGACCCAGCCCCGAGAGGCTCAGGAGCTGCCTCTGAGCAGCTGCTGGGGATGTGCAGGACCCTTCCCTCCCAAACCAGCAGTTCACATCCCCAGGGAGGGCAGCAGAACTTCTCACCTCATCCTCTCCTCCTCTGCCTCGATCTCTGAGGCGATTTGGGCTCGCAGCTTTTCGAGTCTCTCAGCTTTTCCCTCTCTGACAGGCAACTCTTCCTCTTCCTCCTCAGATTTTGCCAAATCTTCTTCTGGAGTGCTGAGACAGAAAAAAAAAAAGGAAGGAAATAGGTTCAGGAGGCTTCAATATCTCCCAGTCACCTCTCCAAGGGCTACAGCTCAGCTGGGGATCTCACTGGCTGTGGGGACACATTCATTTCCCCCCAGCACCCGCAGGACCTGCTCCTGGCACGGGAGATGCAGCCCCAGCAACAAACCTGAACAGTGGGGGTTTAAAACCTGCTATAACATCATGGTTTACACTTCTTTGGGGTTTTTTTGTTCTTTTTTTTGTGCAGGTAAGTGAAATCAACTCTCATGAAATGGATGCAGGCTCCCAGACAAGGAACCTGGATGCATTAGCACATCTGGAAGCTCCATATTATACCTTTTGCTACACACTTTTTTCCCCTTCAGGAGCCATTTCTACATCTTCCTTCACACCCAGCCTGCATCCCCACGATGTTTCATGTCAAGATGCTGTTTCTGGCTGCTCAGAACATAAGCATCAAGCCCAGCAAGATAATACAGAAGCCTCAAGAGAAGAATTCCCCCAGGGAAAGGACACAGCTCCCAGCGCTGTCCCACCCCCTGCACTGCTACCAGACCCTGGTTTCCCACAGCCATCCCTGCCTGGAAGCCTCGTTTGGAAGCCCCTCTGTAAAAACATCCAGTACCAGAGCTCCCGATCGCTCCTCTGGGGTAACCTCATCTCCTCTAACGCTCCCACTTCCAGTCCTGCTGCTACCATTCAGCCCAGGATTTGAACACCTGCCAGGTGGGAGAGCTCCAAGCACCGAGCTGGAAACTTCTCCCAGGTTCACCACAACCGACGGGTTGGGAGCCCCGAAGGCTCTGCAGGTGTGGCAGCACAGCTCACCCTGCAGGACGCTCTCCTGCCAGGCTGGGAGCCCCTTCCTGAGCCTGCCAGCGGGGCACTGCCCACCCCAGGGCGTGCAGATCCTCAGCGCAGGCCTGCCTCTGCCAGGCGAGGACTGTCCTTCCTCCTCCTCCTCCTCCCTGAGAGCCCTGACCTTGCTCCTTGCCCCCAGCTCTGAAAGCAGCCCCCACTTGCCAGGCGGTGGCTACAACAGCACGAGTCTGTGGCCAGCAGCAGTGAAATCCCACCTTAGATTTATTTCAAGAAAAGGAGGAGAAAATTCAGCAATTCCAGGAGGAGATGAGGCGGAAGGAGGAGGAGGAGGAAGCTGAAAAGCTTCATCAGCAAAAAGAAAAACCCCTCAGGTACTTTCCTTTTTTACTCCATCTCCTCTAAGCCTCTCTATTTCCTCTTGCTCCAGCTCTGCCTCCACCTCCTTGACAATTTCCTCCAGGGATTCATCATTAGGCTGGTTCAAGGACTGCTCGATTTCCTTCTCAGGTTGCCTACCAAGGAGAAAAAGCTCCTTTGGCAAAAGGGTGACAGAAAACAGAGTAGCACAAAAGGAACAGGAACATCCTCCAAAGAGCATCAACTCCAAACCAAAAATCTCAGAGCCAACTACTCCAAAAGCTTCACTGCTGACCTCAGGTGGATCCTGAGGATCACTGGTGGATCCTCTCGCTGACTCCCAGAGAATCTCCAAGTGATAAATTAACCCAGCCCCAGCTGCACTCCAGGCCTAAATAACTCAGGTTTTGGCCCACCAGAGCTCACCTTGTGAGGGTAATAAAATCTCACTTCATGAAAAACCCTGGCCAGGCTGCCAGGCACAGGAGCAGATGCCATCAGTACCTGCTCCCAGCCCAGGCATTGGTGCTTCTCATGGACCAGGTATTTTTCTGCAATTGCAACCTAAAGTGTGCTGGGAATTTGCCAGCTCCAGGCAACAGAAAGCCCTCAGCACTCCAAAAATTCAAACCCAATCTGGTTCTAATTAAGGTTTTTGGGTTTTTTTTTCAGACAGACAGCAGCAAAATTATAAGGTCTGAGAGAAGCTGAAGAGGAAGGAGGGGGAAATTGAGATTAGTCTAGGAAGAAAGATTTTTGTTCTTTGCTAGTGAAGGCTGGAGCAGGAAGGTCTCACCATGCCGTGAGACTGGCAGTGCAAGGCAGAGGGACTTCTGCCAGGAATCAGGGAAATAACAGCCCCAGTTATGCAGCCTCCAGTCAGGAGAAAAAAGGTCATTTCTGCAGCCATTAGCAAAAAGAGCGAGACAGAGGAAAGCAGTGGGGTTCTGGAACAATCCCCGTTCCCTGGTGCCCCTAGAACACCCCCTGCAGCAGGTGTCCTTTACCAGGCTGCTCTGCAGAGCAATTCAGCCACTTCCCCCCAGTTATCACATTGTTCCTTTTGCCCCAGTTTTTGCTCAGAAGGAGTTCCAGCCAGCTCACACACGTTCACACAGCACCACAGCTCCCAGCACAACAGAGGTTCCTTCCCCATCACCTCGTCCCCAGAGACGAGGCTGCCTAATTTCTCCAGCCGCATCTGCTGATGTGTCATTTGACACAGAACGCAGAGTCAGCTCGCTCACATCCCCCGAGAGCCTCGTGCCAGGGAGCTGCAGGTAGGAATCCACAAATGCCACCCATGGAGCAGCGCAGAACAGCGGCTCGGGCAGGAGCTGAGCTCTGACCTCATTACTTCAACGCCACCAACGCGCCCCGCAGCTGTAAAACGGGGTGAACTGATGGGGTTTTGCCCTCCCCCCCAGCTCAGCAAGTCCCGTGTGGAAGCGTTTCTCGGGGAGGGTGACCGCTCGCAGCCTGGGCAGCGGCACGGGGAAGGCTTTCCCAAAGACAAAGCAAACGGCTCTCCCTCATCCCACGGAGCCCTGAGCCACAGACCCCGAGGGCCGAGCTGCCGCCCTCACCCTCCCCAGCGCAGGCTGTTCACTTGGCACTCTGGCAGGGGAACAGCTGCCGGGATCCGCGCCGGAGCTGCCGCAGCCGTGCCCGCAGACCGCAGCTCCCGCCTCACACGCGAGCTCCGGCCGCCACGGAGGGGGACAGACGGACAGAGGCTGTCACAGTCACACCACCGGGGACTGACACGAAGCCCTTACACGTTCTGTGGGGCAGGAAGCTCCTCGGGATCCACCAGGCTATCCAGGGCTCCCTCCTCCGGCTCCGCAGCCTCCGCCCCATCGGGATTTTCTAACCCGAAACGCTCCACTGGTGTCTCGCAAGCGCTGAGATCCCTCTCACTTGGCAGCACAAAAGAGGGGACAGGAGGTCAGATTAGTTCAGGTCGGAGTCAAGCGGCTGCTGCAGGTGGATGAGGACACGCAGGTGACACAGGGGGGCTCCAAGCCATGCCTGCCAACAGGACCTGCTGGGCCAGCACGGGGCTGCCACAGCCACAGGGAAGCTGCACACCGTTCCCACCATCTCACGTCAGACTAACAGGCAGCTGAGGATATCATGGGCATCAGTCTCAGCGTGCTGGATCCCTTCCCTGGGTTATCCCACTCTTTCCAGGTCCTTGGAGAACGTCCCCAGGGTGCGTCAGCCCTATCAGCCATACTCACACTGCTGTCCAAATTACAGCTGGAAATGTTGGCAGGCATGTTTGTATCTACAGTCCTACTTCATCTCAGAAGCACAGAGAGGAGAGACAGGGCAAGCACGAGCAGCTTCACAGGCAGAGAGAAAGGGAGGATGCTCAGCTGGGAAGCAGGAACCAAGTGATAAGGAGACAATTCCTGCGGGCAGAACACGTTTTTGGAGACCCTCACACAAACAGCTCCTCCAAGAACAAGGCTGCCAATCCCACACAGCCAGTCATTAAGACGGACTGCTGCTTCTGCTCACGAATTTTCCTGGCACAGGCAGCAGCTCCTTGGTTCCCAGTGCCCTGGAGAACGTGTAACTCTGCGTGGAGGCCAAGAGCTTTGACACGACTCATCTGTAAATGCCAGGCTGGGGCTCTCCAAGGAGGAGGAGCTCGAGGGAGCACAGAGCTCACTGCTCGGAACAGAACTCCAACTGTTCCAAACAAATCCCCACAAACAGGCTGAGAACAGCTCCCCTAGACAGCCCAGTCTTTGTAGTAACTGGGGGTCTGGAAGCCAGCATTCCTCTCCGGATAACAGCTGGTCATCTGTCCACGTGCCAAGATATAAAACAGCTTAATGCTCACACCTGGTCAAGGCCACCTCTGTGGAAGGAAGAGAACTGTTCCCATCACAGCTGGACTCTCCTGGCACCAGGAACAGACACCCTGAGAGCCTTTAGCTACAGGCTCAGCCCAGCAGGGAGCTGGCAGCCCAGCAGGACCAGTAAGGCTGCCATCAGCCACTGGCCAGTGGCCACATCTTCCCCGTTTAACGCCCCAGGGCCCAGCACACGGCGCTACCGGGCTCAGCCCGTCCTGGCAAGAGCGGGACTGTCACAGCCTCCGAGAGCAGCGGCAGCTGTGGGGGAGGCAGAGCTGGGGCGGCCCCAGGGAAACGATGGGCAGGCACCTCCACTGCCCACCCAGCCAGAAGCTGAAACCTGCTGAGGCAGGGCCGAGGAGGCGGCAGGAGAAGCGAGAGGTTTAGTGGGAAAGACCCTGTGAGAGGCTGCAGCCCCTGGGGGTGTGGTACAGGGCACAGCTGGACAGGCTGCAGCCAGCAGAGCAGGGAGGACAAGGCAGGAGGGGCAGCAGCAGCTGGAGCTGCCCACGCCTCCCTCGTGGCTCCGTTTGTACTGTACCTCTCAGCAGCTTTTGTCCTTTTGCTTTGTTCTTCCTCTACACTGGCTTTGCTTTGGTCTTTCTCCTCTTCTCCCAGCTCCTGGGCCTGCAGGTAAAAGCAAACAGGGCGGAGTTTGTGGCTCCATCACCACCAAAGACCTCACAGGAGCTCTGCTGAAGGTCCACAGAATGAGCGGGACCACATGGCACCCACAGGCTGCTCAGAACGCTGGATGTGCCAGGCTCCTCCCCTGAGGATATCCCAGGGTCTCCAACCATCCCAGGAATCCTTCCAGAAGCACAAGGGGAGGCCTGGGAGCTCAGCTTTCCCAGGAAAGAGATGAACTCCCTGCCAGCACTAAGAACGTGGGACACAGGTTTGGCTTTTCTTTCCTGAAGGTCATTTTACAATCCCAAGTCACACTAAACCCCGTGGAAAGCACAGGAGAGAAATCTCCTAAACCAGAAACGTCACACACCAAGTGCTGTGGCAATGAAGCAAAGGATGCGTTGTCTGGGACCAAAATTCACACCAGGACTCAGTCCTGCCTCCCAGCCTGGTTCTAGGGCAGGGTGTGATGGGCTGCACACAGAGTCACCAGCCCAGGGATTTCTGACTCCAGGATACATCGGGGTGAGTGCTGCCAGGCAATCCAGCCCCCCTGGCAGCACACCGAGCATTCGGTTGGCTTATTTATGGCACAGTACTTGAAACATGAATAAAAAATATTTGAATGTGAAATAATCAGCTGCTCCTTTCCCCACCTGCCAGCTCCCAGATCCCTCTGTCCCTCCAGCGGGGACACCAGAGGAAGGGAAGGACTTCCCTCCTCACCTGTCAGCCCCACAGGGAGCGGGGAGGGCCCATTCATAAATTTCTGGGGACCCCGGCAGGTGAGCCCAGCCCCCGCCGTGCAGGGCCAGAACAGCACGGAACCGAAGCCGCAGCAATTCACGCAAGTGCTCAGCGGAGCAAACGGCAGAAGGATTCCCTGCAAGTGCTGTCACCTCCCATCACATCAGCCTGGGCAGAGCCCCCGCCCCGGCCCCCTCCTGCCCCTGTAACTAATGACTCCAATTCCCCAGAACCGAGGAGCTCAGCAAATGTTTCCCCGCTCCAAATGGGCTCTGTCACCGCTGCCTGGGAACGGCAAGGAGCCAGACAAATGGGGAAGGAGATCGTCTTGGAAAGAGGGCAACTCCTCTGAGAGCTCATGCAGGGGCTGCAATGCCCCTCTGCCCAACAGGGCAGGCCCTCCCCAGGAATCCTGGGCTGCAGGAACCTCTGGACACGCCTGGAAGGGGAAGACAGCACCCATCTGCAGGGAACGAGGGCAGATTTTAAGCCTTTTCCGTGGAATCATCAGATCCTTGCCCCTCCTGTTGCCCCAGGGTCCCCAGCAGTCCCAGAACCCCAAGCAGCTCAGTTTTCCGCCCAGCTGCATCCCCGGAGGACACTTCACATGCTCAAGACACAAAACCAGCTGTGTGAACACAGGGATGACAGATAATGGGCCATCTCCTCCCTCTGCACAGCCCAGATCCCAAGGGACCATCCCACATCAGCTCAGATCAGGCTGCAAGGTGCCAGCGCTGAGCACTTGGGACAGGTTTGCCTTTGTCCTGAGGCTCGGGCACTGCCCAGGCTCCCCAGGGAATGGTCACGGCCCCGAGGCTGCCAGAGCTCCAGGAGCACTTGGACAGTGCTCTCAGGCACAGGGTGGGATCTCTGGGTGTCTGTGCAAGGCCAGGAGCTGGACCTTGATGATATCTGTGGGTTCCTGCCAGCTCGGGATATTCTTTGATCCTGCAGTTGTGCATCTTGCCCTTTCGGTCCCTGGTAAGGGAGGGGGGAAGGAGCAGCCTCCCCTCTCCCAGGGCCAGCAGGACACATCCCACAGAGCCTCTGCAGCCACCACAGCTCCTGCCAAAACACACCAGCAAAACCCCTCCAGTTCTGTGCCCACGGAGCTGCCGGAGGTGTCTTTTATCTATTTTTTCTTTTTTTTAACAACAGAATGCTTTGCCAATACACCCAAAGCAAGGCAAGCTCCTCACACGGAAGCAGGCACATTCCTACAGCCCCGAGCCGTTCCAGCCGAGCCTCTGTGCACAGACACAAAAGAGCAGCTGCAGTTCTGCAGGGAGCACCATTTCACACCCAGCTCTCCCCAAACACGGCTGTAACAAACCCAAACGTGGCTGCTCCAAGCAGCGTTTGCACGCGCCGTGCGGGGAGGGAGAGGGGCAGCGCAGCAGGCGCGCGTTTTGTTTTCCCTTCACATCTGATCGTGCTCGTTATTAGGCACGAGAGGACAGGTGCATTCTCCAGGCACAACCTCGCCAACAGGATTGCTCCTCTCTGCTGGGCAGGTGGGCAGTTTGCCACTCAGGGTCTCTCCTCCAGAGCAGCTGATCGGCTCACAAGCAGGGCAGGGCTGAGTAACCCCAGCTGGATCCTGGATCCTGCCTCCCACCAACACAGACACGGAGCGGGAGGGCTCCAGAGGAACGTGGGGCTGAGCAAGCCAACTCAGAGCCACGCTGAGAAGACGAGGATAAACCAGAGATGCGCAGCAATCTTCAGGCAGAGCTGCCCGACTGGAGCTGTATCCCAGGCTGACACAGACATGTGCTCACACGTACACTCCATGTGCCACGGACTCACTGAAAGGAGCCCCTCTTCCCCCTACATTAAAGCAGGCAAGACAACCAAATGCTTAAAAATAAGCTCCCCTCTACCAAAATCTGTCAGAGGGAGTTAACCTCCTTTTCTTCCCATTGATTCCATCGTGCTCTGCCACACAAATCCTTCCCATCTGCTTAAGAGAAAGAAAAGGACAAACAGACTCACAAAAGAAGAAAGGAAAATAAACTCTGCTTCCTCCATTCCGCAGGAAAGCCATTTATTGGCTCTCATACCGGGGCAGGGAAAGCACAGAGGGAAGCCTGCCTGTGCACACCCCTCCAGCCACCTCTGCTCAGGGTTTATGTTCTTTGTGTAGCCACCTGCACCTCCCCTCTGCAGAAAAAACAACGCGCTGGCCGTGCTGCTGTGCCCCCTGACACTTCACACACCACTCCTGCTCACCTCTGCAAGCCTTTACTGACAGCCTCACACCACAGGATTCCACCAGCCTGCTCACAGACCCCCCCTGATCGTTCGCACAGCACTGACCTTGCACTCGGGGCTGTCCAAATCGGCAGACACAGCCCCCACATCCAGAACCTCCTCGGAAAGCTGGCTCTTGAAGTCCAAGCCCTAAAAAAGAAAGCAGAAAGGATCAGTCTCTGACGAGCAACCAGAGATCCTGACACCAAAATCCCAACACGGCTCGGAATCCCCACTCACCACCCCACTGGCAGCAGGGCAGCAGCATTTCCCTTCGCTGGGTCCCTCCCCGTGGGACCAAGGGACATCAGTGCCACACACGGAGGGCCCTGTCACACTCCCAGCGCACCCCTCCGTGCCACCGACCTCGGCAGGCAAGGCTGGCACAAGGAATATCCAAAGGGGCACATCTTCCCCAGCCTCTACCGCTCCCCTTTGTGATCCTGCCGCACGTTTCCTGGGGTTTCCTTCCTCACAGCCAGCCCCCACGAGCTATTCACCCTTGGAGACACCCCCCGCTCCCGGCACCCTCGGGGCCCCCGTGCAAGGCAGAGCCACTTGCCAGCACGGGCTCGTACCAGCGCAGTAAATAATGATATTCTCAGCCATTTGCTGGCCACGCTGCCTCTGCTCCCACTGGCAGATGGCAGCGGCAGCTTCCTGTGGAGATGAAGAGATGCTGATGGGCATCTCCCCCACGCCAGGACCGCGCTCCCGCCTGCTCTGCCGCGGGGACCCTCCGGAGCGGGGCCTCCGAGCCACACGCAGCCCCCTCAGCAAACGCTGCTGAGCCCCTCAAAGCACCATTTTTGCGCTGCTTATTATTTTCCTTTTCTGCAATTATCCAAGCACAGCCTCGGCTCTCTGTGACCTACTTTTCTGGGATGTTACCTCACCCGCAGACCCGACCTGCGAGGTGCAGGGTGACGCTGCCGGCCCGTGCCACGCGTGGCCGTGAGGGCACTGCCCGAGCTGGGCACTGACCCGCCGGCTGCACCAGCCCAGAGGAACCTGGAGCCCACACCCAAGGAAAAAGGAGCTTTTGGTGACTCACCACGGGCTGAACCACCTCATGGCTGGAGCACCTGGAAACGGGCAAGTCCTGCTCACAGCCGCTGACCCCGGACGCCTTTGAAAGCTGAGAGAAAATACACATTAAAGCCTACATTACAGCCTGTCCAGGTCCTACCCCTGCAGCTTCACCTGGGCATTCCCAACATGGCAACTGCTAGTGGGAACACGAATCTGGCCTCTCTCAAGGAAGAAAAGGTGACTGAACACCACGGGGAAGACATCGAGGATGCGTGACCCATGAGACAAGCACAAAACACCACTTCACAGGAGGGCAGGAGGGCAAAGAAGTGCTCTTCAAACATCCCTGATAAAAGGCACTTGCTTCCTCTCCATCTGCAAGGATCTCTGCAGCTCTCAGAGCTCCCAGCCCACCACACAGAACAGCACTGGAGCCATAAAAGCACTTTAAAATTCCATTTTGCCGTGCCTGAGTGCAGCGAGGGCTCCTGCATTCCCAGCCATTGGCAGCTGCTGGGAACTGCTCGATGGGAACACCCTGTGGCCCTGCTGACTTCAGCAGAACAGCTCAGGTGCACAAAGCACACGGAGGAGTTTGGGAAAGCAACGCTCTCAGCTCTTCGGGACAGAGCGTGTTTCCCAGGCTCGCTTCTGTAGTTGATCATTTCTTACAGACATCACGCCCCAGTGAACTTGAGCGACCATCAGAATCAGCAGGAAGGCAGCCAGACTGGAGAGAGATCGTGCATCAGATCCCATATTCTGGCTCCGATTCTACTCTGGAGCACCAACACGAGCGGACAGCGCGTGTCCGGCAGCCCGGCCGCGGGGCCAGGCCACGGGCAGCGTGCGACACCCAGCCCAAGCCCCTGCAGCGTGGCCAGTTCTCCTCCCAGAGCGGGAGGACAGGAAGGCTCTGTGCTCCCAGCTCCAGAACCAGCCCCGAGGCTCCGTCCTTCCCCACCCCAAGCTCGCACCTCGCGCGGAGCCGCGAGCGCGGCGCCTGGCAGCTCCGCACGCGCCTGCCCCGGCTCTGAGCAAGCTGAGAGAAACAACAGAAGGAGAGAAACAAAGCGGCACGGACAGCTGGGCTCGGCGTGAGCTTCATTATCAACCCTGCTCGCCCAGGACAGACGGCAGCGCTGGAAGCTGAGACTGCTCCCCCTCCCAGGCTCAAAACACGCGGCGCAGTCGAGGGTTTTGCCCGTCGGTGGCTTTGGGCAGCACTTGGTGTGTGCAGGAGAGAATGATTGCCCAGCTCAGTCCTGAAAACGCCAATCTGGGAACTCAGAGCACTCGTGCCCCCCCCAGGAATGACTGCCCTGCTGACCAGGAAAGCACTTGGACTGGCTTCACAGAAAACCAGACACTGCTCCAAGAGCTTTCCTGAGTCAGGGCCTGACGAAACGACGGGAACAGCCAACACCAAAACCACACAGGCACGTCTCTTACTTTGCCATCATCCAGCCTGTCCTCTGATTTTGAATCAGCTGCTTCTTCTTCCCTCTCTTCATCCAGTACCTTTTCTCCACAGGACACGGTGTCAGCAGTGGCAGCCAGGCTCACCAGCTCATCTGCCTCGGCCCCTTCCGCGGCCGGAGAGGCGGCTCCGGGCTGCCCAGGGCAGCTGGGCACGTCCGTCCCTGCTGCGCTGCCTTCCCCCTCAGACTGAGGCAGCTCCTCGGCTGCAGAGGCAGCTCCTTCCACCTCAGCATCTTCCTTGTCCACTACTTCATCCCCAGCAGGCTTCTCCTCCTCGTTCTGGGCAGACAGGCTGCTGTCAGCATCTCCGGGGAGGATCTGAACCGGAGACGGAGGGCACGCAGCACCAGAATCCAAGGAAGACTCTGGCACTTCTTCAGTATGTCTTGATTTTAAAGACTCCTTCTAGGCAGCAAGTCAAACACAATTAGAGACCCAGCATTCTCTCTGGGGGATGCAGGAGTCAGGAACAGCACAGGCTCTCCTACAGCAAGCAGCAAAATCGCAAAGCTTTGGGTGACTTCAAGACCTGTTTGACTTCTTTTCACAGTCCCGTTCCAAGGCAAGGGACTCCACTGACACAATCTCATTCATTTCTCAGGCTCTGACTTTTTTTCTGATCTGTTGCCTTTTTATTCACAGGGTCTCAGTGGCTACGAGTGGCTGTGCAAGGCCACCAGCCCCTGGGAGCACCCAATGTGCCCCACAGCAGGCCCATTTATGATTCCACACTGCATCTGTTCAGTGAGAGATGGAAATTTGTAAGAGACCATGACAGGACGTTTCACTTCTGCCTGACATTTTAAGCAGAGGAGAGCAGGCAGGATCACCATCCCACCTTCCAGTGGGACAGACTGGAGGGTGGGCTGACTGAAGGCACCACTCGGAGCTCAGAACGAGCCCGTGACTAACATGGGAGGCTGAGACACGGGGGAAAAAACAACCCCGAGTTAAAGCTTAGTCACCCAAAGGTTCAGCTGCCTCTCCCAGCAGCGGGGAGGCCACAGCACTGCCCATGGAGAGGGGAATAGCCAGGAGAAGGCTCCCTCATCAGCATGCAAACAGACCTGCTCGCACGTCCCACTTCCTCGCTGTTTTATTAATGCCGCGGTGTCTTGTCAAACACTCCCTGCATCCTGTGCACGGCGTGTTCCGTACACTGAGCGCATATTTTAGCGGTGTATTTTTATCAGAGTGCCTCTGGAATGCTGTCAGCTCCCAGCTGAAACGCTCCGGGAGCGCATTCCCCAGCGTGGCATTGGTCTGCCAGACCTCCTCGGGGCCGGGCGAGCAGCCGGCAGGATGGAGGGGACAGAGAAATCCAACCCCCGGGCACTTGCCAAAAATCCTGCAGCTCTGGGCCTCACCTGCAATTCCCTGGGGCTGACAGCTCCCGGGCCCTGTCCAGCAGAGGTTCCCAGAGTCACCAACCAGCCACACGAGGCTCCCTGGGGACACCAGGACCCAGAGAAAGGTGGGCAGGGGGAACTTCTTCAGTCACCCTCGTGCTTCCCCTTCTATGGGGATTAGGGTGGCTGCAAAGCTGTGCTCCTTTTGGACAACTTGGTGCAGAGTTCCCCTGAGGACATCCCCCAGGAGACCTGGCAGCATCCAGGATATCCCAAATGAGGCCAAGCAGGATTCTGATGCTTGAACACAGGATCAGGCACACAAAATATATCAATACACCAGCAATGGGGTGCACACAAAAGGATTTCTCTCCAGGCAAGTTCGCCTCAGCTACTAAAATATCCCAGAATAATCTCTTTGGCTGGCAGAATTGTATTTCGGTGGCAATTACAGGCAGACCTTTTGTTAGCAGAGCACCTTGATGATCACAAACGCAACTCTGCAGAAGAGGGAACCGTGCCAGTCAGACACACAGGCAGAGGAGGAGGGAGGTTTGTCCTCCTGCAACAACAGACTGTGGAGTCTCCATGTATTTCAGAGCTGGACAAGTCACCTGGGTTATAAGTGGCTGCAGGTGATCTTTTTTACCTGCACTGAGTGGCACGAACTGATGGGAAATTCCTGCCTATCCAACCATTACTCCCAGTAATGAAACTTTAACCAACACCAGAAAGGAGCCGAGCAGCCACAGACACACACCACAACACCAGAAGCTGCCTACTGCATGCAAAGCCTGGCTGGCACCGTGCAAGCAGGGTGGGGACACCAGGGAGCCACTGTCACCTCTCCCAGGCTGGCAGCTTCCTCCTCAGGGCTCCCGTGGTGCAAGGCAGCAGCTTCAGCAGCATCAGCAGCACCAGCAGCACCAGCTGACGGGCTGCCACGGTCCTCCTGCTCCTCCTTGCTGTGCTCCTAGTGGGGGGACACAGCCACTGGCAGAATTCCCCACGCCGCCTTCCCAAGCTGGAACACTCGCCCACCTCGGACAGGTCACCACCCACTGCACGCACCCCGGAGCAGACAGCTCTCCAGCTGAGCAGCCTTCCCGGCAATCCAGGAGCTCACAGGCCCAGATTCCCAAACATCAAGCTGTTGGAGGCTTCACTGCTGCTCTTCCTGCTGGCCAGCTCCACGAACTCCAGACCGTTCCCAGCTCCAGGTTCCCTCGAGCCGTGTCTGATGCTGTCTCCACTCCACCCCACATCCTGTCTCAGCAAGTCACTAAAACCTCCTAACTCCTTTGAATACAGGCATTCAGCCCTGACCACGGACTACATGAAACCAGTTTTTTCATGATTTCACCCGTTACTGCTTAGATTTCCCCCTTAGGACTTGCCCCACAAACCCTTCCCTCCTGCTCTCCGAGGGAGCTGGAGAACAGCTCCGGAGCAGGCTGAGGCGCTCCGAGGAGTGCTTTTCTACTGCCATCTCATGGAGCTGCAAAAGAATTCCATTTTCCAGTCGGGGCACTGCTATCTTATCAGGACTAGGCTATCACCCATCCAGGTTAACAGCCCGGCTGTTGGGCAGCAATTGCCATTCCATAATAGATTCCTGAAGCCCCGTCCCCGCGGCACTGAAATGCCAAGACAGCTCTTTGTTCCTGCACACATTAACATTTCAGTGAGGAATTGGGCCCCCACAGGCTGCTTGTTGTCTGGAGATGAGAGAGTCAGGGCTCTCTTTGTCACATCCACTTTAGCATAAGCCTTTGCAGATCCTGCCCAGCACCATGAATAGGTTCTCCAGCAAAGTGCTTTACAGCTTAATTTTCGTTCACTGTGAAAAGGATAAGGGAAATACTCTAAAACACTTTAAAAGAAATTAATTTGCCTTTCAGATACTGGAACAGGATTTTCAAAGCGGTGAGAAAGGATTAATGTCAGCACAAACAGTCGGGCCAAATCACCAGAGCTGCTTACAACGCACTTCCCATTGTGCCCTTGTCATCTTAAGCCTGATCCCAGCTAAGGCAGCGCAGGGAAGGCAGCGCCTGCACAGGGCCTTGGCTGCGCCGAACGCTCCGTGTCGCAGCCGCGGGATTTATCGGCAGGGCAAGAAGAAAGAAAAACGGGTTTTGCGTTGCCGCAGAAAAGCGGCCACGTGCGGCCCACACCAAGAGCCCTGCGGAACTGAGGGGCAGCGCAGGAGCATCCCCAGGGGACTTTCCCCATCCTCAGCACCGCAGCTTCAGCTGCCGCGGAGCCCTCCCTGCACAGCCCCGGCCAGCGCCGCGCAGAACAGAGCTGCCTCCTCCTCCTCCTCCTCCCTGAGCCTTCCTCCCGCACCGACTGCGCTGGCACCTCCGACCCGAGACCCTTTTCCTGCTGCTCCCTGCAAAAGCAGATTTACCCCTCGCCTGCTTCACCTACCTGGGTTTATTTCTTTTTATTTGAGGATGAAACCAAGCTCCGGCCTGTGCAAAGACATCTCCCCCAAACCACAATCACTCCAAGCACAAACTTCCCTTCAACGCTCACCCCACTGTCCCCTGTGGGCCACATCTGGCTTCTCACACCCCCCCAGCCCTGCTGCTGTGCCTTCCTCTCCATCACTCTGCTCCAGGCTGCTCCTGCTCCCAAGGGACACAGGGAGCTCGTCCCTCTGGCTCTATTCCTGCGCTCTCGTCCCCGGCAGTGTCACAGCTGCTCTCCCACCTGGGCAGCCTCCCCTGCCCATCCCCTCAGCGTGGTCTTACCTCAGAGTCAAAGCTGCCTCCCAGGGCTTCAACATCCAGGTACACGTTTTTTAACAGCCTCGATGTCCCACGGAAACTCTGAAGGATTAAAAAAAAAACCCACAAAAACAATGAAATGGCCTCTGCAGTTCCACAGGAGGGGTTCCTCAGCAGCGAAATTAGGCAGCAGAGCCATGGCAATGCACCTCCAGCCAATTCATCTTGGAATGACACCGTGGCAGATGTTGATTTATAGGGATTACCATGTGAAAATAGGATTAGATGCTTTTTGGGGAACAAACAGCACAAAGAAAAGGCAGCACAAATGAAAGCCCAGGGGCAGATGGAACAGCCATTACCAGGGGAGCATCGGGAGGCTTCAGCACTCTGGCTGCAGCAAGAGCCAGGGCACACAAATACCTCATTTTCGCTTTCTTCCTCCTCATTTCTCCATTTCTCTGGCGCTGCCGCATTCAAGGAACTTTTCTCTCCACAGACCAAGTCCAGCAGGCTGCCAGTGTGGCTGGTGGGCTTCAAGATCTCTGCAGGCTGTGAAGGCCAGAAGGAAGGGAAGTGAGAGGTCAGACAACAGCAAAGGGGAGATAGAGCCCCACTGAGACATGGGGCAGCTGCTGGATTCTGGGAGCGAGCTCAGTTTCCTCCCACTTAACATGTTTGTTTATTTGTGAAGGTGATTGTTTCTATGTTTTGCACATATTTTGCTTTGCCTTCCTTTAAAGGATCCATTGCTTAACCACTTAAAAAGTTTTATTGACCCCCAGGTCACTTTCTAATAATAAATAAATAAAGCATTTGACATGGTTGTAAACCTTACACTCACCAGGAAAACTGTTCTTTCAATTTTATTCTCAAATAGAAAAGTGAAAATAGTTTATTAAATTGTACTATCTGTATTGTTTGTCACGTTTCCTTTAGACACCAAATTCTACTAAAACTTTACAGACTTTTCTTCCTCTGCAAAAGTTACTGAAACAACTCCTTAAGTCTGCTGAACACAGCAGAAGAAAGCTCACCACTACTTGAGCACTGAGCTCCCTAGAAATAGAAATACAGTTTTTTAACTTACAACAGTATTTCAAAACCAACAGAAGATCGTAAATCCTGTCATTTAAATGTCCCCACGCCTGTGACCCTTTGCAGTGTGCTTCCCAGGGCACACTCCCAGGGAAGAGGGAGCCTCACCAGAGTTCCTTCCTTCTCCTTGAGGCTGGAGTCCACCACGCTCCCCAGGCCCGGGCTCAGGGGCCCGCGAAGGGCGAAGGACGAAGGCGGTGTGAGGCCACGGAGAGGAGAGAGGGTGCCCAGGGGAGGCTGGATGGGCGCCAGCTGGGAGCCTGGGGGCTGGAGAAGCACAGGGACGTCGCTGGCAGGGCAGCACAGGCGGGCAGCTCCCACTCCCGACCTCGGAACGGGACAAGAGCTCCCCTGGGCAAACGGGGGCTGCTGGGCTCGTCCTGCTCGGAGAACCCACACCCAGCAGGCACCAGCACACAGGGCAGGCAAGGAAACAGGGAGTGATCTACGCACACATTTTGCTTTCCAAATGCCCACCTGAACAAGTCCTGAATATTCCTCTCCCTCCCAGGCACACCAAGACTGTGTGCTCACTACAGAGTGTCTTACAGCCAAAATTAAAGGTGGTTCTGTACTCAGCACTCCCACCCCAGCTGATTCACTGCCCATCACCTGGGTTTGGGTTCAGGAGGCGCTCTCTGTCCTCGAAACCACTCATTCATCCTCTGCCCAGCCCTCCCCAGAAGCACTGCAAGCAGAGTCCACTCACATGGAGTTGCTTCAGGAACTGCTTCTCCTTCTTCTTCTCTTTCTTTTCCTTCTTCTGCTTCTTCTCTTTCTTCTCCTTCTTTTCCCTCTTCAAGCTGCCCCGTGCCAGCAGCTTCTCCCGCTCCCGGATGACCAGCTGCCTGTAGTGCTCATCACAGGGGTGCTCCCACGTGGAGCGCCCATCTTCAAAGTTGAAGAAATAGATTTCACCGCCCGTGATAGCTTGGCTGCGTGGCAAAAACAGCAGGGAAAGGCAAAAGAGCACGTTAAAAATACAGCTGCACAGGCCAGAACGTGGCTGATGGTGTGGGCACCTGAAGCTCAGGGAAGAGGAGTGTGGTACCTCCAAGAGGCCAAAAAGGTACCAGTGTGGGGAAGCAGCTCTCCCAGGATGCTCACATCCAGCTTCCCCAACAGTTTTCCCCCTTTTTCTGCCACCCCATCTAACCCTGCTCTCCGGCCGTGCCCTGTCCCTGGGAGTCCCGTGGCACAGCTGCCCCAGAGCTCTCACCAGGCCTTCCACTCCGGGGGCAGCGGGGTCACCATGCACTCCCTGGCCAGCCACAGCAGCTCCGACTCCGTGTCGGGGTCGATCCCGATGGTCGGCGCAAACTCCCGGATTTCTGGGGAAACAGAAGAGGAATCCGTGCAGTTGGCCTACACAACACAGCCACCCTCCTCAGCTAAAGCTGTGGGCACACTGGGAATCCTGAGCCCAAAACAAGGCTGCCCAAAGCCGCCAGCACACTCCCGTGTGCCGGTAGAGCCCATCCTGCCAGGCTGGGGACACGGGCAGTGACGCTGCCAAGTGACATTCAGCTCTGCCTCCTCTAAAATCCCACGTAAGCCACCCTCTCCACCCACTTCAGAAACCAATTCCTGTTTTCTGAATACCCCTGGAAGTGACCTGCACGCCTGAATCCCTTCTCCCAGCTCCTGGGAGGACGGGCCACCCTCACCTTTCTCCTTAGGAATGTAGGATTCATTGTAGTCTTCCTCCAGAATGAGCTGGTCCCCGATGCACACAGGTTCTGCCATGGATCCTACACCTGGCAGTGGGGAGGAACCAGCACAGAGTCACGACTGCCCTCAGAAAAGAAAATTCCTCGTCCCCAGCACACGGCAGAGCCCTTCCACTGCAGCACATGCAGCAAAACCGCTTCAAAGAGCTTCCACACATGCTTCCAAGGGCTGTGGAAACAGGGAGCAGAGCTGCAGGGGCACCAAATTATAATCAGATCCCCCAGGCCTTCGAGTTTCTACAGAAAAGATGCTGCAGGCACTTTTTAACCAGGTAAAAAACAAGCAGAAAAGAGAAAGGGAAGAAAGAGAAAGCAAGCAGCTTTCCCAAAGCACAGCCTTGAGAGAAATCCCAGGGCTGGATCAGCACTGCCCAGGGCCAAAGCTGCATCTCCCCACACCTTGGCCTCTCCCACCTTCCCAGAGGGTACTTGAAAAACTGTAAAAGGATTCTAACTGAACATGTCCCACCTGTGGCCCGCTGCTTCCTGATTTAACACACAGACCACAGCACAGCTGTGCCCTTATGACCCATCCAGCACAGGTTCAGGGAGCTGGAATTCACCCACCTCACCCCAAACACCCCCAGCTGTGGCTCTGAGTGGCCACATTTGGCCAGCACAAGCACAGGGGGACCACGACTGCTGCTCAAACACACAACTGAATGACGAGGTCGAACATTTCAGCCTAAGCCCCCCCAAATTCTCAGTGCAAAAAGCATTCCTCTGCTTTCCTCCTGAGACCCAGGGGGCTGTGGCACCTGCCCGGTGCCTCCCAGTGATAACCACCCAGAGCAGGATCACCAGCTGGGGCACAGCCATCACCGCCCTCTTCACCTCCCTCTGTCCTCAGCCCACTCTGTATTTATAACTCTTATGTAAAGTAAGTCTCAGAAGCAGCAACTAATCCCGGCAGTTTCCAGGCAAAGATACTCTCAGGACACCCAAACCAAACCAGCATCACGGAGCTCGCACCACTCCCCCTCCCAAATGTCCCCAGTTAGAGCATTTGGATGAGGGCAACTCGCTCGGAGCCTTCTGTTCCCGCTTTCCTCTCCCAAAACTAAGTCAGCCCTGCCTCCCATCCCTGGTATTGGCACTGGGGGATGAATTTTGGGCTCACTCCTCTCTCGGAGACTTTAGTGCAACCTTTCGCTGCTTGAGGGGTAGCTATAATAGACGGGGACAAGGGGGAACGGCTTTAAACTAAAAGAAGGGGATTTAGGTGAGATATTTAGAGGGAATTCTTTCCTGCGGGGGTGGGGAGGCCCTGGCACAGGGTGCCCAGAGGAGCTGTGAGTGCCCCATCCCTGCAAGTGTCCAAGGCCAGGCTGGACAGGGCTGGTGGACAGTGGAAGGTGTCCCTGCCCATGGCGGGGGGGTGGAACTGGAAGCTTTTCGGGTCCCTTCCGAGCCCAAAACCCGCTCTATATCTCTATGCAAACACGACCGAACCCTCAGCGCAGCCGCCGCCGCGCCAGCCTGGAGCCACGGAAAAAGCGCGGCCGGCGAGGAGGACAAACAGCTTTGGCTAACGGGGAATTAAAAGAAATAGGCAAAAATCCCGTTTCCGCCCCTGCCGCGGCAGCACCCGCGCGACACACGCACGGCCGGGAGGCGGCGGGCCCCGCGCGGGGCGGAAGGCCGGGAC